>OW569381.1:0-451269 GCA_937625935.1 Tetramitus jugosus | reverse complement strand
CCAAACCCAAACCCAAACCCAAACCCAAACCCAAACCCAAACCCAAACCCAAACCCAAACCCAAACCCAAACCCAAACCCAAACCCAAACCCAAACCCAAACCCAAACCCAAACCCAAACCCAAACCCAAACCCAAACCCAAACCCAAACCCAAACCCAAACCCAAACCCAAACCCAAACCCAAACCCAAACCCAAACCCAAACCCAAACCCAAACCCAAACCCAAACCCAAACCCAAACCCAAACCCAAACCCAAACCCAAACCCAAACCCAAACCCAAACCCAAACCCAAACCCAAACCCAAACCCAAACCCAAACCCAAACCCAAACCCAAACCCAAACCCAAACCCAAACCCAAACCCAAACCCAAACCCAAACCCAAACCCAAACCCAAACCCAAACCCAAACCCAAACCCAAACCCAAACCCAAACCCAAACCCAAACCCAAACCCAAACCCAAACCCAAACCCAAACCCAAACCCAAACCCAAACCCAAACCCAAACCCAAACCCAAACCCAAACCCAAACCCAAACCCAAACCCAAACCCAAACCCAAACCCAAACCCAAACCCAAACCCAAACCCAAACCCAAACCCAAACCCAAACCCAAACCCAAACCCAAACCCAAACCCAAACCCAAACCCAAACCCAAACCCAAACCCAAACCCAAACCCAAACCCAAACCCAAACCCAAACCCAAACCCAAACCCAAACCCAAGTCAAAATCTATTTTCTCATCAAAATCACAAAATCATCTGAAAATCAATTTTTATGCAGGAATACAATGTCCACCATTGTAATCTTGTTCTCACTTCCTTGATACTTCTTCCTAACACGTGTTACAACTTCATCTCACTCAATCTTTCGCTCCATGCATCTCTGCACTCGATGTCAAAACTCTCATTGTAATCCTAACAACACTCCTTCATCCATGTTGAACCTTCATCAAAGGAGTTTAAGTTCCTTCATCATTCTTTGTTACAAAATATTTCCTGCCGTGTCCTTAGTCTTTTCCTTTCCCACGTTTCGGTTACTGGACAATGTCATTCCCAGTCGAGAATGCATTCATCAGGCTATTGTATTCACCGACTAAGCATTACAAACAATTTATGAAGGACTTCAATCTTGCAGTTCAACCGTCTCTGTCACAATGTATCTTCCTTCAGATGTTCGAACCTTTCTGATCTCAGTTCCAAGTTCCTCTGTAGAAATCTTTTTATGCGGAACTATCTGGTTCCTCTTAGACATGTGTGCATTTAGGTGGAACCAGCTGGTTCCACTGAAAAAGTCATATTACAGGCGGAACCAGAGAGTTCCACTGACAAAGTCAAGTTTTAGGCGGAACCAGCTGGTTCCTCTGTAAAGTCGAAAATTTAGGCGGAACCAGATAGTTCCTCTGAAAAAAAGCTCTTTTAGGCGGAACCAGCTGGTTCCGCTTGTGAGTCCAACTTTTAGGCCGAACCAGATAGTTCCTCTGTAAAAAAGCTTTTCTAGGCCGAAATGGCTGGTTCCGCCTATTTTTTCGCGACTCATCAGTCAATAGCTCATAGAGATTTGGGTTTTCCGAGTTCAAAACCCAACTCCATATCACAGTTTGGGGGATAGTTCAGAATCTATAGTGAGTTTTTCCATACAAAGCTTAAGTTGAACATTTCAAACCACGGAGAATACAAAAACAACCTTTACAACGTACAGTTGACTGTATTCAGCCAGTCTTGGCTAGCCGATATGTGACAACCCAAACCCAAACCCAAACCCTGTAAATTTCAACGCTCTGATACCAAATGCAGCTAAATTCTCGGGTTTTCCTTAACAACAAGACAGACCCAAACCCAAACCCAACCCATTGAGTTGAAAATCACGCCAAACTCTTCAACTCAATCAGTTGAAGCTTTTAGAGCAATAAAAAAATCTCAAAAAACAACCTGCCTAAAAAGGAAACGTCTAAAAAAGCAGGTTATTTAAATACTGCGTACCCCAAACCCAACCCCAACCCAAACCACACCCAGTCATTGTTGTTGTTGTATTTCCATACTTCATTTCATGTGTAGATAGAAGAAAGCCCAATGCACCATTATCTTCTTGGAAGAAGGGATAAATCTCTAAATCTACCCACTGATCAATAAAGGTTCTACCAATCACATCATTTTTGATCATGAAACATCCAGCATTAGGTACTAGAGCTTCTCTATCCACAATAAGTACACTAGCATTGGTACTCTGTGTAAAGTGGTGCATATTGATCTGGGATTAACTATTCTAGTGTCGAGATCAGTGAAGAACACCCACGAGAACGTATCTCCATAAAATTTGAACACTTTTTGGACAGCTTTCTGCTTCTGATAAAAAACAGCATTCTGGAGATAATTTCTATTCAAACCAGGACTAGTCCATCCATAAGGATAGGATATCAATGGATCTAGTGTCAATTCAATAAACACTGTACACCTGTTCTGCAGCACGCCACAATACTGTACTTTCTCATCTAGCCATTTTCTATATCTGGATCTCTGTGGCAATGCTTCGTCCAGCGTAGATCCTAGAACTGTAGTATTCTTAGGATTTACATACACTAATACCATAGCCATATTTCCTTCTCTAATCTCATTTAAGGGAATTAAGGTATCTGATGTGTGTCGCAGTTCTTTCAGTTCATGTTCTAGTTGGTGAACACGGTCCTTTAGTTGTTCCGTAAATCCCTCTTGGTGCTGTGGTTGAAGTGACAACTTTACTGAAACCACAGTCAAAGTTATCAGAGTCACTACTAGAGTTAATTGAAGGAAAAAAGCTTTACTCATGATGTTGGTTTTCTGGTATCTTGGAGAACAAACAACATCATGGAGTGGGTGGATTTCTGCACCCGAAGTCAGCTAAAAGAAACCACGGAGGTGAATCTGCGAGCGTGAGCATTCTTTCTTATTCGAGGAATTCTCAAGACGTAATATTTCGGTCAGTTTTTGCCAAATCAGGTCCAAGATTCTCCTTCAACAACAAAATCTGCACCCGTAGCGAAGTAACAATTATGGGTGTGAAGTTAGTTTCTTGATGGGAACAACACAGTCGGCCAAAAGAAGTCACAGAAGTTCATCCTTATGCAATCAGGTATGTGAGGAATGATGAAATGAAGTATTCCATCTACGATTGTTCAGTGTGTCATTGGTGACTCGAACAACTTGCTCTTCGATTTGGAGCCAACAGTATTCCTCGCATGTATGGCAAGGAAGTCAATGATCCAAAATGTTAGCAAAAAGAGTACAAGAAAGCAATATCAGGTTTTAACAAAGCAAGAGAAATCAATTCTCTTGAAGACTGACAAAAAATTCGGTTCAACCTCGAAGAGCAAGGATTCATAACAAACATTGAGTTGTAACTGTCGTTGCTGTGTTGTTTAGTACTATGTCATTACGAATAATCCCGCGCTGGGATTCATGGTGTCTGTAAACTGGTCGAGGATTGAGTTACAGGTGATTTTCTAAATAATTCATCATTGCCTGACTCCAGTCAACACTGCTTGCATCTAAAGCTCTCTCTAAGATTCTGACAGAAGACGCAGGAGCCTTATGGAAATCAATGGTGGTAATGCTGGAATCAAACTGTTGTCTAAAATTTCTGACAGCATCTCTAATAGCCATGAATGCACTTGAACTCAAAATCAATGGCGGCTCTCCAACAGCTTTGGATGAGAGTAATGGAGTGTTAGGTGACATAGTTTCCACACTAGGATCAGATAGAGCCTCAGTGACAACATGACCCTTCGGCCACATTTCAATAATAAACTCTTGAGGAATCATCTTTGCTGATGGTATCTTGTATTCCCAGAAGCCATCATTTGAAACCTCACCATTATGTTTGTCATATTCAACTTCTTCTGTTGTCATCATTCCAACACCTTGAATAAACCCTCCTTCAATCTGTCCCACATCAATTGCTGCATTCAATGAGCATCCAATATCATACAATATTTTAGCTTTTCTGAAATCCATTTCTCCTGTTAGCATATCTAACTCAACTACACTGATACATGCAGAGTGAATACGATGATAACTTGGAGTTCCTTTACCTGTTAGGAGATCAATATCTACTAAGTTATCACCAGTGATAGCATGTCCTGTAAACATCAATTGTGATCTCTCGTCATATGCTTGATTAATTATAATCTTCCAGATTTGAACAAGCTCTTCATCACTTATGTTCTTGGCATTAATCCACAATCTACTGAAATCTTTGCTCTCTTTACCATAACAAATATGCTTCAGCTTGTCAAACAGATGTCTATGAGCATTGAAAGCGGAAGGACAGAAACTTGAATTATTGTTACTTTGATTGATCCACTCATCAATCTTCTTTGAAAGAGAAGAACGTAACATATCACATGCTTGTACCATTGCTCGGCCATGTACTTCCACACCACTGGATCCTCCGGTTTGTGTTGGATTGGCGAGACTGGCAATATATTTTCCAATTTTGATCATATCTGAAGGAATACCAAGTGTTTGAGCAGCTGCCTGGATAATTTTAGTATAGGCACCTTGACCCATTTCAATTACACCAGTTCGAATTAAAACGGAGCCATCAGCATTGAAAACACAAACTGTTGCTTCAGCTTTTGCCCACGAAAATAGATTGTAAGTGATCGAGTTGGCTTGTGGCATAATTGCAATACCCTGTTTCTTGAATGTATTCTTACTATTGAACGCAACTACTTGTTTACTCCAATCTGAATAAATTCCATGCAACTCATTCCACATTTTGCTTAAGTTAAACTCGGTAACAATCTCACCATATGGACGTT
This sequence comes from Tetramitus jugosus, assembly GCA_937625935.1. Classification (NCBI taxonomy): domain Eukaryota; phylum Heterolobosea; class Eutetramitea; order Acrasida; family Vahlkampfiidae; genus Tetramitus; species Tetramitus jugosus. Next base: position 446,477 of record OW569381.1, on the reverse strand, counting down.
TCTGATTCTCTTGATAAAAGTTTGTTTGTCTGATCGCAAACTTGTTGTAATAGAGTTGTTCCATGTATTCTTGAGAGCCAACAGCAATATGTCTTGGCACTAACTCTTCGCATAGATGCTCCATTGCCATTTCACTGACAAAGTTTGATTGAACACTTCCAAATGTACGGAAAGCCGTGTTGGTAACAGTATTTGTCATCCAGCAAGATGTACGAACAAGGAAATGATCAACATAGTATGGAGACATGGTATGGAATGCACCAATAAATGCAACAGATGCACTTGTTTCACCTGTACATCCAGCGTCAAATTTTAGATCAAACTCAGCACACTTAATAATACCAGTCTTGCTATCTGCAGCAATCTTGTACTTTCCAAAAACAGGATGTCTCTTTCCAATCATTTTGGAATCTGTTCTTCGATCTAGCATAATACGAACTTGTCTGTTCGTGATTCGAGCTGCTGCAGATGCTGCTAATGCTGTATATGCTGAATGTGTAGCTTTTCCTCCAAATGCACCACCAAGTCTTCCAATTTCAACAATAACTTCGTTGCATGGAATGCTCAATAGATTACCAATCCAACTTTGCAATTCCATTGGCATTTGTGTTGAAGAAACAATATGGATTCCTCCTGTATCTGTTGGTCTTGCGACTGCATTTTGAGTTTCTAAATAAACATGTGCTTGGGGGCTGGTATCTGCTTTTCCTTCGACAAAAATTGTTTTGGACTCCTCTGTTCCATTTTCGTTCTCATGCATTGTGTATTGGTCCCAATGAACTACTGGATTATTATAGTCAATATTTCGAACCAGATGATCAATCACTCCAGGAGCTTTAACTCTCAAACTCTCATTCTCTTCAATTTCGAAAATAGGTAATTGAACATCGAGTATTTTTTCGCCATTCTGATCGCAAAGGTCACATGGGACACCTGAATAAATGATGTACTTTGAATGGTTTTGGTAAATGCTTAATAGAACTTCCTTCAATCGACTATCCGATGCACAAAGAACTAAAGCTAATGACTGTCCACTATGTAGGGTAAAGTCTTGTGCAAATATTGTATTTCCATAAATTGGAACGACCTTTCCAGCATGCTTGGAAGAAACACCTGGTAAGCGTACAGTCTTTGAATTATCATACGCCGTTTCAAAGTCATTTTTTAGTAAGCATTGATCGAGAGTGTTTGCATTGATGAATACAGAATCCTTAAAGTCTCGTTGAAGTTGTTGCGCGTCAATCTCAAACTGGTAGAATGCTTTTTCACTCAAAATGAACCCTCCATGTAGGGTATGATAGTTCTGATCAACAGGAATACTGTTATATGAATAAGTAGCCAATCCTTGAGCCTGTAAATGAGCATCACGCTTAATAATGGGCTGAGCAGCAACAAACGTATTCACTTGACTAATTGACTGAATACCTTTCTGGACTTCGTTCCTTCTTCGTTGAAAGAAATCTTCAAATTCTGCTGCTTCGATCTGGTTTTCTTTGTGGTGAGTGTACAAAAATTCAAGAATATACTTGAAGAAGAAATTCAACGCTGCAGTCATCTGTGAACATGTTAGTTGCAACTCATGTAACTCTCGTGAAAGTTGAGCAGTAATGGTGTGCAGAGTACCAATAATAGTGCTCTTGTCATCGGAAAACAAGCAAGAACCAAGCCTCTTGATTGTATCACTACTGGTTGACATGAGTCTGAATGGGATTGGTTTCTCTGATTCATCATGGAAGATGTATGCAATTGAAACATCAATGATCTGTCTCGAATCTTGATCCATTTCAAATCTGATCGAACCATTAGCTATCGCATGTGAAAATTCAAGACGTTTAGCTGTTTTGTAGCATCTTAAGAGTGTAGTATTCGATAATTTCAAAGGTATTGAGACTTTTGTAATCAGGAACAGATTTGAGCCCAGTACTGCACCATTATACAAGTCTGAAAGTGTTAACTTTCTAGTTTCTACACTTCCTTGTAATGTTACTATTTCTACTGAAGCATTCATTCCAACAAGTGCAATAGCTAAATCTGATGCAAATCCAAAAATCTTTGTCATGGCTAGATTACCTCCAATTGTAGCAATATTCCTCAGTTGAGTACTTGCAATTCGATCCAAAAACTTAACAGAATTATACAATGAGTGCTCTTTTCCTGTATGGTTCAGAAGCGCTTTGTTGAGCTCACTCACACTGCAGCCTGCTCCAATAGTCAACTTACTATCATTCACCTCAACGTTCTTCAAAGAACCGATAGCAGAAATGTCGAACATGTATTTTGGATCATACACAAGTCTCTTATAGATACCCTCACTGGTGTTGGCACCAACAAACTTTACACTATTCATATTCAATTGTTCACTTGGAACAATCTGGTGGATATAGGTATGGAGTGCTTCGATGCTTGTGAGGCCAGAGATAAAATTATAAGTATTAGTTTCATCTAGAATGTGTTTCACTACATGCTCATGCTTTGGTTCGCACTTTGGATGACTCCAAATCTTAACTTCTGTTTGTTTAGTGGCAGTAATCTTTGCATAACTATCACTGCAACTCTCCATTCTGAAACGTGGTGTATTTTCAGTCTCTGTCTTGTTGTCACAACTTGCAATAGTCTTACTTCCATACAATATCGGTCTGTAACCAGTACATCGACATGCATTTCCATCAAACAAATTTTCAATATCGACCAAATTTCTCTCCTCCTTTGGATGGTTCAATGCAAAAGCAGCCAAACTGTTCACGAATCCAGGCGTGCACATACCACACTGTGACCCATTATTCTCTGCAATAATTTTAGGTAAATCCTCATTATGAATATGCTTCATGAATGGATTCTGTTTGAATGCAGATCCACATCCACTACTAAAATACTCGATTGTATAAAACTGTTGATTGTCACATTGAACCACTCTTCTCAAACAAGAATTCATACTGATAAACTCATTTTCTCTCTTCATCACAATTGTGCAACTACCACAACTACCTTCTTCACATGACTTTTTTGTGCCCTGCAGTTGAACTGTTGTTGTGATGTAATCAACCAACGATTGATTTGGGTCAGGTTTGTGAACGACGTGCTGTTGGTCGTTGATGAACAACGTGATGGCGCCCTCTTGTGTTTTCATATTTCGCTGGCCGTGTGTGAGAAATTTTGCCCTGGACGGGCAGGTTCGTTTCTGGTAAAGCGCGAACAATTCGGACAAGCCAATGTGACAAAAGCGTCCTTGTCTCCAAACACACGAAGTTGTTAGTCCGGTCCATCTACATGAATATCACTGGATAATAATCCGTCGCTTGTCACAGCGGGCGGCTCATACGAACATGAGTAAATGATAAGCACTACAACAGATTCAACAAGAGAAACACAGAACAAAGAGGATTCGCTTCTTCTATGCGCAAAGAACATTGTCTGCAGTACTCATAATTGCTGTAAACAAATCGATAATGCTGCGGGCTTTCAGTTCGTCATGCTCCTCACTGCCATTCATTTCATGGCTACGTCGGTCTCTGTCCACTTGTGGAGAGTGATCTTCCAATACAGGAAGTGTTGCCGATTGCGTTTCTCAACACAGCGTCCATTGTTTCCATGAATTTGAGTTTATTGACCAATTCGGTGGGCGTTTATCAACTTTCCAAAATGCTGTGCATCCGGATACATTTCGGGACGGAAACAGTATTCTAATCATATCAAGATGAGTTTGATGATCTTGTTAGCTGGTGTGTGTGGAGCAACGGTGACAGATGTCGAACTGACTTTGATGGGGATTCATCTTAAGACCTGTTTGATCATCATTTCAGGATACATGTTGTTCCCTGATCCTGATGGAACTCATTCCAACACTCATGGAGGTGATCAAGACTTTCTCTATGCGTTGACATTGTACGGACCCGAGCTCAAGATTCGATGAGCAAGTCATGGAATTTAACAAATTGTAAGAGGTTCTATGGCGTCCCTGCCAAATCTGAGAAACCAGTGAGGAAAACCAGTGGGCAAGAAATCATGGGCAGTTCCTCGAATCACACATTGTTTGGCTTCGGGGCAGCTTCGTGAGGTCTACTCAACCAGTCCCATCGATACCACTTGTAAAATTCTGTTAGCCACTCCCAACCTTTCAGGTCAGACATTGAAATTTAAACAGTTCCGGCAAAAAGCGACGTGGGAAAACACGAACTTTAATTGCCTTTCCGACCAAAAAATATTACACATAGCTAAGAACATAAAAGAAAGTCGCCTGTCCTTCAATATATTTCAACAAAGAATATCTGGATCTTAAGATTTATTTGGTTTGTAAGAAAAGAACATATGCTTTGGAGTTTCTTTGTTTAAGTCTGCCCATATCAGATCATGATAATCTGGGTGATTCTTGAACTGGGGCACGGGAATAGCTTTTCCGTCCACAACATCGACTTGGGTCATGTTTTGAAGAGTAGACAACACAGTTGGCATGAATGAGTTCGATAATGTCACTCTTCTGTGCTCTATCAACAATTCAATTGCTGTTCGACTGCTGAGCAATGTTCGATAAAACTTGTTGGATGAAATATGATACATGGATGAATCAGCGATTTCAGTCTTGCTGGTGTCTTTGGAACCGGCCGGTAAGGTTTGACATGAACCATGATAACACAAAGTGATAGACTTCTCAACCTTCATAGATTTATGAATGCGATGAAACTGGTGATCTTGGTCAAAGGAGTTCAAATAGGTTACCAGTTCGACTACAGGCTTCACCATTACATGATTCTCGGACAAGTGAATCATGTTTGCCCAATCAACAAACTTTTTCTGATACGCATGTAAAACTGCCAACATCTCCATGTATAATTGGTTAATTAACACACTCCGGCTATTCACTGCCCAATCAAACGGAACAAGTTCAATGTTTTTGTTTGTTGTCGAGCCAATAACTTTGTCAGCCACAAAAGTCTGTATATCGGACCACATATTCATACCCAATTCCTTGTTCACATTAATGACAAAGTAATGACTTGCGGAATAGGTGGATTTAATTAACTCCTTCAAAGAATTCAAGCCAGATTCTGATTTCAACGTAAAAACAAACAGCAGTTTGTTTTGGTTGATTGTTGTGTCCGTGGTTCCATCACTGCTCGCATTCAATGTAAGCCATGAAGTTGGAAAGGTTCCGTTTCCCTCTATGAATTTCTTTTGATTGAAGTCAAGAAGCCTCGACAACATGATAGTATCTTCGTGCAACCATGGAGCATACTTGAATGACATGTCCAAAAAGAATTGATCAATGTTGTTGTGCGCCTTGAGTGCACTGACCCAGGAAGGATCCAAAGAGTCATCAACTGCATCAGACGGAACGATCATTGTTCCTTGTTCACTAACTACTCGATACCTATCCACAAGTTCCTTCAACTCCCCTGAAATGCTCACTTTTTTGTTCCTGTAAGCACCAACAGAAAACTCCAATTGTGAGTATCGTTCTTTCCGATGACAGTTCTGGCCATTGTAATTAGTGTTACTCTTTGGACAAACACAATAGTAATATTGTGTGAGTGAAGGCCGAGTGAATGAAATGGTCAATAATGGAAAGTCCTTTCTCGTATTCATGAGAAATGTCATTCCAAACTTGCAATAGTCATTGGGAATCCTCTCGAGTTCCCTTTCTTCAAATTGTTTTTGCTTTAGAAAAAGAATTGTCATGTTTGGCTCATGCCTTGATATCAGGTTTCTGAGCGCTCGTCTGTGATCATATGGTGGTGGTCGGTGCAACAGAGTTGGAGGCGAGTGCTGGTTGTTTGACCGGAGGAGAGTTCTGTGGGCGCTGAAAAATAGCATGGACACAAGGAGTCCAAGACCAAAGAATGCAAGGTCCTTTGGGGTAATCATTTTATCTTGTCGTCACAAAACTTTTAAAAAGAATGGGAAGAACATGTCGCACTTCAAAAAATGTTAGCTCTCAATACCTTGGGTAAATTCGCACGTGTGAGATGCGAAGACGCAGTCGGAACAAGAAAACAACAAATGAAATTGAGACTATACCCTCTCATTGCCTTCTGCATTGTCCTTGCTCTATTGAATTTTTGGACTTTTTCAAGCAGGAATTTGTATCAACAACCATCCCCTCTGTTAAAGGATGTGGTTGGAAGGAACCTTCACAACCCTGATGTTAGCAAGAAACTCAAGCGTATATACTTTATCACTCCGACCTATGATCGGTTGAATCAGAGAGTTGATATGCTTCGATTGGCCAACACGTTGCATTCAATCGAGAATTTACTGTGGTTGGTCGTTGAGGATGCAAACGCTCCGTCACAGTACCTGAGAGAATATTTGGAGTCGACTGGTATTCCATTTGTTCATTTGGCAGTGCGCTACAGTCATAACAATAGGGGTCACAGAGGAGTTGTACAGAGAAATATGGCTCTCAATTATTTAGAAGAACTATTGAACACAGAGAATGCATGTGATAGTGATGACAATGAAAACGCAGGTATCATCTACTTGGTGACGATGATAACTCATTCGATTTGAGGTTGTTTGATTCCCTGAGAGCAGTCAAGAGATTTTCCATTTTCCCGGTAGGTCTCATTCCAAGCAACTTTGATGGTTATGAATCTCCTATTTGGAATGAAAGGGGAAAGATTGTGGATTGGAACAGTATTTTCATGCCGAGCAGAACCTACAGAATTGATATGGCTGGTTTTGCCTTTTCAACCAAGGTGCTCTGCCAGAACAATTTTGACATGAGATTCAGCTTCTTTTGGAGACCAGGTACACTGGAGGACAAATTTTTGCAATGGATAAGCAGAAATGTCACAGACGTGGAACCACCAATCTATCGGGACGTTTTGGCTCATCACAGCAAATCACAAACTAACTCACAGATCAAGTCATACTCGAGAACATGGAGAATGACAGAGAAGGTGATGCCAGAGGTGATACCAGATAGTGTGTTGATGTCAGTGAACGTTCCACCAGAAAAATAAAACCTACAATTTATAAGATTTGTTTAGGGTCATTGTATCTGGCCGACCAAACGGGGAAATAATCTCCGGTGTTCCGCTCGAGTTGGAAGCCAAGTGAATGAATCCAAGTGATTTGTGGTGGTTTTTGAGCTCCAGAGGCTTTTCAGAAAACAAAAGCAAATGAAAATGTCAAGACATGTTTTCATTATTGGAATAGTACTTGTTTTGTGTGCCTTACATGTAACCAGCTCATTTCCACTGGAGGACCTGCAATCTCGTATCAAAGGCTATGTTCTGTCCAGTCATGAAAAACCAAACTCATTGCGACAACATTTGTACAATCAATCCATTTATATTGACAATGGCTCTTATCAGATTGAACCCAGAGCAATTGTTTTACCATGGACCATTTCAGATATTCAAGAGACGATTCGATTTTCTCAAAAGTACAATACGAACTTTTCTGTGAAGGGTGGAGGTCATTCTGCAAGAGGATACTGTTTGAATTCGGATATTGTTTTGGATATGAGATTCTTCAATAATACCTACATGATGGATGAGGAGAAGGGACTTGCTTATATTGAAGCGGGACTGCAATGGATGGATGTTTATCCACGTCTCAGTCCTTTTATTCCTGTAGCTGGAACATGTCCACATGTTGGAGTCATGGGATTCATGCTAGGAGGTGGATACAGTATGTTGAGTCGTTCTTATGGTTTGGGAAGCGATAGTGTCATTGAGTTTAGAATGGTTAATTCCTTTGGCGATTATTTGATTGTGAATAATCAAAGCTATCCAGATTTGTACTGGGCTTTGCGAGGTGGTGGAGGTGGTAACTTTGGTGTTGTTGTTTCGATCATTGCGCAAACATATAGAGCTCGAAATATTTTCACTGCAGAGATTTGTTGGAGTTTTGAAGAATCATTGAGAGTCATCGATTTTTATAATTCATGGACTCAATCTGTGCCAAATGAGATGGCTGTCTATGGATTATTCTTCCAGGTGCCTCATACAAATGAGGACAGTTTTTGTTTGACGTTTGTTTACAATGGTGCCTATGCCAAGGGATTTGAACTTTTCCAGCCATTCTTGTCTTTCGGAGGACAAGTCATATTCAACAAGGAACAAAGTTTTATCACATTTATTAATGGATTTTCAAGCGGTACGACTGACATTAAGAATAGATTGGGTCTGGTTAAGTCTGGTTTGGTGAATAAGGGAGGACTCAACAAGCAATTAGTATCCACTTTTTATTCATACATGACTTCCCGTCCCTCGAAATCTTCCATGCTGATCTGGTCACATGTTGGTGGAAGAGTTAATGAAATTGATACTGAATCTACTGCCTTCTACAGAAGAAATGCAGAGTTTGTTCTCGAAATTAAGGCCATATTTGATTCCCAGGACGACTATTCAGTGAATAAGAAGTGGTTAGATACATTCTACGCTGAAATGCAACCTCATTTCGATGGAGCCTACTTGAACTACATTGATTCTGATCTTCCAGATTGGAAAGAAGCATATTATGGAAGTCATTATGAAACATTAGTGAACATCAAACAAAAGTATGACCCTTCAAACTTTTTCAAGTTTAAACAGAGTATTGGATCAAAGACAAAGAAGAAGAAGATTACATCAAAGAGCACTTCAAAGGAGAGCGAAATGATGAGAATTGTTCATCTCTTTCAAACAGGTCAGATCAATAGAGATATCTCAATTTTGGATCCACTTTTCGCTGAGCAATCCGTGGCCAATATTCCCATAGGTAGCTCTTCAGTGCGAGGTAGAAAGAATATCATCTCAAACTTTGACACATTCTTCCATACGTTAGTGAACATTACTGAAACGGTAACAAGCAAGATTGAGGTTAATGAGCAATATGCTGGATTTTCAAAGATTATATCTCAATTTACCAAAAAGGGATGTCTAGTGCAGTACAGCGTGCTGAATTGGTTCATTTTTGATGAGAAATTGAAAATCAAGGAATTTAGTGCTCTTTTCAATCTCACTCATGTCATTGAACAAGCAAATTGCAAGCCATCACATTAATTCTGGTCTGTATGTATTGGAGATTTGTCATAGCAGATCATTTGGCTCGAGTGGTCCTTATCAATGAATTTCTTTCATGTCATAATTAATTATGATATCACCTTAACGCCGCACAGTGCTTGATGCCTTGAGCAGATGTGAGTCTCCAGTTTGTTTAATTGTTTTACCACCTTTGACTTCCTTCGAAGAGCATCTGGGCGCACTTGACCTCGGATTTCTGTTCTCAGGAGATGGGCCATGTTCTTGGCTGCATTTACGTCACAAAACACCCACTGGGTGTGCACTGCACTGTTCAACTTCTCGGATCCAATTTACTTGTTGAGACACTGCCTTGCTTGATCGAGTTGTGTAGATCGTCCAATGGCTTGCTATTCTCCATACGTTCTTGCATAGTAATAGTCGTTTGATGTTCTTCCTGTGGTGACTCACCGTTTTGTTGGAACTCCTGCTTCATGTCGTCACAGCTGAGTCAGAGCATGACAGCAAGGTAACAATCGACTCCAATCAAGTATGCTGCATTGTTGCTTTCTTCTTGTTCTTTAAAGGCTCCTCTTCTGTCTGCTTCAGCTTTGTCCTTGTAAACACCAAACAGGCTTGGATACCATCCGTTCTGATGGAATCGATTTGAATCGTTTTTGTTCCACGTGTAAGCAATTGAGATTGTACTTGAATTCAATCACAAGTTTCATTTCACCTAACCCAACAGATCAATAGAACTATTGTGAGTTTGATATCTATCTTGTTCCTGAATTTGTCTAGAATGATTGTATCGAGGACAGACCATACATTGTATCAAGAGAAGGAGAATTAGCGCCCTATATGGGTTTCCGATCAGAGAATTGCTAAATGCTTCACTCCCGTTGACTAGCAGTGGTTCGGTGCAAAGTAATTATGAAAAAACACTACCAATTACCTCCTAGGTTGACTCCTGAACAATCGAAGAGGTGTGGTAGAATTATCAAGATTCTACTTGTTGTTGTCTTTGCGAAATGACATCAGTTTCACCCAGCTACAGCAGATTAGTTTGTTCAGTCGCACCTGGAAAAGAATCTTTCTATTATCGTGGATTGAACTAGTACCGATCACAAGGAAAAGAATCTCATTAGATCGTGTGAAAACCTTTTGGCTGTTGCCTTTGTGAAGAATGATTTGAAGATCAAAAACGAAGAAAACATGCCAAAGGCAACAACAACATCACAGAATACACAGACTGCACACTATTCCGGAGGTCAGTTTGTACCAGGAGGTGGTCAAGCACCCAAAGGAGGTTGCATTGTTACTACGACCACAACAACAGGTCCTGTCACTAACAAATAAGTACCATATCGTGGTGGTTTTCTCGTTATCAGGAGACCTAGTGTTACTCTTTCCACCATTGTAAATACTTGTGTAAGATTAGATGAACAATAAAGTACTGGAAGGAGTAAGCACAAGCGGAGGAGGTTTTGTCAACATCTATCAATAATCCCGCTGTAACACAGTGAAGAGAACAAAATATCCACATAAACAACAGTTGTACTTCTTCACACTAGCATCATGTCAAAGCTTATGGGCGCCGTCTTATGCGGCATTGTTCTCTTTCTTACGATGAGTCATATTTGCCAAGGTTTCTCCTTCCAAAACTGGTTTGTACACCCTCAACAGCACCACCACTACAGCCATGAAGTCTACAGAGCTTTGGGGGAGCTCTTTAACGCAACCAATGGTAAAAATTGGGTTCACTCTTCTGGTTGGTTAGTCAAGGATGACTATTGCTCATGGTTTGGTGTATCTTGTAGACTAGACTCTACCTACAACAACACTCAACTCGTCTCATTGTTCTTGGCTGAAAATAATTTGTCTGGTTGTATGTAGCTGGTACTTGTCTCTTGATTGATGTGTTTGTTTTTCAATGCTCGTGTCCGTGTAGTCACTGACAATCTCAACTAACTCCACAATCTCTGGTATCTGGGAACAACACAAGATATTCCATTCTCTCTCTTCTCCCTAACAACCTTGGAAAAGTTGGATTTGAGAGGAAACAGAATCCGTGGTGAAATCCCAAGTAATGTGGGTAATGCTACACTGTTGACCGAGTTGAATTTGTCTGAAAACTTGATCTCTGGACATATTCCATCCTCCATTGTCATGCTTTCCAATCTGACCTCGCTGAATGTGGCTGTCAACTTGATCGATGGAGTACTTCCAGAGCAACTTGTCAACCTTTTTAGTTTGAAAGAGCTCAACATTTCCTATCTTTTCTTACATGGTTCGCTACCTCCCTATCTACCAAGTTCATTGGAAGTTCTCTCCATTATTGAAAGTGGTCTCTGGTTTTCTGCCAGATTCCTTCCAATATCTGTCAAATTTGAGGAGCTTGGTCATTGTTGGTAACAGATTCCAAGGTGCATTTCCATACTTTGATTTCATGAGAAATTTGACCACTCTAGAGATTAGAGATAACAAGTTCGAATCTACCTACCTTCCAGAAGGTCTTGGAGTGTGTTTCATGTTGAAGACCCTTAGGATATCTGGAGAAAAAATTTCACGAATTCCACACATCTTTAGTCGACTCCCATACTTGGAAGTTTTAGACTTGTCAAACAATGGATTGCAGGACTATATCCTTGATGAGATTGGTTCTCTTCCAAGTTTAAGATACTTGAATATGTCAAATAATTACTTGTACGGAAGTATTCCAGCCACAATCGGTTATTCATACTCCCTTCAGGTATTGGATTTGAGTAACAACAATTTGGGTGGTATTCCCAATATTCCATCCCCTCCTATGATGTATGCTTGCAACCTTATGAATAACACATTTGCATGTCCAATCACCTATTGGTCGAACGAAAGATGCAACGCAACTTGTTATTGGCAATAAAGTTCGAAAGGATGTTTGTTATTGATCGAGTTCCCAAGAATCTGTCGATCGCAAAAGTAGGCTCAACCGAGAATCGAACTCGGGACCCCCAGTTTACAAGACTGGTGCACTACCGCTGTGCTATTAAGCCAGATATTCATCCTGCTGATTTTGAATATTTGCCCTATTTTTTCAATCGCAGTCAACCTAAAACAGAACTTGCGGAGAATTGTTGTTCTCCTTCTTTGTAAAGCAAACAGCAGTATTGAGGTCCCCCAATCCACCCCCAGCCAAACAACAACAACAAACACATCTTTGAATTCACACAACACTCACACACAACACAACACAAACAAACAACAAACATGTATGACGAAGACGAATACGACGATGGTGATTTCATATTTAACGAATACACCATTGATGACTCTCTCGACTCACTGTCTCGACTCGAAAAATATTACAACTCTGATTTTTCCTTGCAAAGACTAGTGTTGGTGCGTGATATTTTTGATACAGCACGTGAAGCAGGTCACGAAGAGGCCAAAAAACGATTATTGCCACTATTGACTCATTTTGTGAGCGATACGGAACCAGTGGTGCGACAAGTGTTTGCTGATCAACTTCATCAACTCGCTCTCTTCTTCCTATACAATGAGCACTTGGACACTCTACCAAAAAAGGCTCAAAAACCTGTTTTTAATCAAGCAAAGGGTATTGATGTCGATCAAATGGATGAGAGTAGTGGTGGTGGTAGTGGTGATGACAAGGACTTGTATGGTCAATTGGAGAGAGATGAATCAAAGATGGATGAAGATGGTTACAGTGAACTCATCAACACATTCATTCCCTATGCTTTCGAATTGATTATTGACAAGAGTGTAGAGGTGGGACAGTCGGCGATTGAAGCCCTCAATAAAATCTCGCAGCACATCAAGGCCGAACACGTCGATCCTCAACTATTGAGTGTCATTGTCAATTTGGCTCATGATGAAAGAGTGGAAGAGTACAGGATTGCTGCAGCAAAATTATTTAATGAATTGGCACCTGTTTTTGGCAGAGAACTGTGCACCAATATTGTAGTTCAGGAGATTATCTCATTGAGTGAGGATCCGAGCTTGTTGGTGCGGAAGACTGTGGCTCAAAACTTGGGCAACATTTGTTATGAGATTGGTGTGGAAGAGACTGACTCAAAGTTGATTCCAGTGTTTCTCACACTGAGTAGAGATGATATCTGGGGTGTGAGAAAGGCTTGTGCCGAAAGCTTACCAAAGGTGTCTCAGTGCTGTTCGGAGGATGTGCGTGAAAAGTCCCTTGTCGAACTGTTTGAACGATTTACTGAAGATGTGAGCAGGTGGGTCAAGATGGAGAGCTACAAGAATCTGGGCGCGTTCATTCTGTCCTTTAGAGACAATTCTGAGAATGATGACATTCCTCAGGAAAAGAGAAGAGCCAACGTTCCTGACTCACTCATCAACTACTTTAGTGATATGGCATTTGTGAATGATCATGATTCTCAGAGCGAGAGTGACTTGGTAGAGTACTGTGCTTACAACTTCCCTGCTGTTGTGTACACTTGTGGTCCTGAAAAGTTTGCCAGTTCCAATCTCGAGAAGGCATATCAACACTTGGTCAAGGATGTGCAATGGAAGGTGAGAAGGTCATTGGCCTGCTCATTGCACGAGATTGCAAGAATTGTGGGACGCGAAATCAGTGAGCGTGTTCTATCGAGTGCATTCGAGTTGTTCTTGAGAGATTTGGATGAAGTGAAGATTGGTGTCATTTCCAATGTTTCCATCTTTTTGAGCAATCTTTCCCTTGCTAAGCGTGAACAATATGTACCACTGATATGTCTGCTGCCAGAAGAAACCGACAATTGGAGAATAAGAGCTCGCATCAGCGAACAATTAGGTGAAATGGCCATGCTCGTCTCAGTCCAATGCGTGAGGCATGTCATACTGAAGCCAGCACAATCATCTTATGATGATCAATTCGCCTGCGTCAGAAAGCAAGCAGTGTTAAGTGCAGGTCTGCTCCTTAAGCGACTCTTGCCTCCAGTGACCACAAGCGCTGCTGTTATTGACTCTATACCGACTCCAAATTCCGATGATGTCGAAGAGAATCCCTACTATCGCACAGATGACGAAGAGGAACGCAAGGAAGCAAGAGAGGAATTCCTATCCTTCCTTCACTCCATGGCCAGAGGAGCACACCACCGTCGCTTAGCCTTTATTTATGCTTGCTCTTCTCTCTACCGTGACATCCCAACAGACTTTTTCATAACAGAGTTTGTCCCAGAGTTGAACACACTAGTCGCAGACAAAGTACCAAACATTAGACTTGGTGTGGCTCGCTTCGTGAGAGATAACAACCTATTTCTGATAGATTGGGCTCAAGAGATGGTGAATCAATTGTTGCAAGACAAAGACAAGGATGTGGTGAGTGTGATGCGATCTCATCCAAGCAATCTCTAACTTTTCTTCCAACCCACCTCATCTTATCCACCAGACAAAGCCTCCACCCAGACAAAAACATTCCAAATACACAACAAAATATAATATTATTCATCGTTGAATTTCATATTTCTTTTGTTGTGCATTCATTCTGTCAAGAGCTCCTGATATATTTAATTTTGTTTTATTCCATTTATGAAGGAGTCATTATGTTCAATAGAGAGTCGTGTGTGTTCCGACACGGCAGGATCAGAACCTTGTTGTTATCGTTGTTGTTGAGGGCGTTGTTTCTCAACTAGGCATCTCCTCCGTCCATTACTCCTTCTTGAAATAGGAGGCCAATCCGGATGATTGAGCATGGAAGAAAGCCAATGCACTCATAATCAACATTCCAATCAAATAAAAGAATGATCCACCAGAGTACACTGACAAGACACAGACAAAGCTTCCCAGAGCATAAACAATTGCCATCACTCTCATGACATCTCTCTGTGCTACTTCGGCCCATCTAGAAGACAAGTAGTTGAACAGGACGAGAGCAAGACTCAACACACCAGAGAAACGAATCTGTTCGTCCACAAGTCTCACACAAGTGTAGTCATTGCTCACAACGGAGACACCACCTGTGAATGCACGGATCATCACTGGTAAAACAATAGCAAACAGTGAGTGGACCATCAGGAGAGAAGAGTTGATCAATCTCAGATCATTGAGACCAGGGTTTGTCGGATTATTCTTCAGGTTGACCAGAAGATTCTTGTAACTTTTGACAATTTCATCGACGCTTGCTTTGGCAGACATGGTGGTACGTATAAGAAGTAGGTAGATCGGATTCTGACTGTTTGGTTTTTTGTTTTGGTGGTGGTGTTGGGTGGAATGGCTTGATCGTGTTCCTTGATGATTCAACGGATTCCACACAAGTCGTTATTTTTATAGCTTCGGGGTACGCATCACCCATCAACATTCAAAAGTCAACAAAACATGATTACAACTGCTCTCTGGATTTCTATCTTGCTCGCGAGCTTACATCCCTTCAGAAATGATAATGTAAAATGTAGCTCTACGTGTGGCTCTGATCCCATAACTGGATGAGCTCCACTCATGGTAACAGAGAAGCATCTTCTCATAAGCTTCTTCTTTAACAAATTCTGGACAATTCTAGTTTACATGAATGAGGAGTAGATAGCATTGTATGGCAGCCTTTGTTAGGATTTTATTTCTCCGAAACAAATATTCAATTAATTTGAAGATGCTTTTACAATGGTCAACCTCGGTCGGTTCAATTTCGAGCTTGTTGCACAAAACTTCAAAAAAAAACAAAACAATTCGTCAAAAAACATAAAACAACAGAAAACATGCAAATCTTCGTTAAGACTTTGACTGGAAAGACCATCACCCTTGAGGTTGAAGGTGGTGACACTATTGAAAACGTTAAGCAAAAGATCCAAGATAAGGAGGGTAAGTGATAAAGTTACATTCCAGTATAGTGATGGGAGCATCGAATCGTCGTCAGTAGTGCAGTATTGTTATGAGATGATGAGATGAGTCTCTAGTACTGTGATGTGTTTCTTTATCACATCACGGTCGAAACCTTGCTTACCCCAATCACTAACGATAAGTATGAACCATTTTACTAACTCTATTTTTGATAGGTATCCCACCTGATCAACAAAGATTGATCTTTGCTGGAAAGCAATTGGAAGACGGCAGAACCTTGTCCGACTACAATATTCAAAAGGAATCCACTTTGCACTTGGTCTTGAGACTTAGAGGTGGTGCCAAGAAGAGAAAAAAGAAGGTTTACACTACCCCAAAGAAGAACGCCCACAAGCACAAGAAGGTTCCTTTGGCTGCTTTGAAGTACTACAGAGTTGACAAGGACAAGGTTACCAGACTCAGAAGAGAGTGCGACCACCCAGACTGTGGTGCTGGTATCTTCATGGCTGCTCACAAGGACAGACAATACTGCGGTAAGTGCCATATTGTCGTTGCCTTCAACGCTCAAAAGAAGTAAACATCTTGTTTTTTATCATCAAATCAAATACTATCTTTTCGCATCATTTTCGCTTGTTCTTTGGTTTTGAGCCTGACGGCTCATTTTCTGCCCGTTATGCTCATCTACAGATTTTTTCTTTCGAAAAGCAAACACATTATTTTCAAGGCACAGACTGTGGAAAGAATGACAACACGAGAGCCCTCAAGCAGAATGGTGACGAAACATCCAACGATTATACCTCCACTTAAGTTTCCCCATTATATCAAGGTAAGAGCTTTGAGCGAGAGTATTGGCCCTTCTAGCAATGAAGAAAGGGACAGGACCAAACGCAAACAACGTTCACGATCGAGTTCAAAAACGAGTGAAGCGTCAATTGTTGAATTTGAGACTGATTCTTCAGAGTTCACTCCAATTGAAAATGTTCCTACTTGTACTGAAACGGCAGTAATTGCAGAGTCAAAGTGGGATACTCCCATGAGAAACGCGAGTACTGGGGAGCAATTTCGGTTGGGTTTATCCTCTTGTAAAGTTAATATTTTAACATATGTGAAGGATCACTTTCTGGTAAAGTATAATATTGAGCTCAATAATGCGAGATCAAAATTGAATGCAACTTCATCTCGGTTAAATACGATAACATCTGCCCATTATGAGTCTCAGCAAACCATTGCAAAGTTGGAAGAGGAGCTAATACAGGCTAAAAACTTGATTGCAAGATTTAAACAAATTGATGATTCTTCGTCGAAGGAGATTGCTGAGCTCAAAGTGAAAAATCACGAGCAGTTAAGAGAGCAGGATGAAATTAGATCGGAAAACAAGAGGATGAAGGAGGAAAGGAACACCTTGATGCTAGAAAACAAGAAGTTGAGAAGAGAGAAGGAAGTGTTAGCACGGGAGTTAGATGTTACACTTCTAAAGATGTCCAAGATGAATTCTAAGCAGGAAAGGAATCTCATAACCCAACCACGAACCTTGAAAACTGAACACCAAAAATTCGTTAAGAAGTTAACAAGTGGTGTTAGTGCAACCCCTCCCGATCCGAACATTACATCGCCAAATAGTAAGCCAATAGAATTCAAGACTGAGAAAGAGATCGAATTGGCTCTTGATTTAGAGATATTTGTGAGTAGATTAGAGCAGATGAAACCGATAGTAACATTACTTAAAGAATCGGCAGTGGAGTTCCGACAATATTTGAAAGATTTTTTGAGAAGCATCGTTGAGCTCCTTGTTCGAGACAAAGAGAATCCATTCAAAACATCAAAGCCAATTGGTGATCGCCAAGCAGGGGAGATAGTTTCCAAAAAAAAAGTGTTATCGAACGAAGAGGAGATTAACATCAGACAAATCATATGGGCTATGATAAGCGATCCCATTTTCGACAACGATGTCGAGCTAGCATCCAATAGTGATAGAGAGATAATGAAGAAACAAAAGGGAAATATCTCTCAAAAGAGGGATTTAGTTAAGAAGATGATGGAGTTAGAAACGTACAAAAGTTCTGTAACAGAAATGAAGAAGTACATTGAAAAGAGGATATCCAAGAACGATGATCTATGGTGCATGCTTGAGAATGATTTGAGTTTGCTACTTACACAACCTTCTATCGGGAGATTTGCGGAGTGTGACTCCTCTACCAAAGCAAATACAGAGAACGGGCTATTTAGTAGTTGGGTCCACTTTTCTCATGGAAGAGGAACGGATAATTCAACAAGAGTTGAACGAGAATTGCAGGTTGATGAAGATGAACATAGAGATAGAGAATTACAGAAGGGAACATATGAGGAGGATAGAGATCAAGATTTCATAGATTATACGTCCATGGGAGTGGATTTGTCGTTGCAACATTCGAAAGCTCAAATGTTTGCCAGCTTTGCCAACAACATTCCAAGTATTTTCGATCTCTCCAAGCATAGTCCAAAGACAACTCGTTCCAATATCACAAACAACACGAACCTATTCAGTAACTCTCATGTGACGCCAACTTCCAGCCCTAACAAGGCCACACCAAAAACGAACCCATCTTCAGCGATATCCAACTTTCAGAGGGACAAGAGAGTAGAACTATTTCGAAGGCAACTAGCGAGCAGGACATCTCCAAAGAAAATTACATCACCCTTACAAAATGGGATGTCACCTCGGGTCATGCAATCAATACCTTTCCGAGGTGCTTTTAGTAACGGAGTTATCGGTATGACCGATCAGAGCTTTTCGGATCTATAAAAAACTACTGTAGACCGATACACTTTCTTTTTTCGAAGGGTGTTTGGCTGATGGATTCTTTTCAGCTCGACAGTTAGTTCTCTCAACATGACAGAGGAGTTGAGCTGATATTTCATTCTAGGGTTTCAAGAAACACCCAACGAACTTTACTCTGTATCTGTTGTCTAACACATCAAGCTCATAATTGGAAGAATGAGATTCAATGATATTCAAACGTTGGATTTGAATGATCATCTGAATATCACTCCCAAATCTCCCTTCTGCATTCAGTCGCCCACTCATACCGTTTTCCAACGTTTTACATACCAGGAATACTCATCAACTAATCATTCAAACATACCTCAGTATGTACACACGACCAGTCGCTCCATGACCTGTCATCCTCGTCATCGGTCGTATCTTGTGTCCATTGATACACCCAGATCAGCACCTGAACAATCCAAGAACAGAAATCGAATGAGTTCTCTGTTTCTTCCCTGGATTAACAGTTGTAGAGGATGCGGTCATATGTCACCTCTCAATTCAGAATACAGTCCCAATACCATTCGCTGCAATGTGGTACATGTGACCCGGTCATCCAATCCAGGCGATGGAGAGATTTTGAATTTGGAAAACAACAACATTTGTGCAGAGTATAGTACTTTTCGTCATGAGCAAAATGTTGTGGATCTATCGTCTAAAACATCGCTGGAACTGGACGACAAAGGAGTAGAAAAAGTCGAACAACCCACAAAGCTGAATACAACAACTGAGAAAAGGACAAGGAGATTTAAATTCAAAGCAACTCTCTTGAAGATCACTGGTCGTCGCACTTCTAGTTGAACCTTGATCTCACTCCATGTCTCTGACACACAACATCCCTCCATCATCCTCCCATCCAACAACAAGATCCACAGTGCATTTCACACCCATACAAATAAAAAAAAGAGAAAAAACATCGTATTTCCAATCGCAACAACAACTACAACAAGAATAGAATGATCGATCCCAATGAAGATCCCATTGTCGATGTCATTCACAACATTCGACAAGAACTACAACTCCACTCCAATGAAGACAATGATGAACACAGCGACAACAACAACAATAATAATAATCCATACTATGACTTGTGTGAAAAGATTTATATTGGATACGAGACATCATCATCATCACAATCACAATCATTGGTGAATTCAGCCAATAGTAGTAGTTGTTGGTCCATTGATCAATGCCTTCAAATCATTTCCGAACAACAAATTGATTACATGGTTCATCCCATTGCTTACTTTGATCATTCAACAACAACAACAACAACAACCAATAATTCTACTCCTCTTACTCATGATAATGATAATAGAAATGACATGTCATTGTTGGATCAGAGACCAATGAGTCAGAGACATAACATTCAATCGACAGAGTTGTTGTTTCGAACGACTGATTGGAGTAATCGTATCGTAGCCAAAATCAATTCCATTCCATTTGATTGTTTGAGTAGTGGTGAGAAGAATAGTGAAAATGTTGATGCAATAACAATGATAATTGAGAGAGAATTGGCATGGGCATATCATCTAAGTGTTCCTGCAGTGGTGTTGCCTTGTCCAACAAGTGAAAATATAGTGGCTTATGCCAATGTTTTAATGAAGAATACGAATGCGTTTTGTGCGTTTTGGATCCAGGTACCAGTCGATCGATGGAACATTTGGAATGAGTTGAAGAGCTTGTGTCAGGGTAGTGACGCTTGGAAGAACATGTTACCAATGGTGGAACTTGTGTCATTTGATGATGATGAAAATGACAAGGAAGAAGAGCGAGAGAGTCATGAGGTGTCTCCAGTCATGTGGCAACGGTGGTTTGGTGAAGTGTTAAAGGTTTGTGTGTTGCCGTTGAGTGCGTTGGAGCATGGAGAAAACTTGATTCATTTTACTCAATCGGGGCGCAATGGATACATGGCAGATTTTATCAAGAAGGCGTTTAGGCATGAACTACAGATTGTGTTGTCTGGAACACCAATCAATCGTAACGGAGGATTAAGACCATATGTTGATGCAATTAATCACTTGTATGACGAGTGTGAGATGTTGACTGAAGTGGAGGCGTTTGAAAAGCCTTACAGAGACTTTTTACAAGCTCCTTTGCAACCGTTGCATCACAATTTGGAATCTCAGACGTATGAGGTGTTTGAGAAGGATCCAGTCAAGTACGCTCTGTATCAGCAAGCAATCAAGCAAGCTTTGATCGAAAAGTATTCTCATTTGGATACTGTTGTGGTCATGGTTGTTGGTGCTGGAAGAGGACCATTGGTAAAAGCCACGATTCGAGCTGCTCGTCAAGCTCAGAAAAAGGTCAAAATCTATGCAGTAGAGAAAAATCCGAATGCACTTGTTACTTTGCATCATTTCAAGAACACGATTTGGAAGTATATGGACGTTCATATCGTTGAGAGTGATATGAGAGTTTGGCAACCAGAGGAATTGGCCGATATTATTGTCAGTGAACTCTTGGGTTCATTCGGTGACAATGAATTGAGTCCGGAATGTTTGGACGGTGCTCAAAGGCTGCTGAAGCCTGACACTGGAATTAGTATTCCATCTTCATACAGGTCCTATTTGAGTCCATTGATGTCTGCCAAGATGCATCACGAAGTGATGAACGTAACTCCTACAAAGGTCAGAAAGGCATTCGAGACGGCCTATGTTGTCAATGTGTTCAGTGGTTTGCCGCTGTGCGAGCCACAAGAGTGTTTCAGCTTCGAGCATCCAAATAACAAACATCCGATTAACAACAGCCGCCATACGGTATTGAGCTTCGAGCTGCCAGGGTGTGTTCCCTCCAATCAAGTAGGTGGAAATGAGATGGTAATTCACGGTCTGATTGGATACTTTGAATGTACACTCTATGGAGACGTATTAATGAGTATTCTTCCAAAGTCTTTCTCTGAAGGCATGTTCTCATGGTTCCCAATTTTGTTTCCAGTGCGTGCCCCAATGAGCGTAAAGAGTGGAGCAAAGATACAAGTTCACATGTACAGATGTGTCGACAAAACAAAGGTTTGGTATGAGTGGACAATCAGAGACCTAACTTCGCACCAAGTCGTACCAATGCACAATGTTGGCGGAAGATCTTATTCTATTGCGCTATAAAACAAATAATACCCAAAAACAATGTATTCCTTGATAATTACGACCAACTGAGGTTACTTTAATCTCTGAGCGTGGAATTCGATATGGTCTTGCACAAATGTTTGAACGAACCAGTAACCGTGAGTATAACCTTCACGCATGTTCAACACAAGCTTCACACCATTCTTGTCACAGGCAGTCTTCAATTCATCCACTCTCAACTCTCCCCTCTTCAAGAAGGAGTCCTCTATTCCCTGATCCACATAAATCTCAATTCCAGAACCTTGTCCATTCAGTTGATTGACCAAATCAACCGCACAGTATTGAGCCCAGGCAGACTTGTCCTCTGTTCCCAAGTATCTTCCCAAGTTCTTTTGACCCCAACTACACTCTGGATGAGAAGGGTTTGAAATGGGTGCAAAAGCAGAAACAGATTGATACTTTTCACGGTTTTTCAAATAAATGGTCAATGCACCATGACCACCCATTGAATGACCAAAGATACCTGCTCTGCTCAAGTCCAACACACCAAACTCTGCACTTTTCTGCTCAACCAACTCTTGTAGCACCAGTGGAAGCTCAGTCACGACATAGCTATACATCTTGTAATGAGAGCTCCATGGTTCTTGAGTAGCATCCACGTAGAAACCAGCTCCCTTACCAGAGTCCCATGCTGACTCATCATCAGGAACGTCGTCACCTCTTGGAGAAGTGTCGCAAGCAACAAGAGCTAAGCCGTGCTTGGCTAGAGCGCCGAAAGCTCCCGCCTTTTGTACAAAATTTTCATCTGTACACGTCAAACCGCTCAAAAAATACAAAACTGGCGCCAAATTATTTTGGAGGGAAGAAAATGGCGGGAGGAACACGTGGAAGTTCATGGTACAGCCACCGAGAGTTGGTGACTTGTGAGAGAAGCGGTACAATTGACCACCGAAAACCTTTTCGTTGGATGTCTGTTGGATGTTGTATTGGCTCATAGCTGTGTTGTTTGTTTGATCAAAGCTTTTGCTTGTGTTTTTTGAGATCACTTTTTTGCTGTGCAGATGCTGCGGACCATTGATCGCGCCCTTCTCCGTCTACAACTTTCCCGACACAAAACAGGAGCACATCGATCAACAAACACTAATCATGAGAGGGACATACACTCCATCCGATGTTCTGAAGCTAAAGAAACCAACTGTGAGTACGTAGTCTTCTTCTTTCCTTTGATGAACTGAACCAGTCAGATGACTTACATGTGTCTCAATCAAACACAATCATAGACTACTTGTGTCCATTATCCTCCAACACTTTTGATGTACAATTTTTGCAGTTCAAGATTAGAGACACATCTACAAACAAAATTATATTTGAAACTTCGGCTGAAGAAGTCACAAGAGATGCCATTAACCAAGGAATCACTGATGAAGATGACCTCAGATGTATCAAGTATCAATTTAGCAGAGAAGTACTGAAGAGTCCAGCTCTGGGAACAACCTTGATTTTCTCTGTTGGAGACAAGCCACTGCAGAATTTCAGAATGATTGAGAGGCATTACTTTAAGGATAGGCTCCTAAAGACATTTGATTTCAATTTCAATTTTTGTATTCCTAACAGTACTAACTCTTGGGAATGCATTTACAATATGCCAGCTTTATCCAGTCAAGAGAGTATGTGGTGCTTCTGTTTTTTGTTGGTTTCGTTCTTTGCTGACTCAATGATTAAATACAGTTGAGGACATTGTAGCTCATCCATATGAAGTTGTGTCTGATTCATTCTATTTTGTGAACGACAAGATGATTATGCACAACAAGGCAATGTACAAGTACACATAAATAAATAAGTTGACGTAACTTCAGAGCTCCTTTTTTTTGACTGTTGTTCTGGTGTAGTAAAAAATAAAAGTATTTATTCTTTTGGAATCGTGTGAACAATCAGTGCTTGCACCGCCCATGCCAATAATAATAAATTAAAGTACATCAATAGCACACTTGGTGGCTGGGCTATGGACAACAGGGCTGAAGCTATCTTTTTCTTCAGAATCGCTGCTGCTATCACTGACACTCTCGTCAAATTCTTCGCGTGATGCGACAACAGGCAATTGACAATGTTCCTTGATTGCCTTGTGCTTCTTGGCAGAATTGATTACAAGCTCAGCCAATTTCTTTTCTCTTGTGCGAATCACTTCGGGTGTCTTCTTGAAACTACAGAAGGTCATGTTGAAACCGCCTTCAAACTCATAGAAAGACTTGGACAATTGAGTAAAGTTTGGCAAATTCAAGTTGGAGAAGGCAGCCAGGGACTTGTCATGAGGCAAATTCAAGTCTTCTTCATCATCAGCAACAATGGGTGTGTGGTCATCGGCAAGCAAAGTCACAGAGAAGCGACCTGGTCTAAAAACATCAATGACCTTTTGAGTCAACTCTGCATAGTATGCAACACCCTTGGATGGCAAATAGTTGGTTTCAAAGCTGGCAAAGCTGCAGGAATCCTCAGGAGTAATGTGAATAGTCCAATAGGATTCTCCATACAGGCCATTCATTGAATAACCACAAGGATCAAACTGGAATGCATCAATGACGCTACCAGGGATCAAATCGGCAATACCACTAGAGATTGTGACCTGTTCAGAGCTCACAAAATTCTCATCCTTGAAAAACTGCTTCATCGTATCTGGGCTCAACTCGTGCATCAACACCTCAAAGGTTTGATCCGGTTGTTGAGAGTGATGAACCACTGGTGAGTTGTGTGCAATAGACTCTTCTTCATCCATTCTGTTTCTGTAATCAGCAACAAACAGATACCAATGATCCTTGCTCATTGGTCCAACAATGAACCCATTGCCATTTGGAAAGTATTGATCCAAATGTTGAACTTCGTCCTCCCAACTAGTGTGAGGTGCGAGTTGCTTATGTGGGAACACATAGTTCTTTCTGGAGAACCAACAAAAATCAACAACCATTTCAAATTGAGAGGCAATCTTCAAAATGGGTTCAACGGCATGCAACAATGTAGTAGTGCCGCAAGTCTTCAAGATCAACTTGAATGGGTAGACAAACAAGGAGCTTTCACTCAAAACATAGGAATCAAAGTAATGATTGCTTGTTTGAGAGATAATTTTGCAGTGAACATCGTCAAGCAATTGAGATTGCCATTCAGATGCGGTCAATTGGCGGAGACCATGCTTATTTTGTTGTTTGGCGTTTGGGGAATAACGAAATTCTAATTCAATCTTTTTTTCTGGGCCTTCAAATCCCTCGAACTCATACTCGGAGATGAAGTGTTCTTGGTGTATGTCTTGTGCGTGAATTTTTTCCGTTTCGTAAGTGTGATCGATCGTGTTTTGATGGGTGTTTTTCATCTGCTACCCTGGTTCTTTGCTCTGCATTTTTGTCAACAAAAAGCGAAAGAAACGTGCACAAAAAAAAGGATGTTAGCTTTTTTTGTCACATCGGAGAAAAGTGTGTGTGAAAATGTGAAAGTACACATACGTTGCTGGAAAGGATGAAGAGTTCTAGTGCGGTAAGTGGTCTTTTTTCGTCGTAGTTTTGCTTAACAAAGGCCATAAAACAGTAATTGGTTTCTTTTGTCTTTGTTAAAAGGGGGTTAATTCACTGAATAATATTCTTCTTCGAGAGATACTGGGATTTCAAGTGAATTATATAAAGGTACGTTAAACAGAGGTGTCGGGTGGGCTGCTCTAGTGTGACTGAAAGCTTTTTGGGTGTCCTGGGTGTAACGTGTTGTGTTTTTCAAAAATCTTTGATCGTCCTGTGGATGTCAAATTCGAAAAACCAGAATCGCACATGCGCAAAGATAATCGGGCCCGAAAAATAGGTTTTGTTGAACCCACGGTTGACTGGAGCAATTGTAACCCTCATTTTCTAAAATTCCGCCGTCTACGTTTGGTGAAGTAGCGAAATTTATCGGTGGGTCTTTCCGGAATATCTCGCGAAAAAAAATGATACAGAAGTTTGTAGTTCCTTGGAACAGAATCCATAATTTTCACACAAACGTTCTGTGTTGTAAAATAAACCCGACATTATTTACGGTTGGGAGAAGTGCGTGCAATCGGCATCCGCTTCAGATATATACTTACCTGACCAAGTTCTCAAAATTCGTTAACGCAACCAGTAGTATTTGCCGTGAGCCGCTCTTTGTCCTGTTAAATGACATCTCCGATAGATCACAATCACCAACATGAGTTTCCAGAGCAAGACCTATCCTCCTTACATATCCTAGGAACTGGAATATATAAGAATCCAAATGAAATATCTCACTGCTCACAAGCACCATTGTTTCACCATCAAACAGTGTATGCTCAACACCCAGAGCCACCTAACAACATGTCTCAACAGATGTGCATCATGTTAGAAAATCCTTCCCATGTTTTGAGTAGCTCTCCATCGTCATCTTCTCTATCTAATATTCACATATACGACCTCACTTCTTCGTTTCAAAACTATAATTCTGGACATGGGATCAATCAAGGGAGTGAAGAACCCTTTGTGTATGCCAAGCTACCAGTAGCTTTATTTCAGAGGGTAGTTGAGATGTTAAGCGCTCCAAGGAGCATTCCTCAGCAAGTTACTGTAGATATGGGAGCTCACAGCTTCAATGATAATATGATTGTTGATATTCAAAATAGTAGTGGAACTCTAAACAGTATGGTCAACACTAGCTCCTCTTCCATTGAGGGAAATGGGACCCCAACAAGAGAGTTGAAGAGAGTAGAGGATGATTTTCATATTAAGGGAAGTTGGACAGAAGAAGAGGACAAACTACTGATAGATCTTGTACGAAAACACGGAGCAAAGAGGTGGTCTCATATTGCGACTCAACTGAAGGGTAGAATAGGAAAGCAATGTAGGGAAAGATACTTGAACCACTTGGATCCTAGGATCAGTAAGAAAGCATGGGCGCCCGAAGAGGATGATATTATAGTTGAGATGCATAGTAAATATGGGAACCAATGGGCAAAGATTAGCAGAGAACTGCATGGTAGAACAGCAAATGCGATTAAGAATCATTGGAATTCCACCTTAAGCCGGAGGAATGAAATGAAGAAGGCAGAGGAATTTCAATCCATGACACAAAACCAAGAAAACATTGCCCCAATACCCACATACCAAACCCCCGGAGATACCTTTGACAATGAAGAATCTCATCCATTCTCAGGAAGTTCATTCAATGCATCCGGCCAAGAAGAACGAAAGAGGTCCCATGAAGACCATGAACTCGAAGGCCAGCGATCAATCAAGAGAGTGAAGGTCGAGAGCGAGCTCACACTTGAAACAGACGAGAACATCAGCGACTTCAATCCCTATTCATCCAATATGTATTCTAATCCTTCAAATCCTTCGATATCAAGGAGAAACAAGTATGGAGGGTTAACTCTACAATTGAATGAAGAGGAGGAACCCTCTCATTCTACAGTACTAACATTTGGAGATTCACATCCAGATTTTGACTTGAATTCGATATGTCAAACACCAAAGATTGGATCATTCTCAGATTGTGCTCTCGGAAACCAATTCTTGGGTTCTAGGACCACAACTAGTGGTCGTTTCCTTTCTCCCACTAATCACTTCTTTCTACCAAACACTCCCGATGCTCAAACAACCAGAAACAACGGATCACGAAGCTCAGACAGCACAATAGATATTTGGTCCTCAAGTGAGGGATCGCAGACCAGTTCCTCTGTCAGATGCTCCTAACACTTCTTCGTCTCCTTCACACAATAAAAACCGACGACACTTCCAGAAGAAACTCGCTTCAATTTTTTAGCATTCGAACAAAACCGCGCAAACAGCTATCAACAACCACTCTCACTTCTTGAGTTTCTCAGCAACACGAACACTCAATGCCCAAGGCTAAATCATCCTCAACAACAAACAAGTGTGTGCTATCAGACAGTGATGTTGACAAGCTGATCACAACAAAACTCGTACGATTCAAAGAAAACAACTCATCAGAGTTTCTCACAAAATACCTCAAACCAAAATCAGATGGCTCACCCAACACGAACATGAAACAACTCAAAGTGGATGAACTCAAGGATATTTTACGTTTTCTTACACAAGAAAAGGGAAAGCATTTGACACTGAGTGGAAAGAAGGATGAACTCATTCGACGCTGCTCCAGTGCACTCTTTCCCAGTGCTGAAGACATTGCTGCTGCCAGTTCTTCACAGAGTAGTTACAATCCGAGTATGGCCATGCGATTTGCTCATGCGTTACCCAGTGCGCTGCACAGTTCAAGTATCTTGAGTGGCAGCAGTAGTTCGATGAGTGGTGCATCATTGAATTTGCAAAGGTAAGATTATCTTTTTTTCTATCTCATATGTGTCTGTGTTATTGGACGGTGTGCATGAACAAGGTTTCTGTTTTGGAGCTAAAAAAAAAGAAGGACGAAAATGCAACAACAAGCTTGTTCTTGTGTAAAAACGGAAGATGAAGATGTGAGCTAACTGAAAGTTTTTTTGATCTCCATGGATTATGTATTACATACACACACACGCACGCATACAGGAACAAATCATTAATGGAAACAGCGATGCAAGCAAAGATTGAAACTATTTTACAAACATCAAAAACAATTAATGGATTGATAGATCCGAGGTACCCTATTGAACAAATAATTGAATTGAAGCATTGTCATATACCGAGTGGTCACTCTGGAGGTTATCATAAAGTAGGTTTCGCATTCGAGTTGACAAAACAAAATATGGAAAAACTATCGATGCAGAGTAATTTGTATGAAGTTGGTGTTCACTTGTTTGAGATTACGCAAACAGATCGAGTGATTGATTCTTTGGATTTGAAGGCGCAGAATTGGGGTGATGGTACTCTGTTTCGAGTGAATGATGGACCAACACTGAGCAAGCCAAAAACGATCAAAGCACTACAGAAGAACAAAAAGGGAAAAACAAAGGCAAATGTTGTTTGCTCTACGCCTGCACGTCTTCAACTATTATCTAAGAAACCAATTGTGAGTCGATCTAGCACACTGTCATTTGATATCTGTTATGGATTGAACGAGAGTTCTAATTGGAATCGATTGGAAGTTCAATCGCCACCAAATACCTCCTTCAACAGTATTATTCTGATTACGTTGTCTTTGAAGAGAACTGTAGACGAATTAATCGCAAGTGTAAGGCAGAGTTATGAGGAATCAAAGCAACACAATTTACGACTCGATGATGACGACTCAACGATGACTGATGCCCTTGGTAGTGGTGGTAGTGGAAGTAGTGATGTTTCTACGACATCAATACCACCAGTGATATTTCCTCCCCAGCAACAGGATGAAGACGAAGATTTGTTCTCCTGTGATGAAGAAGTCATCACTATCAAGGATCCAATTGTTATGTGTCAAATTGAAGTGCCCGCCAAGGGTAAATTCTGTGTACATAAGAGATGCTTTGATTTGGATACTTATGTGAGGTACTGTTCAGATTTTAGAATATGGCAATGCCCTTGTTGTCACCGGAGATGTCCCCATGAAGAGTTAGTGGTGGATGACTATTTGACACAAGTACTAAGTAAGATACCAAAAGATCAAAGCGTTGACAAAATTAAAATTAACAATAAGACGGGTGAATGGGAAATTGTAGATACTAGTGCTAAAAGCAGAAGCGATGCTCCGGCAACACCTCATAACAAGAAGGAGGTTTCGACGGCTGCTCCTACTCCGTCATCAAAGGTTGAAGCAGAAGTTATATCGATCGATAACGATGATGGTGAGATGCAAGATGATGACCGAGATGGACAGATTGAGAGTAGTCCGCTTTCGCCTGCTCTCGCTCTCAGCCGTGCACTTTCCAGCGATTTGAGCAGTCAGAGATCGACTCCATACGCTTTCAAAGCCATCAACTCCAAACTCATGAATGCTACTTACTCACCATCATTGTTTGGTTTGTTATCCAAGAAGGTGACAACAAAAGCAACACTAGAGAAGAATCATTCAAATGGACTGACAATTGATGAGGCAATAGAAATCGATTAGGGACACTCACTTACAATAACTGATTGAAAACGAAACGAAGCCAAATGGAAAGAAGTGTGCTTCTCACAGATGCATTTTCCATTATCCACATGCATAAGCAGATTGTTCGAAGGTGAGACGTCATTGACTTACGTGAGACAACACAATTCGGTGGTTATGTCAATTTTGAGTGTATTCTATTGTCCCTTTGGGTGAGTAGGTCTCTTCTAGTTCAATGATGAATATGAGGACGAGTATGACACTTGTTCAGCAGAGTTCTGTGGAATTCAAGCAATATCAGGTAGTGTCCCAATGTACTACGTCCTGAAACAAAAACTTTATTTTTTACAATCTCCTTTTCATTAACCAGCAGTAACCGGCACCAATTGCCACGAGAGGTATCGTTGAAAGATTAATAAACAGGGAGGCGCTCCACATGGCACCTTGCAAATCCGTCTTCACCTGCTTCACCTTGACATAAATCAAAATGCCCATCAACGCACCAAACTCCAACACTAGCATCACACAACTCGCAATCAACAATCTAAACGCATTTCTCATCTGCTTCTTATCATAATCCGATATTCTCAACAAGAATAGGATCGAAGCTCCCAGTCCCACAATGCATGCAATCAACCGAAACAATCCATCCACCAAAATCATATAAAATGCAAATCCAACAGCAATCAAACAAACGGACAAAATAATACTCGTGACAATCATCACCAAATACCCAATTTGAACCAGTTTGAGAGGTGTCGTAAAACGATCAACCAATGTTCCATGATACGACGAATCCAAATCAATGTCCTCCTCATTCAAATCATATTCCGAGTCGTTCGCTGTTCCGTCACCACCCTCCTCTGAACTCATGTACTCATTTGCATAATCATTCATCAATTTTCTCTCATCCATCAATTTATGACTCGATGAGCTATTCTTGTTATTTCCAACATGCTTCTTCTTTTTCTTTTTATTTTTCAACAGGAGGTCAATACTAGGTGTAGTGGCAGTATTCGTATTAGTAGAATTATTATTATTATTAGTAATAGTAGTAGTAGTAGGAGTTGCAGATGATGATGATGATGTTGAATGAGAGGCAAATGGTCTCAGATTGGCCTCTTGTTCCTCTTCTTCGTCAACATAGGTCACTTCAGAGTCATCAAGCGATTTGATACCAGTGAAATTGGTGGGCATGGTTGTTGTGTGTAGACAGACAAATCAATATTGTTGCAGCAGAGAGAGATTGCTCTGTTGGTGATTGAGATTTTTTGGCTTTGAATCGAGCTTCCAAGGAAAAAGAAGAACATCGGGATAAAAGGGAGAAACGCGGGTTCGCGCTTTTTTTGGGATTCTTGGTTGTGTTCTCGAGATGAATCCTGTGTGAACCTTGATACGTGTTATGACTTACATGTCACGGAACTCCTTATTGCTGTTGCTTAACACTTTGGCTCGAGAATTTGTTTGGTTTTCGCTGGTAAACCTGTTGGTGAATCTATATTGTGGAACTGGCTGTGGTGTTCAAAAGATCCAAAGTTAAAGATCCTTTCCTGGAATGTACAAAGTTTCTGCTGACCTCACAGCAATCGATTCAAGGAAGGTAGAAAGGAGATGCCGGATTACAATAATCGGAGTTATCTGTGTTGGAATTCCCTAAGTGAATTCGTATTTCCCCTCGTTGGAAACGGGGCATTCCAATCGCCCTTGTCTCCAAAACAACCTAACTGCATTGATTATCATCCATCACAATTTTTTGTTCCTTTAGAAAGAGTCGACTCCACACTTTTGCACACAGAAAGCTGAACAACAAAAACTCAACACACAAAACAACATCTGATATATCATAACATCATATTGAAGTAGAGGCGAATCTCAACTCAGAACCGGTTCATCACTCACTCATACACATGTCATCTTACCAATCTGTGGTGGGAGCCAATGAATCCACACCCTTTTCTTCATTGACTGATCAACGGAAGTATCACTCACTTGGTGGTGGTGATGATGGTGATGCAGGTCTGCTGGATGCAGATGGAGAGAGTAACAATAACAAGGAATCACCACCTGCATCCAACAATCAGAAAAAGATCATCTTGTACAGGAGAAGATGGGTCATGTTGTTTGTTTTTGCTTTGGCTCAATTCCTTTGTACAGTCTATCAAATGACGTTTGCTAGTATGAGCACAGTCGTGTTAAAGTATTACAAGATTCCAGAGAGTTCCAGTTGGAAAGTGAACTCTCTTGCCATAGCTTACATGATTGCCTATGTGCCAATGAGTTTGGCCAGCAGTATGGTTATGAAAAAGTATGGATTGAAGGCGTCAGTGTTCATTGCTGTCATGTTTAACTTTGTCGGTGGTTGTGTACGGTTGGCCGGCTTCAAAAAAGGCCGAGAGCTCTTCTTCTGGATCGTTTTCAGTGGTCAGTGCATTACGGCACTTGCTCAACCGTTTGTGGGAAATGCGACAACGATGCTTGCATCGAATTGGTTTGGTGAGAAGGAGAGAACGACCGCAACGACGATTGCTACGTTTTTGAGCATCTTGGGTAGTGCTTTCATTTTTGGTGTGGGTCCTTCCGTTGTTGGTGATGGAACGGAGACTGGAATGGCCATTTTGTTGGGCGGTGAGGCAGCCTTGGCAGCATTTACATTACTCATGTTCGTTATGGTGTTTAGAGAGAGACCTCCGACGCCTCCTACACTGGGTCATCACCATCACCACAGTCATCGCCGTCGCCGTGTTCAACACAGTACCAACTCTGCCATTCAACATATTGGGCATTATCCAGAGGTGTCCATCTCCGATAGTATTACATCTCAAAAAGGTGACATGGTGTGGAATCAGGAACAAAGAGCAATCATCAAAACAAATGGAGAGATTTCGGATGATTTGAGCAGTAGTAGCAGCAGCAATGAAGCGAGCGAGATTGTACCATCAAAGATTACGATTCCTATCGGCCCTAGTAATGTGCACTTGGAGCCCAATTCATTTGCAAAGGACTTTTGGATCGTCATTAAGAATATTCATTTTATCTTCCTAATTATTTCATTCTCGGTGGGTTATGCTGTCGTACAGAGTTTCTCTGTCATGTTAGATCAGATTATTGTACCAATGGGATACAGTGTCAAGGATGGTAGTGTGTTTGGTGTGATTGTTGTGTTCTGTGGAATGACTGGTGCTGTTGTCATGGGACTCATTGCAGATTATACCAAGAGATACAAGCTTCTATTGTGCATTAGTGGTGTCGGTGGCTGCGCCTCATTTGCATGGTTCTCAATCAACATGTTGCACCACAGAACACCAACCCGTATGATTATCAGTTGTATTTCTATTGCCTTTTTGGGAATTTTCGCTTGCCCAACTGTGCCTCTGACTCTTGAGTTGAGTGTGGAGACTACGTACCCCGTGCCTGAAAGCATCTCTGCATCTATACTGAATGCTTGCTCAACACTTGTATCAGCCTTATGCGTTATTGTTTTGGATTTTGTAGAGAAGGATGTCAAGAATGGTAGCATGCAAAGTTCACTGTGGATCTGTCTCGGTTTGTTAACGGCAGCCATCATCCCCACATTCCTCTTCAACTCCAAATACAAGCGATTGGAGTTCGAGCGACAAAAGAAGGAGCAACATCAACAACAGGAGATCATTAGCGGAACATCGATTGCACAGGTCGAATAATAAATTTTGACATGCCAAATTCGTACTTATTTTTGTTTTGATTCTTTATTCACATACAAGGTCCCTACAATGGTTCAATTGGTCTCGAGTGCTTCTCAAAATATTATATTCGTCATCGAGAAAAGGAGCGAGTCATTCCACAGAACAACAACAATAATAGCAGTCAGCAGATTGACGTCGATTCGCAAAATATTGTGTCATCATCATCATACAACAACAACATAGACTCTCGCATGCGACTCCATACATGATGGCAAAAATATTCAGTATTTGAAAGCGCTTAATCTCTAAACTCAATACGACGGTTCTTAATCACGTTCCACTTGAATCTCTTGTTGTAATACAAAAATACAGTCATGATGGCAAGACCGGTAATGGCCTTGGCACCAAACTTCTTTCTGTCTTCTTCTTCTGGTCTTGCACAGTATGTCAAAAAGGTGGTGACGTCCTTTGCGTATTGGGACAATGTACCAGGGGTTCCATCGTCATAATCAACGGATCCATCAGACAGAGGAGGTGCCATACCAATAGCACCACCTGGGAAGTAAGCATTGAAGTACAAACCCTCTCTAATGGAAACACCTGGTGGTGGGCTGTCATAACCAGTCAACAGAGAGAACACATAGTCCTCATTGCCTTGTCTGGCTCTAACAATGATAGATAGATCTGGTGGAAGAGCTCCGTCGTTGGAAGCACGAGCTTGTTGTTCATTCTTGTATGGACTTGGGAAGTAGTCAAAGGATTTGGCAGATCTCTTGTGAATTTCACCCTGGGAATCAGGGTCAGCGTCAACGTCGACTTGAGAGGCCAAGTACTTGATCTCATTTGGAGTGAAAGCAATTTCCAAGTTACGGAAGGCGATTTCAGACATACCATGACATGCAGAGCAAACATCCTTGTACACCTTGTAACCACGACGAATGCTAGCAGCATCATAAGAGTCGAATGGACCCTTGTGTGACCATGGATGTGGGTATGGAACTGCAGCTGGGTTATCAGCTGACAAATTGTTTTGCTTCATGGAATAGGTAGCAACACCCAATCCACCCAATGCACCAAGAATCAAAGCTTGTCTTGGGTTCACTTTGGTAAACACTGCCTTCATGTTCAATTGATATGTTGTGGAGAAAAAATTCAAATGCTTGCGCCGTCTGTGTTTGTTTTTGCGACAAATTTTTGTAAGAAAGTCAACCAATTGGGAGAGCACATTGAACCTTCAGTCGGGCTATTAGCAAGAAAAAAGAAAACCCATGAAATAAGGCCTTAGAAGCAGTGTTTGACTGTTGAATTAAGCACCACAAGATTTATGAGAAATTGGTTCATTGTTTGGTTGCCGAAATGGGTATAATTAGTTGTGTCGCTCAACAACCTGAAAGAGTCTGCACGATAGATCTCATCGTGGTAGAATTAACAGCATACACTTATATCTTTAAGATGAACTTGTGAGAAGTTCAATTGTTGTCCTTCTCGTGGTTGTTGTATTCCAGATTTTTCCCGTTCAATCAATTCGTGGAAGTTTCACCATCAAGAGAAAAAAAAAGCGCCAACATAGATAGAAGAAGCAAGCTTTGCAGCAAGACGACTACCGATCTCACAATCGCTTTATCTTCCCAACAATAACAACAACAACACTAAGATCACATATCATATTATATATCTCTCAACCAACAAACCAACACACAATCAAAACAACTCTATATAACAACAAAAAAATGATACTTGTACGATTTTTGATGAAACTAAGCAATGAAACTGTAACAATTGAACTGAAGAATGGCACTGTTGTCTCGGGTACGATCACTGGTGTGGATCTTTCCATGAACACTCATCTAAAAACGGTCAAAATGACGTTAAAGAACAGAAATCCGATTGCTCTAGAGCACATGTCCATACGTGGCAACAATATACGATATGTTATCCTGCCTGACTCGTTGAATCTAGACAATTTGTTGCAGGACACGACGATTAGGCCTAAACCAAAGAACAAGGAAAGAAAGCCGATTAAGGCTGGTGGACGGGGAGGTGGCCGAGGAGGAGGTCGTGGTGGTGGTGGAGGCCGCGGTCGTGGAAGAGGCAGAGGAAGAGGACATTAAACTTGTGTTTTTTGTTGTTTGCTACTACTGCGTATTTTATTGTTCTTTTGTGTTGTTGTTCTTGTTGTTTTGATTGTTGTGATTTGTTGTTTGTTGTGACCTATTGGTTGAGATCAAACGAGGATACAAAGCAGTCCATGTTGTAAGTTTTGTAAATATTGAACGAGCGTCAATCTCGTTCTAGGGTGCCAGCAAAAAAAAGAAATGAAGGGATTGTCTGTGGTGCCTATTGCGAACAAAGGCGAAGGAATCATCACGAATGATGCAATCAATGCTGGACATTTGATCTCTCAATCGTTCATTGATCCGATTGTTTACACGATTGATGATGGCATGAGCAGTACTCATTGTCATTTTTGCCTCGGTGTGCTGAACAAGAAGTTTTCATGCTCGTCATGCAAGTTTTGTCGATATTGTTCACCCCAATGTTTCAAGAATGATGTTCCCATTCATCGACTGGAATGTTTGGTATTGCAGAGGTTATCCAATAGAATGAAAGTTGATATTTCAAACTACACGAGGTCTATTCGTCTAGCAACTCGCTTAATCATTCTTTGTCATAATGGTGGATCGGATGTGAGAGAAATGATGAGATCTTTTGTGGCATGGACTCCCTCTGAACATATTGATGTGACCAATTTACGCAATCTAAGTGTATTGATATATCGATTGATATCACTGATCCAAGACAAGATACCCAACTTTAGTCTGGATGTAGATGATATTTATCACTTGTTGTGCCAGTTTCGGGCGAACAACATTGGAATTTGTCATAGTGATATGAACAGTGTTGGGGTTGGTTTGTATCCTATTGTTTCCAAGATGAACCATAGTTGTCAGCCCAACACAGCAATCTTCTTCGAAGGGATACGTGCCAAGACTGTCTCATTACGTCCATTGAGACAACATGAGGAGCTAACAATTACTTACATAGAACTAGCACAAAGCACAAATAGCAGAAGGAAGCTACTGAAAGAGAGATATAGCTTTTTATGTGACTGCATTCGATGCATAGATACAGAGAGCGATGCACCGTTAACAGAGCGTTTATTGGATACATACACCGAATCTGACGAGCAACAAGCTGATTCGTATTTTGATAGATCATCATGCAGCGATAGCACGATAGAAGAAACACAATGTCTCAAGAGAGCTTATGATTTGTATCAAAGAATATACGGTCCAATGCATGAGCGATTAGTCAATACGTGCTCAAAGTTGTGTCACAACTACATTCAAAATGCGGAGTTTGATCTTGCACTGAAGTTTGGTCGACAACTTACACCTTGCTTCGAGAGATACTATCCCTCGTTACTACCGCTACTGGGTGTCCAT
This sequence comes from Tetramitus jugosus, assembly GCA_937625935.1. Taxonomy (NCBI): domain Eukaryota; phylum Heterolobosea; class Eutetramitea; order Acrasida; family Vahlkampfiidae; genus Tetramitus; species Tetramitus jugosus. The sequence goes on along the minus strand of OW569381.1, from coordinate 409,799 downwards.
TACTTAATGCTCGCAAAACTGTTTTCTGTTTTAGGCCAGGTCGAGGATAGGAAGCAATATGCTACTCGGGCATTCGATGTACTGCGATATTTCTTTTCCATGGGTGATTTAGAAGGAATAAAACAACTTTTATGAGGAGTTTTTACTTACAAAACAGTCGGGATATTGAAACAGTCAATGATCATCTCTTCTATCACCAAAAACTATTGCTCTTCTCTTGTGCAACATCAACACAAGTACTTCTTATTTTCGTTATGGGGAATTCCAATCAGATGAGATAGTCCCTATAGGAACTGAACAATTATCTTGAAACAAAGATCATCTTGGAAGAAATTAGACTTGAGCCATGAAATTTACAAGTCCAACTTCGACTTCATTCAAACATCACAAACGAACTAGGAGTCAAACACTTTCGAAACTCCGGCTCCCACGAGCATACTTGAGTTGAAACATCAACATTCGTGAATACCGCTTGGATAGTGTAAGTGAATAGTGGAGGAAATGAGGAAATGCCTTGTCTGTAATCTTTCTGCAATGATTCATAGTGAGTGAGCGAATGCCAGTCAAATGAGAAAATGCCTGTGATTTGCTCGCACCTACTCACAAAGAATTTGTGAATACCGACCAAATGAGTGAGTCCATTATCTGTAATTCTCTCACTACAGCTCATATTGAATGTGTGAATACCAGCAAATATGGGAGTGCTTTGTCTGTGTCTTGCAATGACTCATATCAAGCTTGTGAATACCGGTCATGGTCAAGCGACAGAAAGCTCGGTCTGAGATTAGTGTTTTTTGTATGGTGTGAGTAACGAATGTTTTATTATTGTTGTATTTAATTACAAAAATCTAGTGGTATAGTTAACGCGGTGCCTGCGCAAGATCGGTCACACACTAAACCAGGTTTGACGTTTGGTTTCTGTGAAAACTGTTAAGCCCAACGCAAAGAGACATCTTGACAAGAGTGTATTCATCCTCAGCAGCTGAAGACATGTCATTGTTGCCAGGTGTTTGGACTGCAGTTGTTGATTGGGTTCTTGAAACTCATACTCTTGCTTCAGTGGAATCCAATGCGGAGTGAGATACAGTATGTGGAAGAAAGAACCTGGGAACATAAGTGAAACATCGGTGATCTCAATGCGCTGCAGATCTACAAGAGAAGTAAACGACTTAGACTCTTTAAATCAGTCTGTGAACTTGCCGATGTATTGTGATCAAGTCATCCCAGAAGCTTGTTCAGTGAACTTGACACAGAGACCAGTCATGATACCTATGAAAACTGATAAACACACAAGGTGTATTCTTTCAACCTTTGTTCACAGGATCGATCAATCTCACTGGTGTGCTCGCAGTTGCATCAGAGCTAGAGTGCGCTGTGCGGGACTATCTTGAGATTGAGGTGGGGTAAATCATTCACAATTCTATCCTGGATGGATCGTGATTCGAGATATGTTCGTAGACTAGTAGGCATAGCCATGAGCGAGTGTGTGGATACCCTTCAAATAAACTAGCGACTTCTCTGTGCTTGAATCTTGATAGCACCCATTCATATCAAGTGTATGAATGCCAGCCAAATGAGAGAGGGTTTGATCTGTTATTTTCTTGCAAAAACTCATATTGAGTGTGTGAATGCCAGCCAAATGATAAAACGCATTGTCTGTGATTTGCTTGCAATGAATCATGTTGAGCGTGTGAATGCCAACCAAATGAGCAAATGCACTATCAGTGATTTGGTTGCAACAACTCATATTGAGTGTGTGAATACCAGTCAAGTATGGGAATGCCTTATCTGTGATTTGATTGCAGCTATTCATGGACAGGGTGTGGATACCAATCAAATGCGAAAATGCACTATCTGTGACTTGCCTGCAACAATTCATGCTGAGTGTGTGAATACCAACCAAATGCGGAAATGCTTTGTCTGTAATTTGGTTACAATGACTTATATTGAGTGTGTGAATGCCAGTCAAATGATGAAATACATTGTCTGTGATTTGCTCACAACCACTGATATTGAGTGTGTGAATACCAGCTAAATGTGAAAATGCTTTGTCTGTAATTCTCTCGCAATGACTTATGTCAAGTCTGTGAATACCAGCCAAATAAGGAAAAATGTCGTCTGTGATTTGATTGCAACAACTCATAGCGAGTGTGTGAATCCCAGTCAAATATGGGAATGCTTTGTTTGTAACTTGGTTACACTGACTTATATTGAGTGTATGAATGCCAGTCAAATGATGAAATACATTGTCTGTGATTTGATTGCAACCACTGATATTGAGTGTGTGAATACCAGCTAAATGTGGAAATACTTCGTCTGTAATTCTCTCGCAATGACTTATGTTAAGTGTGTGAACACCAGCCAAATGAGAAAGTGCATTATCTGTGATTTGCTTGCAATAACTCATATCGAGTGTGTGAATGCCAGTTAAATGAGAAAATGCATTGTCCGTAATTCTCTCGCAATGACTCATATTGAGTGTATGAATACCAGCTAAATGAGAGAATGCTCCGTCTGTAATTCTCTCGCAATGACTCATATCAAGCTTGTGAATACCAGTCAAGTGACAGAGAGCGCAGCCAGATATTTGAAAACAATGACTTATATTGAGTGTGTGAATTCCTTCCAACAGTCGAAAATGACCAATCGTCACATTAATATTCTTGTTCAAGTGAACATTGAACAGTGTTCCTTTTCCCAATCGAAACAGGCGTTCAATCTCATCTTCTTTCAAATTTTGTTTTAGTGTTCTCACCTTGTTGGACATGAGCAATCGATTGAATTTGAATTGATTGATTCCTTTGCAAGTGTAACTCAATTGCAACCATTCAGGAGTGGCACAAAACTCAATGATTGCTGACCACACGTCTCTGCAAACTTCTGAACAAATGTCAATCATTTCATTTTTCCACTCCTCAATTTCATTTCTTTTCTTTCGTTTGCTTGTTGCGTCAGTATTTTTTAGGTGCTCTGAGCGTTCGCGTTTTTTCATTCTGCCTGTTTTTGTTGTTGATGCCAAAGAATGTTGTTTCTAAGTATCGTAACAGGACCTAAATTTTGGCTCCAAATTTTCTTGCCGTGCGTTAAGATAAATGGACAGGTTGGTGCACACAAAGATTACTTGGTTTTTAAGGACATTAGTTTTCAAAGGGTATTCTTAATTCTCTAGATCCTAGGATATTAATCATTGTAGTAGTTCTATCTAAATCTCATCTATACAGGACATCATGAAAAAGATCGGCTTCCCAATATGTTTCTGTATCTATGGAATACGATAGAATATTTACAATAGTTGCAGGAAGGAGTTCTTTATTTACATTGATTGGAAAGGGTTCCGTTCCAATATGGACGGACATTCACCAACAAATTATCTTTCTATTACTTTACCCGGGTTGACTCCTGACCATGTCCAGACAAGCCTCAAATTAACTGAGGTGAGTATCCAACATGAAAACTTTTGTACACCATCGTTCGATATCTTGCGATACCTATGTGGGTACGATGCCACAGTGGTCACCGACTTTTTTACCTATTGCGATTCTTACTCCTCAGGTATCCCAAGAATTGCTAGGAATGTATCCCTTGCTTTACTAGGTCTGTTCAAGCTCGAAAACGAATGTAAATTCGATGGGAAGACATCCTTGATCAATTTTTTGAACAAGAAGGTTACAATCGACAGATAGGTCTTGACCTAATGGTACCAACAGCAGTCTATCCCAGTTATCCCACTACTACTACTGGTGGAGGTGCCTACGATGCACAAAATTATGCTTTCTGGCAACAGTATTCTCAATATTATTCTCAAATGGGAATGGCTTCACCTGCCCCACCCACTATCAAACCCCCGGGACTATGCGCCATCACAATTACACAACATGACTCCTCCTGGCACTCAACAACCAACAACCAATCCTCCATACACGCATCGTGAGTGGATGAATTCATTGGTATCTAAATTACTTCTGGTCGCAAATTTAGGTGTACCCTTGGATATGGAACTCAAGATCGTCATCAAGAGTCAAGCTTCGCCTATCCCATAATGGAGCTAGTATCTTCTTGAAAACTACCAGAAAGATTCTCCATTGATGAAGGTATCTCTACCAAGATACTTCACAATGTATCTCAAGGACAGAATAGACGCACCTCTCATTGCGCTGAACAACCACCTGAGGAAAGACATCACAGACAAGGGAGAATTACTCCAGGAACTGGTCTTTCAATGTGTGGCTACTCGCATGCTTCGAATTTAGTTCGTGCTATTCTTATCGGATATGGTACAAAGTTTTAGTTGGGAGTACAACTACGAAACATTGTTGAAATTGAATGATGGAGAACGATCAATCTAAGAAATATACAATCTTTTCAGGGATGAAGGAATCAAGTTCAAAGGAGAACGAAACAAGCTCATGTAGTTTGAATGAAATGAGGGAAAGTCAATGAAACAAACAAATTGAAACACAAGTTGAAGAAACAAACGAGAAAGGTAGTTCAAGATATGAACGTCATGGAACAGTAGCTAGCAATCAGACGGGATTGTTTCCTGTCTCGTGCGTCATCACAATCCTTATCCTTTTAGTCAACTACAATCATTCTTGTTTGTCATTCTCTATCTTTTCAGCATAGGTTTGCAGGTACATATTCTAGGGAGGAAACTCGAATTACGAAATTTTCAAGTAAAACTTTAACTAGATTCAAAAATCACCAACGAACCATGAGTCAAATACTTCGAAACTCCACAAGAAATTCATCCAAGAATAAAAATCATTTTGGCTGTCAATCTGTGAAGAACTTGTCTTTGAATTCACCAGAGTCCAACTGAACAAACTGTGGCGTCTCCGGTTGAGAAGGAATATTCTACTGTTGAACAAACCATTTGATGCTACCAAGAATGTGACATGACAGTCAAAATGCTTGCTTCTATTTCACGTTTTCTCGTTGTTGAAGTTCTCTCATAGCACTCGATAGGAATGGGTGCTATCAAGTTTCAATCAAGAGAAGTCGAGTGTGTGAATGCCAACCAAATGAAGAAATGCACTATCAATGATTTGGTTGCAACAACTCATATTGAGTGTGAGTATTATCGATTTCCAAGGGAGATAGATAGTTTGGACAAGTTTGGCATCATAACACGCACCTGAAATCTTGTCTTTTCATTTTGGGGCCCATCGAATGAAAACCTGATCAAGCCATTTTGTACACACAAAAAACGAAGAGGATTTCAACGAACTAAAATACAACAGCGTTAGTTCATACTTTTATCTCTTGGAAGTAAATCATTGTCTTAAGGTTGCGGTTCATTGTATTTTTCGATTTCTTGCCAATTGAACGGTCACCTTAAGTGAAAATGTGCTCGTTTGTACTGCACACTGGTCTTGATATACAACTAGGTTAGATCAACGAAATCATCATATCCTAACATCTCTCCTTCTTCCATAGCCAACAGCACTTTCTTGACTGTGACAAGAATTTGAACCATCCAATCATCGAATTTTTGAGTTCTGTCGCATTTAGTAACAGCTTCAGTAAACACTTTGGAATCTCTCTTCTGGAAGCTAGTCAGGATCTCTGATACGAGGGTATGCTGGAAAGAACCATTAAAGTACAAACTTGTGTCCAAGTAGTACAGGAGCTTCTTTTGAATTCTCTCCAACTCTTCATCCATAAAATCAGCAGGTTTGAGTTGAGCGAATTGACATAACACTGCCTTCATGAAGTAATCCTTGGACCGATACTTGTTCAGACTATCTGTCTCTCCCAATGTTTCAAAGAGTTGAAGTGCGTCATTGAATTGATCTATCGAGGCATACATGTGAGCCATCTTGGTCTGTATCTTGATAACCAACGGTACCATATTCTGTGCGTCATAGCAATCCAGAGCCTTTTGATACATTGCAATTGAATCCTTTTGGTTCCCCAATTCATTTTTAATCGTTTCAGCAATTTGTTCTGCCATTCGACCAGCAGAATCAAAAGCACCTCTCTCCAAATGAATTTTGAGAGCTTCCTGCATGAGATTGAGAGCAGTGTCCGAGTGGGATTTCGTTCGAAGGTAACATAGAGCTGCAGATTTGCAAGCCTCAGATTTTAACAGGCCCTCCTTCATAGTGTCATAACACTGTGCACATTTTTCAAAACACAAAGCGGATTCAACCCATTGTTTGTCCATTCTGTACATGTTTGCTGCTCTTTCATACAGTTCAACAGCATCTTGATTTCTGTCTCCCCAGTAGAGGAGTTTACTTAGAATATGATCCGCCTTCTTGGCAAGTATATCTGCTGTTTGAGATTCAGTATTGTCCATTGTGTTTTGTTCTTGTTTGGTGGCCGAGAACATCAGGTCGCGCCACCTTTTTATCCTCGTAGCCAGTTCCGAGGGTTCAGTTCTGGAGAACAAAAATCTGTGAACGTTCACCAGTAAGATACAGGTGGCATGGAGATTGACGTCACAAAGGTGACAACAAAGTCCAAAGCCACCAGAGCGGTTCCTTCTCGACTCTACAGTTTCCTAATCGACATCAAACAGTGCGACATTACTCCTCCTTGTCAAATGTCAGAAACCATCAGACACCAACACAACAATAAACCAAAAACACATAAAAAAACATCATAACAATGTCAGCCTCCGAAATCAAGAGTTTAATCGAGGCCGTTCAAGCACCAACTGCCTCCAACGACACCAAATCTCGTCTCATTGGCTCTCTTCTCAATCATAGCTCTGACCCTGAGAAACAAGAGTGGATCAGTGAGTATGGTGGACTGCAAGTGTTTGTACAGTATTTGGATTCTGAAAAGTATCCTGATAATCTCGTGTTGAGAGCCTGTGGTGCTTTGCTCAACTGTTCGACAACCGATGCGAATCGCGCCCAAATTTCACAATTCCCCGACGCTGTTCCCGCCATTTGTAAATTGTTGAGTCATGCGAATGACAATGTGGCACAGTACGCAGCTGGTGCGCTCAATAATTTGGCTGCTGAACCATCAGTAGCTCCCAAGGTCATTGAGAGTGATGGATTGCAACGACTTGTTCAACTCCTTCAAAAAGCTCTCATCAAGAATGATACGACAACGTTGCAATACACGATGGGTGCGTTGGCTGCCATCAGTTCTGATGAATCATGTGCCATTGAACTGGCCACAAAGCTCAATGCTGTCAAACTGGTGACTCATTTGATCACTGAAGAGGGAGTGGACCCTGAAGTGATGCAAAGAGGTAGTGGATGCCTGTGGAATATGGCCGTATCAGACGATAGCAAACCATTCTTCAACGATCGATCCATTGTCGAAAAAATTTTCTCCTTGTTCGACTGTGGTTATTCCGAAGTGATTGCCAATGCGTGCGTTGTGATTGCCGGTATTGCTGCACTGGACGAAATTGGACAAATGATTGGAGAGATGGGAGGACTGGAGCGCATTATTCAATTGTTGGGCTATCAGGACGAGTTGGAGTTGCAGACCAATGTGGCCATGGCATTGTGGAATCTGGCTAACAATGAAGAGAACAGAAATGTGATTCGGGAGAGTGGTGCACTTGAACCGTTGTTTGCACTGTTGGATTGTGGCATGGTGGATGCATTGGAGAAGGTGACTGGTGCAATTTATGCACAGTCGATTGACACGGACAGTGCTGCCATGTTTAGACAAATGGGTGCATTTGAAAAGTTGATTCCTTTGTTGACTGTGGACGAGAGTGTGGATATGTTGGTGAATGTGGCATCAGCTATTGCTGTTCTGTCATATCCAGAGGAAGCCAAGGTCGAAGTTCTTGAAGGTGGTGGAATCGACAATTTGTTGCACGTGATGCAGAGCTATAATCATGATGAGTTGTTGGAGAAGGCGGCCGGTGCTCTCTTGAATCTCTCATTGAGCAAGAAGGTCCAAACAACTCTCAGAGAAAATGGTGGAATACAATTGCTTGTGCAATTGTTGGACAAGGAGGACGTATGTCAAGAGGCAAAGGAGAACATTGCTGGTGCTCTGTGGAATCTCAGTGCTGATAACAAGAATAAGATGTTGATCAAAAAGTTGGGAGGCTTGAAGAAGCTATTGACCATTATTGCAGGAGGTTCAGGTCGCGGAGAGAATCAATCAACAGAGGACGAAGAAACTGAATTGGAGCCAGAAGAACTTGAACCAGAAGAGCTTACATTTGAATTGGATCAACCCAAGACAACATCTTCTCAACAAGCTCTCACCAAGTCAGGTCGTTCAAAGAAGACTACGCTTGCTGACTCTGACGATGAGAGCGAGCTCGCATCAATCAGTGCTCCAAGGCCAAAGATTTCAAAGAGACCAGTGAAGAAATCTACGAAGCTAGCAGGAGATAGTGATGATGAAGATGAAGCACCTGCGCCTGCACCAGTTAAACCTCAATCAACTGGACCTCCTCGACGTGCTGCTGCCAAACTTGACAGCGAAGAATCACAACCTGTAAAGTCAGCTGTTTCCTCTTCAAGACCAAGAAGAGCCACTCAGAAGACCAAGCTCGAAAATGATGAAGTATCAGACATGATCAACAAAATAGATGATGCTGATGATGCTGATGAAAGTAAGGTCATTGAGGCATTTGATAAATTGAAGAAGGAGTTAGATGTAGATAATGATTTCATTGGAAAGAAGGTCAATAATATGAGAAAGGGAGGACCTCCTGCAAGAGGCAGAGGAGGCAAAGTTCAAAAACTAGAAGATTAAAAAGGTGTTATTATTCTCTTCTATTGGGTGACAGATGAAATCTAAGCAATCACCTGTGAATAATCCGTGTTTGTGACTCTGCAGGTGTGTTGATGTGTAAATTTCCTATTTTTCAAAGGTGGAACTCCGGTGACAGGTTTGGAACATTGAAGGAGGAAAAAGTGGTCTAATTTCGAGGAAGATATCTCTCCATCATCCAGGTGAGGAAAACCTTTGACCCTAAAATTAACCATTCGCAACAACCTATCACCCACGAATCTTCATCTTGTGTTGAATCCACAAATGATCATTGGCAGCTAAGGCATAGATGACCTCTTCATTGAAAGTCACATCAACAAAACAACAGAAACAAAAACAAACAATTGAAATCCTGTTACTCTTATACTGAACCTTTCCATGAAAACCACGATTCGTGAAGCTCTAAAGCAAGTCATAGAAGATACTCTTCGACCCATGGAGTTTGGTAGAGTCGCCCAACCACTATACGACAGAGAAACGATCAAAATGTCCTCTTCCTATCCCATTCACCAATCCATACCGTCTCTCTATCTATCCTGCAGCAATATAGAATACACAGCAGGTCCATCAACACAAAGTCAGTCAACAGATATTTGGTCTCCATTAGAGGTTGTGTCACCTGAATCGAGAGAACCACAACGCTCTCGCAAGTCAAGTGTCTTTTCTCAAGAGTTTGGTACACCTGCGAATGAAATTTTTGAATCGATTGTCAATGAAAGTACCCTATCAGATATGATTCGTTTCCTGAACGATTTTACGATCGATGTGAACAAGGTGGTGCTTTCCACGATGAAATGTTCTCCGTTGCACCTTTTGGCCCGAAGACCCGACTGCGAAGAAATGATATCGTACTTGATTGAGAATTGTAATATGAATGTAGATACACTAGATAAGTCGCGAAGCTCCCCTCTGTTCTATGCATGTTTGAACGGTAATACGAAAGCTTGTTTGACACTATTACACCACGGAGCTTCGGTCAATCTGAAGGATGATCACGAAAATTTCCCTCTCTTGTTGGCTGCAAGACGAGGATCAATGGACATTGTTTCACTACTCGTGTTGGCAGGTGCCGATGTAAATTTATCTGGAAGAATGGGAAACACTGTTCTTCATCATTTAACAAGCAAAGGAGATTTCAAAGCTCTTGTCCAATTCCTTCAAGAAGCCAAAGACAAAATCATTCTAAATCCCAAGAACAGACACGATGAGCCTCCAATCTTCTGTTGTACCGATCAGTCAGAAAAGCTAGCATACATGCTTTCACTAATGAAACAAGTGAAACAACAATCCCTCACAAAGTGGCTTATGGCATCCGACCATGATGGACAAAACATTGTTCACAGAATAGCCGAGTGTGGTAATCTGAAGTCACTTGCTATTGTGGTGTCTTATCTTTCAGACTCTAACCTATCAACATTGCTGAACGAACCGGATGATATACAAGGAAACACTCCTCTCCATATTGCTGTTCTCAATAAGAAATTTGATATGGTCAAATTGTTTATTGGTTCACTCGGAATTAACTCGAATGTACGAAATCGCCACGGAAATACACCACTCCATCTAGCCCTCTCGTTGAAGCAACAAGAATTATCATTGTTATTTCTATTGGACACAGATGTCCGAGCAGATGTGAAGAACAATCATAACCAGACTGCTTTGGAAATGTGGGTAGAACTCGGATATTCGACAGTAGATTCAATCACTAACACTGCTAATACTCCCCAAGCTTCCAAGAGTTCTGAATCATTGACACCTCGTCAAGAAGAGGACATAATAGTACGTTGGAGTCCCAAAGAAGTAAGAATAACGGAAGAAGATTTTACATTTGCCAAGTCTGTCATGTCTCTGACCGACTGGAGACAAATATCAAGTACGAGTAAGTCGAAAAGCTTTCAAAGTAAGCAGGTGTGTCGATTCTCTGATGGTGTGACAACAGGATCGACGAAGAAAATGTATCGAACAGAGGGAGAAATATCATTTCCTCCGGAGAAAGTTGTAAGCACACTGACCTATCGTCAACTACTTCACAAGTCAGAATCTATCTCCACCAGAACCAATAGTGAGGAGTCATCTCCGTCGAGCGACAGTGTGGACGATGACTCTTTAGTTGTGTATCCTTCGACCATTATTCACATGAGTCAATCATCTCTTTGGGGAGCCAGAGATTTTGTGTTCGTGACATCTTGTATTTACGACCAAGAAACAGAGCAATACTTCATCATAAGTAAGCCAAGTTTAGGAAACTCAATCCAGTCAACCAAATCAAGAAGGTTGCTGGAAAGACAACAAGGCAAACTCTTTAGTGTCTGGCGCATTAGCAAGGGAGAAGATGAAAATTCGAGCTCCTTTACCTTTGTTGACTGCAGAGACATGAACTCTGCTCGCCCGCTGGAAGCAAATAGCTGGCGAAAGACTGACAAAAAGAGGCATGTAAACCTCTACCGAACATTTCAAGATGCAATAGAGCTGCATCTCGCAGGGCAGTAATAAAAAGTAGTGAAGACATCAAAGTTTATGTTGATTTGTGTTCAACAATTTATTGTACAACAAAGAGACTTATTGGTTCCAAGAATCGCCTGATTGTCGGCCTTGTTGAGATTGTTGGTAAGCACCCTGTTGTTGGTGTGTTTGTTGGGTGTAAGCCGATGCAGGGTACATTCCATAGTAGTATGGAATAGAGTATGGATATGGATAGGCTTGATGCAATCCCTGTTGTTGGCTCTCATCACTTGTAGGTGGGCTAGTTCTGGTCACTTCCTGTTGTTGTTGTTGCTGTTGTTCGTGATAGTAGTAGTGTCCGTAATATGGCTGAGGATGTTGAGCACCATATTGAGTAGCACCTTGTTGTTGTTGAGCAGCAGTTGGTTGCTTATCATCATGTGCCTGTTGAGCAGCATTGTATCTGTTTCCATACACATTCTTGTTTGCTTGAGGATGTTGACCATATTGAGGGAATGGATATTGTTGACCGTACATCATGTATGGGTAGAAGCCTGGATGATGATAGTAGCCTGGGTGTGGTCCATTTTGGAGTCCTTGCTTTTGGCTTGCATCTTGAGCACTTTGGTCATATTGATCCTGTTGTTCTTGATGTTGAGAGTAGTGTTGTTGTTGCTGTTGTGCATCCCATCCAGCATAAGCACTTTGGTCCATTGGATGATAACCGTGTTGATGGAAGTGGTGAACACCTCTTTGTGCAGACACTTGAGTCTGGTTCATGGAAGGAGCAGAAGGCTCATCTTCATCATCACCCAAGTTGCCAAACTTTAAACTAATGCTGCGATTGTTCTCCCACTTCATGGAAGTAGTATTTGGGAAGATGATATCGCTTTGTCTTGTTTGTTGTTGTTGCTGAACAGGTTGTTGTTGTTGTTCGACAACGGCAGCAGTGGTGACTGGAGCAGTGGATCTTTGAACGACTGCTGGCTTAACACTTTCAACAACTGGAGCTGGTTGTTGTTCCTTGATCACTGGAGTCACTTCGACAGGCACAGATGTGACTGGAACAGGTTGTTCAACTGTTTGAGAAACAGTCGGAGCACTAGTGGTAACAGTGGAGACTACAGGAGTAGCAGCGGTGGTTGGAGCAGTAGTGGTAGCGGCTGTGGCTGTGGTAGATGCAGGCTTGGAGACTGGAGCAGCAGATGCAACACTCTCGGATGAAGCTGGCTTCTCTTGTTGTAGTTGCTTGTTCTTCTTTGCCTTCTTAGCCTTCTCCTTTGTTTGCTTGTCGTTTGTTGCAGTGACAGCTGGTGCGGTTGATTGACCAATGGATGCTACTTGGCTGTAGGACATGACTGGAGTGGCGTTGGTGGCGGTAGAGGTTGTGACTGCAGGCTTTTGTTCAGCGTGAGTTGGGGCGGATGTGGAAGAGGACGATGGAGCAGCCTTCTTTGCTTGTTTCTTGGCTGCATTCTTGCTAGTGGTTTTTTCGCTAGAGGTAGATGTTGCTCCTGATCGATCCACTTCAAAGAACTCGTCAGTGTCTTTAGAAACTACTTTTTCGTTTATGTTGTTGTTGACAGCGTCTGCAAATGTTGGAACAGAAGGAGTGGTAGTGGTAGTGGTGGTAGTCTTTTGTGGTGCCACTTCGTTTGTGGTGGTAGACTCAACGACGCCCTCTTCTCCAGTTTCTCTCCTCTTGCGAGAGTCACCAGAGGCACGAGCAGCTCCTCTGCCAGTTCTAGGTCCACTTCGTACAAAAGTGGTTCCAGTGGTAGTGGTGGCAGTATTTACGTTGTCTTTTGGTGTGGCAGTTGCTGCTGCTGATGATGATGATGGTGTTCTTTTCTTTGACTTCTTTGCCATGTCCTGTATGGAAGAGAATGCGCGTGTGAGAATCTTCATGTTGCATACAAAAAAAGAATGTACATTGATCACACATGTGGATGATTGAATGAAAAAAAAACATACCTTCTTCTTGACTTCGTTCCATTGATTCACGTGGCTCAATAGATAGTTGAGAGCAAGGTCATCATCATATTGATGATCTTCTAGAACTCTTTTGATGTCACCTCTTTCTACTTTACCATCGAATACTCCATAGAGTTGAGCCACCTTGGTTTCAAGATCTCTTTGTGAAATATTTGGTCTAGAATGAGAAGAAGAAGAAGAAGAGAGTGCACTCTCAATTTCCAACTTCCTAAAGCTTATGTCTATGTCGTTGTTGCTTTGTGTGTTTGATTTTTTGCCTTTACCCATTTTTTGTATGTATTTGTGTGTGCGTGTAGTAGTTGATGTACTGTACGTGTGTATGTGTGTTTGTTTGTTTCAGAAAAAAAAAAGTGGAAAAAAATTGTCGTGATCATCACGAGATTTGCGAGGGAAAAAAAAGGGTCAGTTGACTGAGAGAAAAAAAGTAAATGGGAAGAGCGGTCCATCACAAACGATGCACGAGCTATTCACCATTGTCAAAAGGAAAAAATGTCACATGACATGAAACACTTACGTTCTCGGTACTCAAACTTTTCTGTTTTGTATGATTTGTATTTTCTTGTGAGAATAAGTTCAAGACTACAGGAAATTCGCAGAGAAATAAATTTATTTTAGGAATTTTACAAAATGAACACTTCAACGAATGATTCTTGCTGCCTCACAGGATGCAGGAGAGTATTCGAAGGGTGCCCAATGTTCATGAATCACAATATCCATTAGATTCACTTGGAATGTGACTTTGTGAAGGAGTGGATTCCCATGGGTCAAACAAACTCGCCATTATCGGAAGAACCTCGTGCTTGTATTCATTCAACGTGCCTCAAGCCCAGGAACAATCTTTTTTGATCCGCAAAGCATTATTCATCCGAATTCCAACAGCGCAGCACACAATCAAACAACAAAGCTCTACCACAAAAAAAACTAACTCACTCCTTTCGCTTGTACATACACAAATACAACACGCATCATCCCAACAAAAATTAGCTATGAAAAAAATTATCAAACATCTACCCATCAACAGCTCCACTCACAACAGACTTTCAATCAATCAGTCTGCCTTTACTTCTGCTCTCTCTTCACTCCTTCACCATGTTGGATCTCCGTCATGTATCAATCAACATCACAACACAGCCATGAGACACTTCTCAACTACATCATCGAATAAGCTTGCATACTATCGCAGTGCTCAACTCGATCGCCTAGAGTCACATGCAGAGGAAGATCCCAACAATGCAGATGCACAGGCACTGTACATGCATAAATTGAATGAGACAGGTCAGTTTGATGAAGTCATTAGAAGATATGACAGTCAACAATATGCCAGAAACAGACAAGTTGATTTTGAGTATGCTCAAGTATGTATATAGATTGAGATAGAGATCTAGATAGGATCGACTTGAATTGTGTGGACTCTTTTTTGATGCAATTTTTATTAACAAATCAATTGTGTTTTCTTCATTTTGTACTCATCGTCATCATCAATATCATGATGATAATCATAGGCTGTTTTGGGAGCAACGAGACACATGTTGGATCCACATCACAATGCTTCTTCTTCATCTCGATACAATCGACCTTCATCATCATCTACCTTTACCAGTCAACAACAACATCGAGCAGGCGGTAGTGGTAGTAGCAGTGGTAGTAGTAGTGGACTGAGCAATGAAACATCAGACAGAGCACTCAAAGCTCTATTGAACAATCAAGCACTGTTTGCAGAGTTGTTGCGATCCACACAACAATCATCATCATCATCATTTGCAAATCAACAACAACAACAGAGATATTATGGTGAAGGTGAGGGTGGCAGTGGTGCCAACAGTGGCTTCTTCCGTCGAATGATGCCATCCAAGGGCTTTGCAGCCAGTATTGGAAAAACAGTGCTCATCATTGCCATCATTTACGTGCTGCTCAAAATGTTCAAGCCATTCTCCGATGGTGGCACATCAACATTGCTCAATGGTCTCACACCACAGTTCACACCCATTGTCAACACCAAGAAGACGTTTGATGATGTCAAGGGCATTGACGAATGCAAGGACGAAGTTATGGAAATTGTCGAATTCCTCAAAAATCCGCAGGAATTTGCCCGACTCGGTGGAAAATTACCTCGCGGTGTTTTATTGAGTGGACCTCCGGGTACTGGAAAGGTTTGTTTTGTCCTATTCTCAATTGAACTTCAGCTGTTTTTCGTTTTTCATTCTCTCACATCATCATGCAATACTAACTAACCACACTCACTCACTCACTCATGTATTTGTGACCATGTATAGACTCTGATCGCAAAGGCGATTGCAGGTGAGGCCGGTGTGCCCTTCTTTTATGCCTCGGGAGCTGAATTTGATGGAATGTTGGTCGGATTGGGTGCCAAGCGTATCATTTCACTGTTTGAAGCAGCCAAGAAACACGCACCTGCCATCATTTTCATTGATGAGATTGATGCACTCGGTGGCAAGAGAGGTGTATCATCAGAGAATTATCACAGACAGACAATCAATCAGTTTTTGAGTGAGTTGGACGGATTTAACACAACAGATGGTATTATAGTGATTGGTGCAACCAATTTCTTGGAGGTGCTCGATCCTGCCATGACTAGACCAGGTCGTTTCGATAAGAAGATTCATGTCCCACTGCCCAACATGCACGGCAGAGTCGATATCTTGAACCTGTACTTGAACAACATTCCAGTGTCGACCGATTTGGACATTCAGAGAGTTGCATCGCGCACAGTTGGTTTCAGTGGAGCCGAGTTGGAGAATCTTGTCAACACGGCCAGTATTCGTGCCAGTAAGCTCAAGCACGAACAATTGACCAATGCTGATCTCGATCATGCATTTGATCGTGTTCTCATGGGTCTCGAGAGAAGAAATCTCGTCGATGCCAAGGATCGATATGTGACTGCAGTTCACGAGACGGGTCACGCACTCATGACACTGCTCAGAGACAAGGAATCTGAATTGCACAAGCTCACTGTTCTTCCTCGGGGTCAAGCTCTCGGTTTTGCTGCAAGTCTGAAGCGAAAGGACACTGTTTCCATCACAAAGGCTGAAATGGAAGCCAAGATTGCAGTGTTGTTGGGTGGTGTCGTCGCTGAAGAACTCGTCTTTGGAAAGGACAATGTAACATCTGGTGCAAGCAACGATCTAGAGAGAGCCACAGACATTGCTCGCAGCATGGTAGAGGCCTATGGTATGAGCAGTTTGGGTCTAGGCACATTCAGAGTCAAGGAACACAGAGACAATTGCAGTCCAGAGACCAAGAGAGAAATCGATTTGGAAGTGAGAAGAATTTTGCAAGACAACTATGAGAGAACAATGAAGGATTTAACGACCAACAAGGTTCAATTGAAGCACATTGCAGACTCGTTGATGGAGTACGAGACATTGACGGGATCAGAGGTTCAACTACTGCTCAAGGGTGGCAAATTGGAGAGAAAGCCAACAGAGGACATTCAATTCACACCATCACCAGCTGCACCTGCTGCCACCTCTGGTGTAGCTTCTGCACAATAATTGAACACACACAGCTAAATGTATTCGAACAATAACAACAACAAATAAAACGATAAATAAAGCAATTGTTTTTCAAATGTTTTTGTATTGTCAATAGATTATATTGAACATGCATGCAATTCATTGTTGCATGTCATGAAAAAGTAGATTTGGTAGATTTGATTTAATTGTAAGGCGATGTGTTTAAGGATGTAGTTCGGTGAAATAAAACCCATAATAAAAAAATTATGATTTCCCGAGAAGACACCTTAACGCTCCTACATAATCGGGACTTACATAGCAGCTTGATGGAGTGAGCCTTGGAGGTGTTCCACCATTTTGATTAATTCTTTTGCGACCTTTTTCTTCCTCTTGAAGGCATCGGGACGTGACTGTCCATCCATTTCTGTTCTCAGTAGATGGAGCATGTTCTTGGCCGCATTGATGTCTCTGTTGTGAGTCACTAAACATTTAGTGGTTGCACACTGTTTAACTCCTCGGACGACAGAGACATTCAACGTTCCATTCTTGTCTATTCTCTTATGCTTGACTGGCTTCATGTGAGAATGGCAATGATGACATTTCTGACTTGTCATGAACTCGTCGATCATTTTCACTTTGAAGTGCTCATTCAACTTTTTCAATAGCTTTCCTTTTGGTGTTGGAGCATGTCCTTTGTAACAATGACCAAAACCAGCATTGCCCATCCCAATTAACATGCTTCTTCCATTTGCTCTCTTTCGAAAGTCATTCATAACATTGGCAATCGTCTTATCTCTCATTATATAGCTATCCCAATTCAGTCTCTTCACCTTTGGGGTGCAATAAAAATTCAACAAATCGTCCTCGACTTTCAATACAGAATTGATGTGTTCAAGGAACAGACCACTTGTTGGTACACCGGCCTGTTTGATTGAGTTTTGGAGTTCATCCAAGTTCTTCTCATTCATTTCGTTCCATTCTGCTTTGTATTTCAACAATCGCTTGGAGTTTTTTGAATGGTGGGACAGATGTCTATATGTTTTGTTAGACAACTCCCACTTCTTGCCATCTGAATCTGCACAACTCACCAACGTAACAATACCCGGGTCAATCCCAACCAAATATTCAGCACCTTCGTTCATACTTTTTTCTTTCTTTCTCTTCTTTGCTTCTTTCTGGCCCTTGGATTCCTTTGCCTTATTGTTCTTGTGATTGCCAACGAGTTGATGTCTGAGAACAACAGAGGCTTGAATACCGTCAGTTCTGATAGAGTCGATTTGAATCTTCTTTGTTCCAACATTCAAACACTTGAGATTACACTTCAATTCAGTTGACTCCTCGCCCTTCTTTTGTCTTCCTTGTTTCTTCTGTTTAAGCATATCAACTAATTCCTTTGTGCCAATCTCCATACACCTGCACTTGAAATGAGACAAAGGAAGTAGTGCAAACGATTTCATATCATTGTTGATCAGAAATTGTTGAACATGCCAGTAAAACTTCAGCATGTTATTGGTGTTGTTCTTCACAAATGATTCATCAATTACTTCATCAGTTTTAGCATCAACAAGTGTTCGAACCTCTCGGATCAACACAGGAATCGTCTCTATCAACTCTTTTGGAGGCAATTTGATAAAATCGTGGACAGGAGTGCTAAATGTCAACCTTCTGATAATGTATTCAACAACCCTTCTTTGTTCTGACTTTGGAATAGATGAGTCACTGTGTAGTTGATTCATTCTGACCCTCAGATACTTCCTCAGTCTTGGTTCCAATGTGAACTTGAGCATGTTGGAGATGTTGACATTGAGAGACCTGGCAACATAATTGATGGACGTGGCAAAACTCTGATAAATCTTTCTGAGTTTGACTACTACATCGTCCATGTTGACAGACTCGTTGATGAGACTTAAGTTATTGTCTCTTGGTTTTGAATTGCGTCCAAACAACACAGAACCTAATCTTTGAAGAAACACTTGATCTAATAAAGGGATTTGATAGTCAGACTCCAAGTGCCTCAAAACGAATATGTTTATAAATCTTGTGAGTCGAAGAGCAATCCTTGTAATCTCCAGAGCTTGAGTCTGTATGATTGGTAACAGAGTTGGATGATGCAACAACAGAGACTTCAGACCGACCTTGACCACGTAATGTGATGAGTATTCATTCTTTTTGACAGTCTCTCTCTTTCTCTTTCTCTTGCCGTCCTTAGGCACGCCTCGTGGCATAATGTTATTGTATTTGTTGTGTGTTGTATTTGTTGTGTGAGTTGAATCAAACAGCGAAAAAGACAGCGCTTTTTAAACCGAGGTAGATGGCCGTTGTCGTTGTAAAGACAGTCTCAACGGAAATTTTTACAACTGCACCAATTCCGCAGCTTAGAGGAAACTGATACAACATTTATTGTATTTTTTTATAATATATCCACCTATCTATCCAATCTTGAACCAAACGAAAGACAACGAAAAACTTTCTCTCTGACACGACAACAACAACAACGAAAAACACAAGTCGCACAACGAACATCAACAACAACAACAACAACCAAATCAATCAAAAAAGATGGAGAGTCGACAAGAGGTGTCTATTTGCAGTGTGCATTGTAGATTCTCTGAGCAAGTTTCAAGTAGGAGAATACAAGCGGTACCAATGTGTATTGAATTCTCTTGGCACCACCCTGACCAAAGTGCTTTCTGGCTGCGGCCAAAACTTTAAACAATTGATCAGTATCGCTATTATCAAACAAATGAACCAATCTGGCAATCAAGTTCTGTTCTTCTTCGAAATCTTCGAGCAATGTTGCAGCTATTGGTGAGTCGTCAGAAGGTGAGAATGTTGTTTGGTCTTCCTCATCCTTCAACAGTGGACGAATCAAATCAAACAGTTTGTTCACTTGTTCAAATGTTGAAATCTTGTGTCCATTGTCAAGTGCGCATCTCACAATGCTCAGTGCAATAAACTTTCTCTGTTCATATCCAAGAGAATGAATAATATCACCATACTTCTCCAACTTCAAAACTGTTAGCACATTGTTGTATGACTCGAGTGGCACCAACAACAATCGCTTCGACATGTCTACAATTTCATCTGAAGCAAGTGCAGTGCTATTCAATTGACTAGCAATGTTATTAATAATCTTGTTGACATAGTCAGTGTTATCAGGATATGTTTGAAGAGCAAGTGTCATCAATGAGATCTGAATACTCAAGTTATCGGACAATTCAACACCTCTCTAATGGTATCAATAGGACAGAATTTGACAAACGTCAGAAAACTCACACTCATCATCAGGTCACTCGCATTCACGATGTCCTTCAGAGTGTTTGTTTTCTGTTTTTTGCAAGTTTTTTTTGATGAAAAAAATCAATGAACAAATGGGAAAACAAGGAAAAGGCGCCAAAAGAAGACATAACCAACACCAACAATTGGTAAAGTTTGGAGTCAAAAGAAAAGTAAGAATAACCGATATACATATTGATTTATTTGTGTATCTAGTTGGTTCGTTCCTTGGTGTAGAAGATGTGTTGAATTTGGTATTGACGTGTCGGGATTTTCGATCTTCGATAGTCAATAATCTATCAACAATAAGGTCTTATATGGATAATTTGTACTCACACTGTTTGGCCGTTTGCAAGTCATATTTTAAGCGTCATTGTCATCATCACCACCACAACACACAGTCACATACACAAGCACACACAAGCTTGCGTGTGAGAAGGATGATGATGATAATGATGATGACGACGACAAAGATAGAGAGACAATGATTTTGGATCACATGTGATGATCATATCGATATTAGGGTCGAGAGATAGTGTTCATCAATGATGATTATTCATAACCAGTCAAAGTGGCAGCAGCCGCTTGCTTCTGCTTCATTCTCTGCAAATGTTCCAAATATGCCTTTCTGGTCTCATCGCTCATCCATGTGGAGACATCGACCTCTGGTTCAACTTGTTTGACACCCTTTGCGAATTTGAAAAAATCCTTCTTTTCTTCAATATTGTCAGAATAAAAGTGATCATATAGACTCACGGCATCGAATTGATTGGTGATGAATCGTGCGGGACAAACTGTCATCAGATGACTGACACCGCCAGATGGTTGAACAATGTAGTTGAAGTGCATGAGCGTATGAGTGTACTTTTTGACCATTTTTTTCTTCTTTTTTTCAAATCTCTCTTTTTGTTGTTGAAGCGGATGTTTGTGTGGTGACGAAATGCTTTTTTTCTCTGTCTGTGTGATTTGCCGTTTTTTCGCGACAACATTGAACATTCAATGAGTAAAAATGATTTTCCTACTGTATCTCTTCAATCAAACCAACAAAATGACTTCGAGCCTCACAAAAAAGAAAAACGACAGATAGATGATAAATGATGTTGTTTATTCGTACTTCTCTCCTGGGAAGACTTCGTCAAAGGTTTTTCCAGTGTGTTTGGACTCCCAATGTTGCTTTAATTCAACATTTTTCTTTGTTGTTCGAAGTTGGAGTTTGCATTGAGTGCAAGTGGCTGTGGTATTTTCTGGTTTCTTTTGAGTTCTATCGATACCTGCCTTGACGTCAGCAGCCTTTTGCTTTTTTTTCATATCCTTCTTTGATGCAGGCATGTTTATGTTTGATGATGGTTGTTGTTTGTTTGAGTGAGTTGTGTGTGGTTTTTTTATGAAGAGAGAAGAGGATAGTTTTGTTACTCCATCGGGCTTGTTGGTGCGATTCGGGGCATTAATGAGAAGCGCGAAACAATCTCCGATGACCCTTACTTGCTCTTTATGCCTGGTTTTGGAGGGACTCTTCGAGAGCTCCTGGTTTCCCCGGACGCACTGGGAGCATTTGGAAGGACAGAGAGTTTTCTGGTGGATGTGAGAGTACTGCTTCTACTCGAATTGAGCGAAGAGCTGATGAATTGTGTAGAATTGCGATCGGCAGAAGATGACCTTGAACTTCTCAAAGAGGACGATACAGCACTACTGTTTGTGGAATTTGCTCTGTTGCTAGACTGTTGGTGCTCCATCAACTGTTGCTTTAGTTCTTGAATCTGTCTCTCATAGTCCATCTTTTGTTGCACCATTCTTTGCTTGCACAGCTCGAGTGAGGTCGAGTTGGATTGATCCAGTTCAGAAGACATCTTCATCAACTTGTCTTCATACTGTATTCTGGTCTTGTTGAGTGTATCTTGAAACCTTCTTTCACAGTTGGCCAGCTCCATGTGCATGTCGTCCACTTCTTTCCCTCGTTGTCTCAATGTTTTCGACATCGTCTCATTTCTTTTCACTAATTCTCTATTTTGAGCCGAGGTGCACTGGTTAGAATGAATGAGTTTCTTCATGACTCGATCCCTTTCGTTTCATTGGAAGATGATGTTAGTAAACTTTGTTGTTTGTAAACCTAGTGTCCATCACTTACAATTCCAGTTGTTGCCTCTCAATGTCCAACACCTTTTCATTGACATGTTCCGTTAGCTTGTGAAATATTCGGTTGACTTGAATATGACTCAACTCTTGATTTTGAATCTCTGTTTCAAGTACTTGAATGGTTTCATTGTATTGATTCTGATATGTGTGCTTGTCCTGGACTAACTCTTCATTCTCCTGTTGTAGTTTGAGAACAATTTGAACAGTTTCTTCTAGTTGAAGTATTCTCTGCTTCTTTGATTGACATTCTGTTTCATGAATTGATTCTTCTGGTATTAGTGATCGCAAATAAAAAAGAAAACAAGTACTAACAAGTTTATTCACATGTGAATACTCACCTTGTGTCAACTCTGATATCATCTCTTGATATTCGTCAAGTTTACAATGAGAGCTCTCATTGCCCGAGTTCTCTTCATTAGCAGTGGGCTGTTGTTGTTGTTTCTCCGCTTCATGAGAATGCCTGAGAGAGAAGCAATACTCTTCTGCACTGTCAAGAGAAGAGATGATCTCACTATACCTTCTCTTTAGTTTGTTTAACTCTTGTGCTGACAAAGATTTCATTGGCTGATACATTTGTTTTTGTATGTTGTATATGCTGTCGCTCTTTGTTTTCTTCTCACACCATGAAAGCTTTTTCCTGTCTGATTGTAAAAGTTTTGGCGCCATACAATGTATTTTTGTGTTTACTGTTCTTCTCTCTTCCTGAGCGAGAGAACAGCTTTCTTGATGATCATTTCAAACAGTTCATTAATGTTTTGACCAGTGAGTGCACTGACAGGGACATGATCAATTGTGCCCATTTCCTGATCGCTCAATGTATGCACCATCCTTTGCACTTCCTTGTCTGACACTCTTCTCTGTGATTCCAAGTCAATCTTGTTGCCGACGAGGAGTCTTGGGAGTTGAGTCATTGTCTTCTCAATGAGATGACTGTTCCATCTCTTGACATTCTCAAATGAGTCCAAATTGGTGATATCATACACAAGTACACACGCATCCGATCCTCTAAAGTACGAGCTCGTGATACTGTGAAACCGTTCTTGCCCCGCCGTATCCCAAAATTGACACTGCAGCAATACAAGAAGAGATTTGACAATTTGTTAGTAAATTCACATAAAGATTAGAACAAATAACCAACCAACAATAACAACATACTCTAACAATGTACTTGTCATTGATTCGAACGTTGACACACTTGAAATCCACACCAATAGTCGCAAAATGTATCGTATCAAACTCCTTGTGAACATAGCGACACAATAGACTACTCTTACCAACAGACGTATCGCCCAGTACTAGAATCTTTGCTACGAGATCAACTGGCGATGCCTCCATTGCACTCATTGATCTACTCTTTCTACTTGTAGTCTTAGTAGTAGTAGTAGTAGTATTGCTGTTCAATTGCTGCTGTTGTTGTGCATCGGGCATGGATGAGAGAATTGAATCATCATCTGCCTCTTCTTCTTGTTCATCGTCATCATCATCATGATCCATCATGTCCCACAGTACTTCAAACGAAGTAATTTCTTGAATGATAAAATGGTTCTTGGCAGTGTCAAATGGAGACATGTCATCAATGAGGGACAGATTCTTGTCTTTTCTTCCTCTTTTTTCACTGTTGTGAGAACTGACGCCTCCGCAAGCACACGATGTCATCCTTGTTGTCTTTGGGTTTGTTTGATGTTTTTGTTTGTTCGGGGCACCCGAAAATAGCGGATCGAGTTGCTTTCATGATTGTGTGAATTGGATGGATGGCTGCCAACTGCCAATCTTAGCCTGCGGAGAGAGTTTGAGATTTACTTTATTTAATTAATTCAGAGATCACCGATGTAATTTGGTTGTAACTGTAAGTTGAAGGACATCGAATGACACACTGATGCGTCACACTACTACCACCACCACTGCTACTGTTGTTGTGATCAGCGGTAGTCGAGGTACTTGATGCAGTCGATTCATGAGCACTCTTTCTTCGGCTCATAAAGACATGTTGCGACGACTGTTGAGACGACTGTTGTTCAAACGTGGTCACCAATTGGAACACGTTGGATTCGTTCTGATAATTCAAATTGAGTTGAACGTTGACAACAGTGCCATAATGTGTCACTGATCTCAACTTCCAATACTGAATATGATAATAATCTTCTTTTCTCTTTTGAGAGGACATGGTTGTCACAACGGCTGCCACCAGTGACTTTTTCTTGGAGCTCTTTCTCCTCTTTTTCATGTTACTGATTCGTTTCTTCTCCTTCTCGAACAAGAGACAATCATTGCACAGGAACAGTTCACCCATTGGTCTAAATCGTTTCTTTTTCAATGAATAGTAGTGAACAGTAGTATTGAGCAGTGCCTCTGCTGCATCGTCACCACCATTGTCATAACCATCATCTTCATGATGATGATGATGAGTCATTTGATTGTAGACCTCTAGAAGCACTCTTCTGTTTGTGTTTTGTTCGCCGCCATTTCCACCACTACTGAGTTCACTGATACTATTGTGACCACTGTTGTTGCTTGATGACGATGATGATTTCATGAGATACTTTTGAGGCAACGACTTCTCAATTTGAAACAATTTTAACAACATGTGAACTTCTCTCTCCTTTTCATTGCAGTACTTTGCAGTGTGTTTGATGGATTCGAGTGCATTGTTCAGTATGGTACGCGTACTCTGGTTCACATCTTCCACTTCTTCCATGTTATTCTCATCACTGGATTGCTGCTGTGATTGTTTCAGTTCAATGTGTCGCATCAAATCCTGCAACAACAATTGATATCGTGGTATTCTCTGAATCATTGTAATCAAATAGTCATAAATCATTGTGTTTTGATTGAGTTGCATCAATTGATTCATTTGAGCACTCAGGAACGAGTTCAACTTTTTGTTCTTTTCACATTCCATCTCCAACGTTCTCACACAATTCTGATATTTGCTAATATAACCGACATACAATCGAAATAGCTTACTGTAATGATTGAACAAGTGACCAATATTGTACAGTTGACTCTGATTAATATCAATGTCTAGATGAAGATTGGATGAGATGACAAGTGATGGTGATGTTGATGTAGTAGTAGTTGTTGTTGAAGTTGAAGTAGTAGTTGTTTCTCTAGGTGTGGCAATAGGTGAAATAGTAGAGGTAGCAGAGGTAGTAGATTCCACATCCAAATCGTTCATTACAGGTTCTGCTTCTTCGATATCGTCACTTGACGAAGTAGTTGAACTGTTGTCATCCGAATCATTTTCACTCTCTGTTTGACTATTGGTCGTATTGTGAGCATATTCACTCATTTGTTCCACTTCTTCCTCTTCTTCTTCCTCCATTTTCAACAGTTCATCACCTTCATCCTCATCATTTTCCATACTATTATCATGATTAGTATGATTTAATTGTTGTTCAGTAGTAGTAGTAGTGGTAGTAGTAGGAGAGATGGGTGTGGATGTCTGAGATCGAGAGAATGATGAGAATGAGTTGAGTGATTTATCAGACAGGGAATACAGTTGAATAATGTGCTTCAAATGATGAAAGAATTGTTCTATTATTATTATTATTATTATTGACAAATGGATGTTTAGTAAATGAATAGTTATACACACACGCACACACACATGCACACACAAATATATATAATAGCGAAATAGACAAATGGTTGTTGACATACGATTCGTTCGAGTAATAATTTGAATATCGATTGGAAAGATGGTGTCAAACACTTTTTGATTCTTGATTAACTTTTGATTCTGAATCGGTTGGATAAACATGGTGTTCAACGTCTCTAGTTGATGAATATAGGTCTGTTCAGTGGACAACAACTCAGAAACGGTGTTTTGTATTTGTTTCTTGTTTTGACTCTCGAGGTCAATGGATTGTTTTTTGATGATTTTGGGTGGTGGTAGTATCGTAATCACAGGACTCAAAATTTCTTCTTCTTTTGTGTGTTCTGGTTGTGGTTGTTGTTGTTGAATGATGGGTGTTGTTGTTTCTTGTTTTTCCTGATCATTTTTTTTGGTGGTTGATGGTGTACTTTTCAAGAAGTAACAAATCAACAAGTAGGGAAACACTGAAATGACAGCAATGAGAAACACAATGTCCAATGTGTAATGATCATAGGCGGACAAGTGTTGATACAAGTATTGAAGTGTTGATGTTGCCATTTTTATACGTTGCTAATTTGATGATGGCAAAAATTTGGTATGTTGTTTGGTTGTTGGTGTTGTTTGGTGTTGTTGTTGTTGATTGATGGATGTTGTGTGATGTTTGTGTTGTTGGCTGTTTGTTTTTTGTTGTTTTCGACTGTTTTCAGGAGCGGATATTTTTCTTGACAAGTGACATTCTTATATTCTCCGACTGTCCATAAAAGGATCGGATGACGTCTCGCATACAACGAACGTACAACACCAACAACAACCACGAATCAGAACAACAACTCAGAGCGCATCCATGGATAACAACATATCATGATGATGATGATCCCCAAAGAGAAACAACTAAACCACTGTTATGCTCAAAAAAATCACCTTGATTTATTTTAGTGATGAGAGTTTGCATGATGGAAATAATAGCCTCTCCTCTTTGATATCAACAACAGAGACAGTGCATAGATGCCGGCCAACACAATGTACAACCCTCCGACTCCCACAGCAAAAATGAAAAACAAGAGCATGGAGATACCAGTCAATACGGAGAGTGCTTGAGAAGGCACAGTGCTCATTGGTGTCATGAGCTGTGAAAAGATGAAAAAGTGAGAAATCGTGTGCAACAAGCATGGGATCACAACGAGCCATGCCAATGAAAATCCAACAACAATCACTGCTCGATTCGCCTTGACAAACAATTGATTTCTCGTCACGTGACACCTCTTATCACTCTGCAATCTCTTTGCTACACTCAACAACAGTAGCATGAGAACAAGAGTGTACAGTACACTGGTGGCCAACTCTGTACCATTTTGAACACCCAATGCCAATAGACCTACACTGTTCAAACTCTGTTTGATTTCATAGACACGCGTACTGTTGAATGACATTTGTATTTGACTGTAGAGACCGTGTGGAACGTGGAGAGTAGAGTTTTTGGTGGCGAATCCACTGCACACGATACAGAAAATGAGCATGAAAACAGTGGAGAGAACAAGTAGAATGTTCCATCTCAGTGTTCTTCTGCTAATGAGTGGTATCATGGGGTGTTTGGCCAAGTAGACCAGTGTTTTACTTCTGTATGTTTCATTGATTGCCTCTTGTTCGACAATTTCTTCCAATGTTTCACTACCCATCAACATTTTTTTTTGTATAAATGGTTGTCAATTATGATGAGTGTTGTTGTTATTATTATTTGTGTTTGATTTGGTGTTGTTATTGTATTTTGTTACGTGTGTGTTTGTGTGTATTCTTGATTGTTACCCCCACGATACTATTGTTTTCAAACACGCGACGTCGTTTTTCTTCTTCTTCCTTGTTGTTCTTCGATCGAGTTGCCATGAGTGGTTTGGAGAGAATCTGTCGGGATCAGTGTATGATACTCCGGTATATCCGAGCAAAAATCTTCGTTCTTTGGCGCCAACATTCGGTACTTTGCATAACGTCCGCCTTCATTTCAGAACAACAGGTGGGGCGATTCGCCAAACTAACACATGATGCGAGGTATTCCCCTCTGACAGTCCAGTTTTCATCGCTGGCCCAATCAACAAATATTAGACGGCGAAAAAGTCATCGTGACCAAATCATTTGACAGACAACTTCAAAAAAAGAAACCAACAATACCAACAACAATAACAACAACACAATGCAACAACTAAGAAGGTTCATCACATCACCACCAGCAACAGCAACCACTTTACATTGTCGTTTTGTTCCGCGATCACAACCACTACACACCAACAACAACAACGACAACAACCGTCTCTATCACAGTCATGCACTACTGATACAACAATCAACCACCACCACCAATACGACTCCAAAAACACCAACAATAGAAGAAGAACAAAATATTGTATTGACTGATACAGAGAGAGAAACCATTCTGGACAAAGTGGAGAGTGGTGAAGATTTGGTGACACTGGAAGACATTGAAGACGCATTCACCAGAATTCGTCCCCTACTACCACCCACACCCCTACTCGTCTCTCAATCACTCTCTGCCGAGCTGTTCAAGAATTATGAGACAAATCACAAGCAGTCGATTCAACCACTATTGTACCTAAAGTATGAAAACAAGCACTTGACTGGCAGTTTCAAAGAACGAGGTGCCATCAACAAAATGACACTGTTGAGTGAAGAAGAGAGAAAGCGAGGTGTCGTGTGCTGCAGTGCAGGCAATCATGCACAAGCAGTGGCGTATCATGCCATGAGACTCGGTGTCAGTGCAACGATATGCATGCCCGAGACGACTCCACTGGCCAAAGTACAGGGAACCAAACGTTTTGGAGCACATGTCGTTCTGAGTGGACAAGGTGTAGATGATGCATATGCAGTTGCCACTCTGATTGCTCAACAAGAGAATCGAGTGTTTGTTCATCCGTTCAACGACACGGCAGTCATTGCCGGACAGGGCACACTCGGATTGGAACTCATGGAACAAAATCCATATTTGGACACTGTGATTTGTCCGATTGGTGGAGGAGGATTGATTGCAGGGTTGGCTGTGGCACTCAAGACAATGAATCCTCGGATCAAGGTGTACGGTGTAGAGGCAACCAACATGCCCAGTGCCTATCTCAGTCGACACAACAAGTACTTGACCAGTGTACCATTCAATCCAACCATTGCAGATGGTATTGCAGTGAGAGCACTGGGTGATAAGACGTATGATTTGATTGACAAGTACGTTGATGATGTCGTCACTGTATCAGAGAATGAGATTGCTCACTCCGTGTTGACACTACTGGAGAGAGAAAAGACGTTGAGTGAGGGCGCAGGAAGTGCCGGATTGGCTGCACTCTTGTTCCGAAAGTTGCCTCACTTGCATCATCAGTCGTCCAAGAATCCTCAGAACAGGAGAATTTGTGTGGTGCTGTCCGGTGGTAACATTGATATATCCATATTGAGAGAGATTATTGATCGAGGATTGGTGACATCGGGTCGATTGGCACGCATGAGAGTCACAGTGCCTGATGTGCCAGGTCAACTGGCATCCGTGTTGAGCATTTTCCATGAAATGAGATGCAATATTCGTGAAGTGGAGCACGAGAGAAACTTTAGAGATATTCCACTGGGTTTCACTACACTGTGCGTCACTGTCAGTACCAAGGGATTCGATCACATTGAACAGATTCAAGAAACATTGATCAGCAGAGGATACAAGTATGAAATGAGCTCCTAGGAGATCAGTGATCATCATTTGCCAAATAAAATACATGAATTAAGATGAAATCGTGTATCATTGTAAAATGCGAGCTGATCAGATAGTAGACATTGTTTATAAAGTTATCGGAGAGGATCAGCGATTCGAAGCAGAATCGCTATTCGTTAACAGTTTGGTCAATTGCAGGTTTGATTCCATCAGAAGAGTATTCTGATGCATCAATTGATTGACTTGTTCTTGCTGGGATTTGATTTGCTCTTGAAGCGAGGAGACTTGGAGCTGTAGAGTTTCAATAATCTTCTCCCGATTTCGAGGGCTGTCCTGTTGATTCAATTGATAGGAAGGAGAGCTCGAGTTGTTGTAGACTTGTTGTGTTTGTACAGGTGTTTGCTTTGTTGTATGAGATTGAGGTGGCGGTAGGAAGCAAGACCTAGCTGGTGGAGGTGTTGTACTGAGTGAAATGTCCAAACTCTTCACCTTTCCTGTGCCGAGACAGGTTTTGCATTGAACTCTACCAGACATGCAATTTTTACACATGACGACAGTATAGGCATCCTTCCGACTCAGTACGTGTCTTCCCTGGCAAATGGGGCACAAGTGTTGTCCTGCGCCAAAGCATTTGTGGCATTTTGCATATTCAGAATTATCAGTCATTCTTAAAAGGTGAAATGATTGTGTGGTTGATGTGAGGATAGAATGGTTTGATGTTACAGAGAGGAGCAAGGGAGATGATGGTGTTACTCTATTTTATCACCTCGTTTATACTCGAATCCAAAAATGATTTGAATGTCTGTTCGCCAGTCCGTAGACCAGTAACGGCACTACGGTATCGTTGGCGATTGCGAATAGGCCTAAAAAAGCCGAAATAGGGGAAAATTGTTGTTATTGTGACAGGAGTGAGCCGTAGAGCTTAATGTCCGTCTTGTGATCAGAGGTTTCGTCATCATCAAAACCAGTGTGATCCACATGTTGAATGACCATCAAGTTTTGTGTTTCGCTGTTGATTGTCTTATTGGTTCCTCCACTGGCGCTTGAATAACCTGAAAGAGAAGGGTAGAGATTGCTACTGTTGTGATTATTGTTACTGTTGCTGCTACTGTTGTTGGTGCTGCTATCGGTCAACATGTCAGGCAATGAGAGTGCATCCCTTAGATACAGTTTCCAAATCAAGTGCAACACAGTAACAATGCACAACTCGAGAATCACACTGGCAATGGCACAACTCCAATGAATCCATATCAATCCACATGCCATCATCACACAAACAACAAAAGATGAACAATAAACAATACAGTAGACCAAAAACAGAGCACGTGCTATTCGTCCATTGCTCTGTTTTGACTTCTTTTGTTGCTGCTTCTTATGATATACCTGTTGAGTATGAGATTCATATCCTAGTCCTATTCTCACCATGTGCAGCGGTTGTGTCACAATATTCCACAGATCCCACAATTCCATTTGCCTCCATCGAGAACAGAAATCCATATTCCATAGGAGCATGCCATGGAACACAACAACAATCACTACACAATTTAAAATAACGAGAATATTGTAGTAGTCGACCTTTTGATGGAATAGACTGGGATCTGAAATGGCCTGAGCAGCATACACGGACAAGTGAACAAACGTAGGCACCAACACAGCAATAGAGACAACAACTGACTTGAGCAAGAAGAATCCACTGAGTGATTCCAACACGGATACAACGAGATAGGTGGCAGGTGATCTCAGAGCAATAATACTACCAATACTGGCCAATACGTTCAATGGTAGACGAGAGATACGAGAGGATTGACTCTCATAGAACCTCTGTTTCACTGTGGAGTCGATTGAGAATTTGATTTGGATTCGATCAGATGCATCTGTCTTTCGATTGCTGTTCACACTGTTGTACATGAAGCAGTCTTTGGATTCCATGACAAGTGTTTCCTTGGTTTGATTGGCATCATCAGATCCAGTACTGTCATCATTGGTGCTGTTTCTGTTGGAATTGGAGTTACTGTTCTTACCGAGCACCAATTGCAAGATTGGATATTGATCCACAATCCAGTTCATGTACTTTTTCGATATGTCACTCACTGTCAACACATCCACAATCGGTTCTAAACTGTACCATGTAGCATCGACCAACAACACATCATATGACTGTTGCATGGTAATATTCCACGAGTACTTGAAATTTCGACTGTAGATGGCAGCTGATTGATAATAGGGCAGTTTACCATCTGCATCCACAAATGTTGCTTCACTCGTACTTTGATTGCTATTGTTCGAGGTAGTAGTCACCACTCTTCGTAATTGAGCAACCGGTTCAATGTTCATGGTAGAGAAACAGTTGCGATGCACGTGGAGAGACATGTCCTGTGATCCATCATACTCTACTCCCGTACTGTTCAACAATACGAGGTATGCATGATGAGATGAAGAGTGATTGGATGGAGAGGGTAGTGGAATGATTTGAATGATTGTTGAATCATTGTCATTCACATCATCACTGTCATCATCAAGAGTAGCACTAGTAGTCTTGTTATTCATGATGATGAATGGATCACACAACACATCATACACATTCACTTGATACTTCATGACAAAATGAGAGAGTTGCTTATTGACAGAATCGTTTCGCTTGTCCAGTTCAGCAGTCAATGGATCCACTCGATTCAATATACCAAACATGACTGATATGACACAGAGAATGAGAATGGTAATGGTCATGAATCCACCTGCAATCGTCTTTTCACTCTCACTAATCAATGTCACTACTCTTTGTTTGTTGTTGTTCTCTTGTTGTTGTAATTGTTGTTGTCTTGTGCTATGAGTAGAGTTTGGAGTCGTAGTAGCAGTGGTAGTGGTGGTAGTGGTGGTAGTAGTGATGATTGCATTTTGAATCGTACCATGTCTTGCACTCTCCAATGAATGAAACATGTTCCATGGTCTCCATTTGAGTACGACATGACGATTCTTCTTGTTTTGATTGCCAATTGCATCTTCATCATTCACCATGTCAATGTTGTTGTTGTTGTTATTTGTTTCATCATCATTATTGTGGTGATTCATGTCATCATTCTGATTCATGTCTTCCTTGTCATCCTCCATCGATTGATAACGACTACTTTTACTGGAACGACTACTACTGCAACAACAACAAATGAACATGGGGCATTGGATGTGTGATACCTTGTGTTCCAAATAATAAACATGACTATTGCTGTCCTCTTCTTGTTGTTGCTGATGTGAAAATAGATCCAAATCGAGACATGTGTAATCCTTGCATGCACATGGTATCAACAAGTAGATCAACAAGAGACACCATATGACACCAAGAGTAATGGATAGAGAGATGGCAACTGTCCATGATTGTTCAAGAAGTTTTGGACGAGAGGTGTTGGCAATTCTCTGCTGTATGCATGGTTCGCCTTGAAAGGAATTGAATTTGACAGCACATTCTATTCCTTTCGATGTGAAACAACAACAGATGATGATGACCAATAGTAGTATTGCATTGATCAAAAGAGAGTTGAATCGATAATGATTGCCACCAGTGTGAAATGTGCTCATCTTTTGACAATTGTGTGTTGAGTTGTTTGTTTTTATGTTTGGATGTTTGTGAAATCTGACAAACGTGTGTGGTTTCTCAGGGGCGGAGTTGCAATACATTGGAAGGAGGACAATGATGAAGGGGCAGTAGTGCCCTTGTCAGTCCTTCCACATCTGTCCAATCCTTCCAACTGACATGCAAGAATCACTGTAATCTCTTGGACAACAATCTATGCTTCTGTAAACTACACATGTTCCATTGGCACTCAAGACTGTTCCTCCTATTACGTCTGGGCCAGTGGATCGAATGATGCGTCAATTAACACAGACAAAACAATTGATGGCAGACAACCATGACAAGAGATCTCATGTCCCATCGTATGTCTGCTGTTCAATATCAAGAAAGAAAATCATAGAAGAGGAGAGCGCGTTCCGGTGGACAGTATCATGGATTATATACTTGAAGACCACGGGTTGTCTGCGAATGATGTTGATTGAAGATCGTATTGGATCGGTACTGCATGATCGATAGTACCGTTGTCTGAGCTTGAACAAAGACTAATTTCGTAATAAACAATGAGCAGATTATGTTATCTGTCCACCATCAATGAACTCCGGACTTGTCTCTCAGACTGCTCGGCAGGACTGGACTGTACCAAAAGCAACAACTACTTAATGAGGGGAGAGTCAAGAGCTTCGAGTCACTAAAGACCGAGGTTGGCAAGGGGTTTGGGCCTAAAACCTACCAAGAGGTGGCCCTAACGGTGATGGCAATGCCGGAGTGCATGAATATGGAGTTGCATCAAACAAAGGGGTTCATACATACCATCAGATTCAATGGTAAGTACGCGAGGGGAAAAGAAGATCTGAAAGAATTGTTCCTCCAGGAACGTAAGGCGTTCATCTGTCGGTATTCACAATGGTGGTTGCAGGTAGCTGCAATGGAACATAAAAATCAGTTCGACTTTCTCAAGAATCCATTTGTTGTTGATCGTCAGTTGGAGTGGTTCCACGCTCAAGTACGTAGTGGTACGTTGCATACCAGAGTGATATGTAACTATTTGTACGATGATGACGGCCCCAATCTATGCCCGAGATGCGGTACTGAACCTGATACAATTCTTCATTGCCTTGTCAGATGCCAGTACGCAATTGATGCCCGAAGAAGACGTGTCCTGGAAGTCTACAACAAGTTGCTCAAACTTCCATTACATCGAGAGTCCGCCATCTCCCTATGGTTTGACAAAGTGCTGTTCAGAAACGGATTCATGGGACCCATGCCGAGGAAGTCGAGCAGAGAGTACCTCATGGGAATGATGGGATTAGAGAACGACAATGTCGAACAGGTGTTGGATGCGCTGATGAAAAATGGGATGAAACAAGAAGTAGCGCAGCGAAAGGCCCGTAGTTTTGTGCTGGGTGAAGAGTCGCTGCATCACAACGCTGTACAGACTCCTCCAGCAATCAAAGGACTGCAAACAGTAGTAACGTTCTCCTCCACTGAAAGGAAAGATAAGTGCCGCTCTTCGAGCGGCACAGTGAGAAAAAGAGAAACTATTTGACAGAATGATACACAAAAAAGTGAGCAACTACGCGTTGTATTAAAAAAAAAATGAACGTTGACAAGTGTCCGCAGGAAAACGCACCAAGAAGGTGTGCTAAAGAGCTGCCAAGTTGTTAACCACGTCCAAGGAGCGATGGAGGAAAAGATGCTTGCACCGTGCAAAGCAGCAACACAACAACTACTATTCCTCATGGACTTGACAGGGTAAGGATGACCAAGAGCTCTGCACCGTGCCGATGCAGAGCAGCATCATTCCCTGTAGCAAGGTGAAATGAATAAAGAGGCAACTCACATTGCATGGAAAAAAACTCGCATGTTGTTGAGTTTGAAAACAAACTGGGTGAAGCCTAAGGCTTGGTGCCGAGTGACAGATGCAATTACTGCCCAGAGACCTGAAACTTAAGGTTGAGATCAAGCTTCTTCAAACATTCATATGCGAGGACAATTTTGAAGTGACAGAAGAACAACAGATCTGGTATGTCTATCAGACAATACAGAGATTTGATATGTAAAGAGAAGCGTGTTTGGTAGGTGCAACAGGCTGAGTATCTCCATCTGGAATGGTTCGTTACACAAAAGTCACATTGTACACGAAGGCGGTGGTGAAGAAGGTCTATAATGCGGAGGACAGAGACGGTACCGACAGGCAGAAGAATTGCCCGGTCGTCAGAAAGGCAGAAGAGCGAAGAGAGATATTGAAAAGCACAGAGTACCTCCAGAATTCCTGTCAAAGGACCGGAGGTGCACTTCTGTCCTAGGCTGCTCCTCGATCTCCAAGGTAAGGTCATCAACATGGCGTTACAAAGAAAGGTTAACGCCAGAAATGATGGAATACCTTCAGGTCTTGCCTATCACGAACGAATGCATTAGACGTTTCATAATAGCACAATGATGAGGTTGCAAGAGAAGGGAATCGTCATCATTAACGACCCTCAGGGTGCTCAGAAGGGCGGGACCATATCAAAACCAACAAGTGTTTAATGGTGTGGTCTATCACTATCCTACAAAATTGGTTGAGAAAATCGTTCTGTCAAACGAGTGTAATGTCGAAACTTGCCCCAACTCACAGTCTAACAACTTTTCCTGGAACAGAGCATCGGAATCTATTTGGATCATAGCAAACCTGATTACAACATTCATCTCCAGTCTTGCATAAGCATGCTTGAGTGGGATTAATAATGTCAGGAATGCAAGATTTGGACGAACCATAGCACTTCTCAATTGGTGTTGTTCGGCAAGGAGGAACGAATCTGCAACAATTCTTTCCCGATGGACAAGTTCTTTGAGTGCAAGCACCCACAGGCTGAGTAGTTCTGATGATCTTAAAAGCTGGTATATTATCATCGGGTTCGTTTTGCTCGCTTGGTGGGTTTCCATTGGCATCTCCAGCATACACTCTTCGAACAAACAGATTCGAAGTATCAGAGGCCGAAGCACCATTGAAACCATTTTGACAAAGACCGTCAGAAGCAAATGCAGATGGTGTAGCAACTGAGAAACGGATCATTAACCCTCCTCCAGCAAAAGAGAATGGTGTGGTAACATCGAATGACAGTTCATAATTATCAAGAATGAAATCTCCAGGAACAGGGGGACTCTTGTTTGGTGCTATAACTGTGAATCCATTGGTATCAGGCGTAGTTCCTCCATTTGTTGCTGTGTGGGCTAAAGCAATATCAAATGATTGTACTACTTCATTGATGAAGGTCATATCGAATACAATCTTATCTCCTACCTGAATTTCTGCAGCTGGTAAGTTTTTATAAATTCCAAAGAAGTATGGCAACCAAGTGTCTGGACGACCAACAATTACCTGAGTACCAGCAAAGAATGGGAAACAGTTGAATCTGCTAGATGGTGATGTTGGAGTTGCGCTGAGCACAGTGGTGGTCGCTTGAATTTGAGAGAGACTTGATACACGGAATAAACCTCTCTTGGTATGTTCTAGATGTGGTTGGGCTCCTCCTTGAGCCATACAGACTTCATTGAGAATTACACTTAACAATAGCGCCGCAATGATCTTACAAGTATTCATATGTTGTTTGGTTGTTGATATCTATCTAGTAGACTAAATAATCAACGGTGCTGGTAATGAGGGCTCCAGTCGCAGGAGGTCGAACTTAATTTAGGTGACATAGAGCCAATGGTATTCCATTGAACCAGGATTAGCAGTTGTTAGTTTCGTTTTTTTAACCCTATCATGGAACCTCAACTACACCTTATTGATATTCACCAGACTTGATCTATTTGTTGGAGACCATCCGAGTTACAGTTCTTGATGCACCACATTGTTAGACCAAAACACTACGATTGATTTCGCCTCTCATTTTTGTTGTTGATGTCGAGAGAGGTCCTTAAATAAAAGCTCAACCCATACGAAAAGAAACAAGCGAAAAAACAAGAATAATGGGTAACGATCGAAATAGGGATCCAGGACCTCTCAAAAATTTTCATTGCACCCGTTTCTGTTTCCGGAGCAATGAAAACAGAAGGTTACATCTCGGACACCCAAATGGGTCTCCATCGAACATCCAAGAAAAGCTGAAACAATCGTATGATTCGATTGCTTCTTTATGGAGATTCTAAACCCCCGATCCTCCTTCATAGGAGAAAAATCCATTATTATTGCGTTCACATGAGTAAAAAGGTCCTCGATTGAGGAGGACACACTGTCAGATTGCAATACACTAAAGCTATCTCCAAGTACTATGATCAGTGTTTAGATTCAATTCTGAAGTGTGCCTTGAACGGGTTCTTTGTATTTACTTACTTAGGG
Source organism: Tetramitus jugosus (assembly GCA_937625935.1). NCBI lineage: Eukaryota > Heterolobosea > Eutetramitea > Acrasida > Vahlkampfiidae > Tetramitus > Tetramitus jugosus. Next base: position 372,596 of record OW569381.1, on the reverse strand, counting down.
GATTCACAAGTAGCACCGGGGCCTTCTGGATCTTTCGTGGACCCATTCTTCTTTGACATTGATAAACGGTCAGTGTTTAGATGTTGTGTCCGTTGGAGGAGCCTTTGCTGGACCTTTCACTATCGAATGGACCAATACTATGACACAACCAACACGTTTAGAAGTATCCTATGGTAATTATGAAAGATTAACAGAGACTGTTCGCAGATGATGATCGGAGGGAACTCGAGACAAGCTTTATCATGGATGGAACAAAGAATTCCTTTTTAGGGTAGTTAGTTAGCCCTAAGTCGCTGTGAAGGGTGCAACATATGTAAATAGTGTGAAACTGACGTGCCTCACGACTATCCTCCACCTATTCACGACAAAGAAAGTGAGATAGCAATGACTTTCTGGGAGCGATGGCTGATGAAAACAACAGACAATAAAGTGAACAACTGAAGCGACGGTGCGATGGACGAAGCAAACTTGCTCTGGACGAGAAGGGTACTCAACTAAAAGGGTCCGAATCAAGGCCTTACACAAGATATTAATCAATTCTGTTGTGAAGAGGAATGAAGTAATATTTGGTGTATTACTCGAATAGGACTGTGGTATCACACAGAAATCCCTTCTGTTGAACAGCGAGTAATTTGTTTGGGAAGTTGAAATGAATTTTTGGCACGGTATACAACATGATGTTAGAACATGTTTGGCCGTATGCCACTCGTAGTTCTTGGTACTTATCATCTCGGGAAACACTCGGCAAATGGACTCCAGTAAACAGATTGTCACCTGTAAATTGAAAGATTCCTCTGAGTCTGCTTGAACTTTGGAGCAGAGATAGAACAAGATAAGGGGTTAGTGAATCAAAGAGAACATATCACATGATCAAATATACAAACTTTCTAAAACCGCACGTGTAGGCGCCTCCATCTTTGGTTGTGAACACTGTAAAGTTTGCCCCGCAGCTGTAGTCGATCACAGTTCCCATTGAAAGTGGAATCTCAGCCATGATTGATACCTGACTGACAGCAGGAAGCCCCAGAGCACCATGAGAATTGTCTCCACAACCATAAAATTTGTTTGACTCTGTACGAAATATTGTGAATGAATTTCCACATCTTGCGTCAATCAGTTTCTCAAACGAAGGAATACCAGTCACCAAGACAGGACTGAACACGGTACTGGGCGCAGAAGAGTTTAAACCGCATTGACCATGATGATCATAGCCCCAAGAGTAAGCCGATCCATGCTCTGTGATCACAATGGTATGCCACTGGCCACACACAACAGTCTTGATTGTCTTCAATCCATTGGCCAGATCAGGATTATCCACTTTGACTGGAAGAGGACAATGGTGGTTCCTACATCCCTGGCCCAAGGATCCAAACGCACAGTAACCTGAAGTATAAACACAGTTATCAACCGTGACAAACACTGTGTGATATGCACCAAGTGCAACACATTTCAACCTTTTGCCTTCAATGTGCTCCATCTTTGCAGCACCAAAAATATTTCTTGATCCAGAAGGCAGTCCACACTCACCATGTGGATTGTGTCCTGAGCCATACACACATGCATACCCGTCGCTAATGAACATGGAATGGAGAGTGCCACACTTTGCTTCAACAATATTACAATGGGACAGCTCTGGTATCAATGTCACTTGATTGACAAGATGTATCGCTTTAGACTTGGCACAACTCCCATGCGAGTTATCACCACAACAAAAAACACGCCTCAGATTTGTCACAAACAGTGAATGACGTTCACCACAGGCCACATTGACAATGAATTCGCCATGTTGCATCAGTTCCTGCTCGCAAGTAAATTCTTTCCCAATCGAACCGTATTGCACTACACGCGCCAATGTATGGACAGCAGTATCAGGCGACCCGGTTCCTGACGGGCTCCTCAGAAAATCACCCTTAGTGCCCATTTGTTCATAGTACGAGTGATTGAACCCTGTTTGATGACAATGAGAGCGTCCAGCACCATAGACATTCAACTCTCTGATTATTTTACGATCTTGTCGTAATGTCATTTTCTGTTTTCTTGTTCGGGAGTTGTTGTTCGTTCACTGACAGCACCAAAAACAACAACCACAAGTTTTGTGCCTTAGACAGGCGGTTGTGCCACAACAAAACCGGGGTTCTACTTAAACAGTCAAGGGTTAATTTTCCAGGGAATTAATAGACCCAACCAACAATTTATGATCGAGATAAGCAAACACAATAAACATTCTTTTAATATTATGTTAAATAATATTCAAAACTGTTTATTTTAAAATAATTACAAAACCTTCGCAATTCAGTAAATGATAGACTGTAAATAACACCCAAGTCACACCACACATAATTATTCTCTCCAATCTGTCCATCCAGGAACTCGTGAGCCAATTAAGATATTGTTTAGTTTGACCAGTTTTAGTCAATTCGGCATGGAATATAGCCACCCTTGCGGCCATTGCTGATTCATCGTAGTTTCTCTTGGATCCCCTGGATCATCTGTCGTACATCTCATGGGATCTAGCGAAGTCATTACAGTAGGATATCCATTAGTTGCTAACTATATTGGAGTTGGCGATGAGCAACTCCAATATAGTTGGAAAGTCAGTGACAGGAAGTCTGGATCTTAGTGCCTGCGATATTATTTTCATGTATGTGAGAAGACCACGATGGACTCAATTCTGAACGAAGCACATTGTGATTACCTGGTCTGCTACAACTACTTCAGAAATGAAAGTGGGCTCTATTGTTTTCAGACAATAAAACTCTTCCTGTCGCGAATTGGTTCGTTCGATCTGATTCGAACCCACATGAAATTTTTTTCGCTACAGTTGCACAGCTCAAAGCGAGAGAAAAAGAATAAACAGGATTACGCATGATGATCAAATCATTTTCACGGCTAATCCGATAAAACGTGAGGAGGCCAAATGACTAAAGAAGCACTGACAAACAAAACTTTATTTTTTGTTGTTGTGAGCTCAGAGGGAAGAAATGCACGAGCACAGCTCACGCAGCAGTGACGCATTGTCCTGTGTGAAATCCAAAATGGCTCTGCTCAAATCTTCCTTGCTGCTGTAGTTGGTGACCGTGTTGATGTTGAAATAGCGACGTATCCGTTTCAAATCATTATCTGACAATTGCAACAATTGTTGTTCATAATTGCTGTTGTTGCCATCCATCATTCGTTGTGTTGTCGTTATCATGTGTGGATCCTCTTTCTGTTGTTGTATCTTCATTGTATTCACATGTGCATCATCATCATCATGAAGAAGAACACTGGGCAGAATCGTACTCGTGCTCTTGGTTGAATTCCACCACATTGTCCTCATGTCGTCTTCATGTTGATGATGATGGTAGTGATCATGATTCTCTCCCATGATCATCACTTGTTCATCATCAATCATATCACTGTCATCTTCATCATATTCATCATCATATTCATCACTGTCGTTATCATTCTTATTATTACTATTGTTATTAGTATTAGTACTATTAGTGAGATAGAAATCTTCATCATAGCCATTCATCAATTCAGCATATGCACCTGCAATGATTGCCTTCTTCTTTTGATTCTTATGATGATGATGATAATGATGATCAGCAACAACCACAACAACTGTCAATCCACCACCACCATCACCACCACTACCACTACCACCACTCACCTGATGCTTACTAGTAGTAGTCATCCCACTCCTACTACTACTACTACTACTACTATTGCTACCATTGCTACTACTACTACTACTGAACAGAGATGTTGGTGATGATGATGATGATGGAGGAAGAATAACAACATCATCAAACTCAAAATCATCCTCATCATCCTCATCAGTACGACTCATCATCATCATTTCATCATCCTCATCATCCTCATCATAAGCAGTATTCCTCGCATGTTGATGATTCTTCTCCTTTGTGAATCGTCGTTTCTTCTTCTGTTGGTGATGCTGATGTTGTTTGAGTGTCACAGATAGGATGCCATTGGGTTGATAGGACACGTGATATTGCGATGGTGGGATCACTGATGCTGCTGTTGTTGTTGTTGTTGATCTCTTCTTCCTCTTCTTCTTGATACTATCATCTTCTACTACTGCTCTTGTATTCATCATCGACGATGACTTGTTATGTACATTGGTTCTTTGAGATGATGATGATGATCCTCTTCTACCAGTAGTAGTAGTAGTAGAAGTATTGGTGCTTACGTCTTTGGTGACAACGCTTCTTCTTCTTCTCTTCTTTTCATTTTTTGTATTCGATGAAGATGATCGTGACTTTGTGTATTCAATTGCAGCAGCCATATCAGAGTCTTCTTCAACTGGCAGTTGTTGTGATATTTGTTGCTCTTCTTCTTCCTGTCCTTCCTCTTCTTCTTGTTCTGATGATGATGTCGATAATTCTTCTGCTGCTTGGTATGGTTGTTTTCTTTGCTGATTCTTGCTGTTTTTTTGACACTTGTCTCTTTTCATGTTGTTGCTCTGTTCTGGTGGGTATGGAGTATTTTTAGATGGTGAGTCATCCTCTTCTGCATGAACAGAGAGGGTGGAGAATGCTTTGCTCTTTCCCTCCAATATTGGACGGTCTGCATCACCATCCACCATATCAACTCCTTCAAAATCGCTCTCATTGTCAGACTCTGCATCACTCTCATGATGATGCTCATGATAATCCTCCTTTACAAAATGTTCCTCTTCATACTCCTTCAACAACTTCAAGTAGTGAACTCTGAGTGCGTATGCTGCGTTGGTGCAAGTTGCAGGCAATTTCAATGCTCTCACAATGTTGTGCCACCACTTGTTGGTAATGACCTATTGGAAAATTCAGTTGGTAAACATATGGTTCAGATCTGACGCTGATCGTTTGAATACAATACAAATGATAATAAACGGAACAACACATACTGATTGTATTCCTCCCCTCTTTGTCACTTCCCTGTACAATTGTTCCAGATTGAGTTCCTTGTGACCCAGTGTCGGAATTTTTAACACTTTGCCTCTTTGACGAAGGAACAGTGATAGTTCATTGATGAACTGACGAGATGATTTTTGCTCCTGTTCATCTGTTTGTGAATGATTGTTACTGTCGTTGCTGCTGCTAAAATTGCCACTATGACCACCTTTGATGCTGCCAGTACTCGCTCTTCTCTTGTTCCATGTGCTGTCCACTGTTTCATCATCTGATGATGACGAGGAAGATGATGAGGATTCTTTCAAGGAAGAATAACGAACAACAGAATTACGTCTGTGCCAATGATAATGCTTGACCATGTTTCTAGCAAGGGAATGAAGATCTCGAATTTTGCTCAAAATCTAATGAATTGAATTGTTGTTGTGTTGTATTCCTCAAGTTTGTGAATTCAATCAGTATGTACCTTGTAATGATCAATTGAGTGTATAATTAATGCAGTTGTTGGTTGCAATTTTACACATGCTTGTGATACTCGAATCTTTGGATAAGGAGAAAACGGCAAAGATCAAGCCAATTATTTTTCAAAGTCAACCGTCCGATAAATATAGGACAGTCAACAGTTGGAAGGAAATGGACATGTGTGGAGGATGTGCTGATCACAAAAATTGTAAAACGTCTCTTACATGATGTTTATTGATGATGACAGCCCATCTTCCTTGCGAGAGACGAAGGAGATGAGGAGGGCAGCGATCTCGATGGTTGCATGTTTGAGTTGGGCACTCGACCATACATGGCATCAATGTGCGTCTTGTAGTGCTTCACCAAGACATTTCGCTTCATCTTCATTGTACCAGTCAACAATCCATTGTCCACGGTCCACTCATCCATTAGCAATCGTACATTGCGCACAATCTCGAACCGCTTTAATCCAGCTCTCTGACCACATAAGCGCAAATCTTCGAGCACAGCCTTCAACACTCTCTTGTTCGTGCACAGTTCTTCAATGTGATTAAAATCAATATTGTTCTGTTGTGCCCATGCAATCAGATATGTGCGCTGTGGAAGAATGATGGCCACGGGATAATCTCTGTAACTGTCACCATAGACACAAATGCCCTGAGGTGAAACAAACGGTGAATGTGCATAGATATTCTCCAGTCTCTCCAGTGCAATGTACTCTCCGTGTGACAACTTGACCAGATTCTTCTTCCGGTCAATGATGGAGAATGTACCATTGGAATTTAGTTGACCAATATCACCGGTACAGAACCAGCCATCCCATGTAAATGCCTGCTCTGTTTGATCAGGTCTCTGGAAATAGCCTTGGAAGAGTGTGGGGCCTTTGACTTGTATCTCACCGCACGAAGAGGAACCGTGATGAGGATCATAGTCAAAGTTGGAATCTCTACCTGCGGTGTCATACTGTGACTGATGGTGATGATGACCACGATTGCCAATGGGGAATCGACGAAATCGATAAAATCCCTTTGATTGACTGTGTGATGAGTACAAGTAATGAGCAATTCCACCACTACTGTGACTCAATGATGATGACTGGAGTGGAGTGGCTGAGACGTGGTAGTTCATGTCTGGTACGGGCACGAGACGAATTTGAGCACCAGCCATCGGACAACCTACACTCTGCGATTGAAAAGGATGATAGACATTCTGTACCATGCACGATGCACTCGTCTCTGTCAATCCATAACCTTGCAACACGGGACAACTGAAGCATATTCTCATAAACTCTTGTGTCTCCTTGCTCAGTGGTGCTCCACCAGAGAGGAACAATCGAATGGAGTGGCTGGCCATTTTGGCATCATTCTTTAAACGATTGAAAATCAAAAAATTCCACAGTGGAGTATCCCTGTGCTGCAACAGCAGTGCTCTGCGCTTGCTCTGGTAGGCATGGTGGAACAAGAGTTGAAACAATTGATTCCTATGTTGTTGAATATGGTCCAATATGTTTCTTCTGATGCCTTCATAGACACGTGGAACTGCAATTAACAATGTTGGTCGTATCAATTGTAAATCACCTATTGTTGTTGTTGTTGTAATGGTTGTATTCGTATTATTCTTACCATTACCGGCAGTAGTTGAATAAAGTTGATGATGAGGATGATTGAGAGAAATGGTTCTGGGGAGTAGTGTCTTGGGAGACGAGTAACCGATTCGTCCACCTCTGTACAGTATGACATGCTCTGCAACAACTTCTAAAATGTGAGACAAGGGCAAGAACGCACAATAGACACTCTGATTCCCTTCATCTTCATCCACACTACTATTCGTATGACTACTCCGACTACTAGTATTACTACTACTATGACTACTACTACTACTATCATCATCCACATCATCCACATCGTGATCCACATCATAATCTCCACCATGATGATTCTTGAGGAGAGAATGCAAATGGTGATGAATGTGAGATGGGTCATGAGCATACAGTCCTATATCGACAGACAATACAGATGTCAACAAATTCTCATGTGATAACATGACACCTCGCGGGACATCTACTGTACCACTCGTGTACATGATGAGTGCTGTATCATGGGGCTTTGACCGCACAATACTTGTTGCATGCAGTTGTTGTTGTTGTTGTTCAAGTATCAATTGATCATAGTAATACACTGAAATCTGATGATTGTTGAGTGAGTGTATCATGTCACTCATTTGTCGTTGTTGTCCACCACTACCACTACTCGTACCGTTCGTCATTTGATGATCATCATTGTCATAATCACTATCAGAATGTGAATACATGGTAGTTGATGATGATTGTGATTCTTGTTGTCTAATGAGAATAATGGTTCGAATAGAGTGACATGATCTGTTGAGAATCAATTGTTCATACTTTGACAATTGCTGTTCATTGATCAATATGAGTGATACTTTGGTTTCATGAATGGCACTAATCAATGCCTCATCACCTAGATTGGCATACACTGTGACGACAGGTATGTTGCAATGGAAGCACATTTGGAGGAACAAGAGTGATTCTAATCTTGTTTCTTCAAACATGCCAAACAACAACTGTGGTGATGATGCATTGGATGTGAATGATGATGATGATGGTGATGATGACATTGGAGAAGTGAATAATGATGATGATGATAAAGGTGAAGAAGAAGCAGATGGCATCTGATAATGTTGATACTGATGTGGATATGGGTGATAATGAGTTGATGATGATGGTGATGATGATGGCGATGATGATGATGAAGATGGAATAATGACATGTCGTTGAATCGATTGTATCAAACACTGCAATTGTTGATTGATTTGTCCATAGGTGTAATAATGATATTGAGGAGAGTGAGATGATCGAACACCGAGACACAATCGATGACTAAATCTCTCTACACATGCATCAAACAATTGATCCAGTGTTTCAATTGTCCTATGATTCATTGTCAATGGTTTCAATGCCTTCAATTGTGTAGGTGGTGGTGATTGTGATTGTGATGAACCATTGGATGATGAATGTGATGACAAGAGAGAACTCTGTGATAGAATAACAGTACTCTTCTCCTGTTGATTGTGATGATGATTGTGATGATGTGGTGGTGTTTTGGTCATGGAATCAACATAAATGTCAGAATACAATAATCGATCATTGAATATGCCCTGGAGATCACTAATGATGGATGATGATGAATTGGGTGCTGTTGTTGATGATGATGATGATGATGATAATATAGGTGGTGGTGATGATGCAAAGGATGGTGATGATAGTACCTTGTTCAAAACATAGGGATAACAATTCATATCACTCCACTTGTTGTTGCGGCTACTACTATCATTCATATCATTTGTCTGATCATTCATAGTATGAACATGATTGTTATGATTGTTGTCATAGAGTGTCGTAATGGAATGAACAAATAGTAGGATTCGAATGCGCAACTGGTTCAACAACCGTATACAAGCAATTGCGTAATACAATACAAAGTCGAGAAGATTGATGAGAAAGACTGCAATCTGAAGAATTACATTTCTCACATAAATGAGATAGTGTTTGGCTGTTTTCTTTGATTTCTGTTGTTGTTGAAAGCGTTGATTGTTTCTCATTATTTTTTTGTGTACGTGTTCATCAAATTATGTGTGTCTCATGTGTGTGTGTGGTGAGAGTTTGGTTGGAATGGATGTGGAGTTGACGGTCACAATGTCTGTCTCTGTTTTCTTCAAAAATAAATATTGATTGTGTGAAGGATAAATGTTGTTATTGTTGTTATTGTTTTTTGGTCATTCACGTGTGTGGAACAACATGTGAAAAAATTGGCAAACACGAACTGTCGGTTCTGATTGGTTGTTTTCTTGGTGGGGAATGGTCCGCATGCGCATGATGGATTTCCCCCAGTCAGAGAACTGGACCTGAGATTGTATTTCGAATCTGATGACGAACACAACAACAACAAACACGAACTAAAAAATAAGTTTATAGGGATGATGTCGTTGTAGTAGTAGTGGAAGAAGCAGAAGAAGCAGATGATGGTTGCAAACTCATCATCTCATGTATACTCGGTAGTCGAGGTGATGATAATGGCGATGGTGCCGTATTCTTCACAGTCGTATTTGTTGTGTTCAAAGAAACATCATTCATCATACTGCATGTTGTTGTTGGCGATGATGATGATGATAGTGATGATAGTGATGCAATGGGTGATGGCACCTTGTGCTTATGATTATCCATCTTATCATCAGATGTTGCGATTGATGATTTATCAGTATCATCACTAGGATTCAAAGAAGCAGCACATGATGTAGTACGATAAGCTGGTGTACTTGATTGTACTGTTCTACTATTGTTATGGCTACTGTTATGATGATGAGCAATGGATGGTGTAGGCACAGACAAGTTGAGATGAGGGCAATAGGATGCCAGTGATGATGGTGGTAGAGAATAGGACGATGATGAAGATGATGGATGATACTGATAGTGTCTATGATGAGGAGCAGCAGGAGATGCGCGATAGTATCGATCTCTATATGACAAATGTTGTTGTTGTTGCTGTTGTTGCTGTTGATGATGATGGTGATAGTGTCTGTCCATCATGGAATAATGATTGTGGGCATAATGTTGAGAATGTTGTTGAGAATGAGGATGAGGATGACTGTGACTACCAAAACATTGATCATAATAGTGAGGACACTGTGATGCAATTGGTGTTGTTGGTGTTGTTGCAATTGATGATGTTGCTGATAGAGGTGTCGTCGGTGTAGATGGTGTTGATGACATTCGATGATCACCATCAGCATCATATGGATGAGGGTAATGGTGTTGATGATGACTGGTGTATCGATGATACGGTGAAGGTGAAGGTGGTGGTGGTCCATACCGATCATATGATGATGACAAGTGTGGATACTGATGTGGTTGCAATGAGGGTGATGGCAATGGCAATGGTGATGATGATGATGATAGTGATGGATGATAGTGTGAAGAAGGATGATATTGGTAGGGATGATGTCTATTCTTTTGAAGAGCAGCAGCTGCAGCAGCTGTACTGTAATTGTAGTGATAGGAACGATGAGGAGAATGAGTAGGAGGAGCAGCACTACTATGACTACTACTACTACTATTGTGACTCATCATATGAGGTGCATAACCAATGGCATTCGATGATGATGATGATGGTGTTGAGCGATCATGAGAGTAACGATGGTGCATCATTGCAGCACTTGTGCTTGATGATGAATGATGAGCCACTGGACAACTAGTAACACCACCACCACCACCACCTAGTCCTAGACACGAGTCACCAAATGATGATGATCCATGTCGTCCACCTCCTCTGTCCAAATAGTGTGTGAATGTTGGATGACTACTATTGCTATTATCACTCTTTGTACTAGTACTAGTAGTACTAGTATCACTACCAGTTGCAGCAGTAGCAGCAGCAGCAGAAGTCGTACTACTAGTAGGAGTATCATCATCATGATCATCATAATCATCAGGAGTAATGGGAACATCTTCTCTCGTGTATCTATTCTGAATGGATACACTACCATCGTCTTGTTGATTCACTTGATAATTGTACCATCTCTTGCTGGACATGATTCTCTGTTTTCTCTCCATTGATTTACACTTGTCAGCCATGTTCATCTTGATGCACCGTTCACATGGTCTGGCACCTGAACAAGCCTTGTGTGATCTTCTGCATTCTGTACATGCTTCATTATACTTTCTCTTCTTGACTGCGGTTGTTGTTATTGTTGTTGGTGTTATTGTTGTTGTTGTTGTTGGTGTGGTAGTAGTCGTGGTGGTACTTGAATCACTACCATTCATTTCTTCATCATTGTTGTTGATTGTCATTTTGTGTGTCAAAAGTGCAATGTGACTTTTTTGTTTGTGTTGTTTGTTTGTTTGTTGTTTGTGTGATTCTCTGTGCTGGCGGCTCTATCTTGCGTGTGAACTTTTTTCTTTCAGAGCAGCACACACCATTCCCAACACCAGGTTTTTAGTTTGTTTTTCCACCACCTTCCAGCTGGTGAATCTCGCCTGCTTTAGCTTGATATCTGATTACGGAGGGGTTGCTATTCGGCTGCGTTTTGAATTTGATCCTCCCACAGTCCCCTGAATGACAATGTCTGAAGATTTCTTGTTGGGGGAAATGAAGATTTTTGGAGTCGGTGATTCACTTTATTGGGTGATCAACGTCCGCTAGACATGTTCGGAGTTGTTCAATTCCTTTCCAATGTCTGCCAAGGGTTCCTCCTCGAAGAGTTCTTCAGCATCTCTCACTTCTTGATCAAAGTTTTCCATGCTTTCATCGGACAGATTAGACACAGTGTCATGGTGAGTGTGCATTGAGTTGGTGGTTGCCTTCATTGGAGAGGCTTTGAAGGATACATCATTAAACTCTTCATCTCCTTCCAGGTCGTCATCAAATGACTCCGTGCCATTCCCACTAAGAGTCATTGATCCTAAAAGTACATTCTTGAAGTGAAACTCTCTTGTTTCTGCAATCTTATCTTCCATTTGAGCGATTTGTGAAGTGAGTAAGTGAATCTGGTCAGAACACTGTTGAGTCACATTCTTTGCTCTTTGTACTCGTTCTTGAATTCTTTGGAACACCTCAGCTCTTTGGCGATCCATCTATGAGAGGAAGAATTGAAGGGGGTATGAGAATGTGAGGTTTTGGAAATAAAGAACTCAAAGTGCTGCATACCTGCTTGATCAATAAGTCATGTCTAGAGAATATATCTTGAGAAGAGTTTGTTAGTCTACTGACAGAAGTAGATGATGCAACATGATGATGGAATGACTTCATTGGAGTTCCATTCGATCTGCTCGGAGAAGAGGCACTCCGTGGAGTGCTCAATCGGAGAGGTGACAAGCTCGTATGAATAGGAGATAGGGTCCTCCTTGGAGTTCCTATTGAGAGAGATGGAGATACAGTGGTCATATCTTTTTTTTCTTGTTCTTTTTATCATGCTGATTCAAAAAAAACTGTAGAAAGAAGCAGTAAAAATTCGGCATAGGAGGAGAAATTAGTTTACTCTGGTGAGTTTGATTTAGTACACGTCGATATTGGAGAATGTCTGTAGGTTGAATGTTTGGGTGGATGCATTGATGATCATCTTGTGGAATGGTCCATACAGCTCTCCATCCAATAGTACACTGAATTGTTGATGAGTTGTACTTTCGATACTAATGCTACCAACATGATAATTAGTACCGAGGTCACAGTCTCTTAGTTTGGATTTCTTCTTTGTTGTTATGTTCTCAGCGAACACTTCGAGCCAAGGTTGACTTGGGCTGACCAAACTGCCTCGATCTCCAAACGAACTGCATGATATGATGGAGATGTTCTGATAAACCTTGGATTGTTCGTTAATCTCAGAGGATCGATTGATTTCACCTGTTGGATCCATTGGAACATAGCTGACAGACAATGGTGGAGCTTGATACCTGAAATTTCTGTGACACAACAATTCCTCCAATGGTGTGCCCTCGATTCTTTCGTCCTTGGCAAATTGATAGGCATCCGCGACAATACCAATGTCGATTCTCTGACAGAAGGACAGTGAAATATATTCCTTCACTTTTCTCGACTTTTGCTGACTGGTCTTGTTGCCTCCACTTGGATCAGTGATCGTCACCACTTCATTACATAGGAATTGTGCGTTATAAATGTGAACTGGATATGAGGTGCTGGCATCAGTCACAAAATCACTCAACATACTCTCCATGAATCTGTGAGGAGTCAAGAACTTCTTTGGAGGCTTGTATTGTGTGATTATTGCAGCATCAAGAGGCGCATATCTCTTTCCACTCGTCATAATAACTGTGTTGCTTCTCTTGATCGTCGACTCTCGTGCCAGTTTCATATTCGATCGAGCAATGATTGCTCTGTTGGCATTAGATGTTCTCAAATAGGGGAGAAGTGGCAGTGAGGACTGTATTGGCTGATGAACGTGTCGCGAGAACCATCCATCATACTTCTCCAGCCAATTGGACAAATAATTGTTCTCTCCTAATGGTATCAGGAACACTTTGAAGTCAATCTGTGGTCTCTTCTCAGTCAATACCTTTAAGCGATTAGCCAAAAACAGTGAATGAACAAAGTATTGAAGAGTACCACTGCCTCCAGCAATAGCAACATCTACCATTAGAGTTTCGTCAGAGTCACTTGGTAATCCAGACTCGTTTCTTGCTCTGTCTAGTACATTAAGCAATTTGCTGTAGAATCCACATCGAGGGAAGATTTTGGCTTCTCTCTCCAATTCGGCAAGATTTCTCTCCTCTGGAAGTGCAATGTATTCAAACTCTGCCTCTGGCATCTTTGGTGACTCACATCTCTTGTATGTTGGTGGTGTTGTCTGTGCTGGGTGCTTGAGAAGCTCGTCCTTTAGGAATTTGAGTTCAGCTGGATTCAGACTGTTCTTTGTGGCTTTGGCATACTGTTGGGCCAGAGTCTCAGGAAGCACTTTTTGATACAACTCATGACTTGCAGCCACAAGATCATTGTTGCCTGATTGAGAAAAGACGTTCAATACGAGATTGGCCTTTGTAGCAACAATGTCAAAATGAGCTGTTCCATCAGGATAAATATCAATACGATCGAGCAGGTGATGAGCCTTCTTTGACAATGGATTGTAAAAGACATAAACTTTGCGAGGTCTGTCAATCTTATCAATACCATTCTTTGGGTCCTTGCACTGTCTAATCGACCTCTCAAATCGCTCTCTCATAAGACAACCAGGATCCTTTTGTAATTGTTGACACATGCGCAAAACATCATGTACCATCGCTCCAATTGGTAGTGGCTCAAGGAAATAGGCCTTCAAAACACCAGACAGTTCAGCCAACTTTGGCGACTCTCGTTCAATGTACAATTGAGACAGAATGAGCTTTGTCAAATTCAGTGAGTTCTTGAGTGCAATAGGGTCATAATGGTCAGACAGGTAGGCTTGATTGGTGGAGCAAGATCTCAGCAAAATGATCAAATCACCCAACACGTTCTCAGTGTACCTTGGAATCCGACAAATGGTCTGCAATCTAGTGTACACGTAGCTACCAATCGTAGCCAATGGATCGCTTGTGCTCAATTGAGGCCTCAATGTCACATCCATATCACTCACAACATCATAATCAGCACACAATTGCAAATACTTGTACAGTGCCTCGATTGGAGGACACAAAACATCTCTCATCTCATCAGACACATTGTCAGACACGATTTGTGTGTTTTGTTGAACTTGTTGTGTTCTAGTTTGTCTCCACTTGTCCATGACATCCAACAGCGATGGATTCAAGTGGTCAAATCGATAAAACAGTGAAACATAGAGAATAGAGTTCATGATTGCAGTTCTCTCTCTGAACTGTTTCTCTGAAAAGAGTCCTCTATCGTTCTGGAGACTTGTGTTGAAATGGAAGTTGATGCGTTCGTCAATACTGTCATCACGTGTCGCAGAGAAATCTCCATAGGAAACAACATTGGGGCCATCTGATGAATCATCACCACCACTACCCAACATGGCTTCTTGATTGGCACTCACTGCACGCTCCACATCCTCCTTTGACAGTGTCTCCTCTGTCTGTATCACCAAACTTCTTGCACGTCTAAGTTATTATAGTCATCAATAATATGAAAAGTGATTGAGTGAGTGAATGAGTGATTGGGTGAGTGACAACAAACAGTGAAAAAGCAATTGCACAATGATAAAAGTACCTCTTTTTGATTGATTCCTTTCTCTTGATCAACAATGGATGTTGAGGATCAAACTTGTGTGTTCCCAATTGCAACAAATCAACAACCTATATGATATACACACGTGTATTGTATTTGCATTCATATGCAATGTTTGGACCATGGTGTGAGCACAAATGGTCAACACAGAAACTATATCAAAACACACAAACACACACACACAAGCATGAACATAAGCATGCCTATTCACTCCATCTCTCTTCATACCTCTTGAACAGAAAAATCGTCTTGATCATTGTTGTTGCTTGCATTTAAATTGAGTCCACTGTTGTTATTTGCGCTGTTGGCAATAGCACCAAGTCCATTGCCACTGTTATTATTATTATTGTTTGTATTATTATTGTTGTTGTTGAGTTCATTGAAATCATCATTGGTGTTGTTGCTGTTCGAAACATCACCACCATCATTGATCGTTGATGGTTCCATTTCCCTTCTCTTTTGTCTGTACTGTATGGCTCTCTGTTCAGTCAACAATAGTTTTCCCATGAGAACAGTGAGAAATACAGTAGCAAGATCCTTGTTACCCATTTGAAGCCATATGGTATCATATGTCTTTGCATCAGTGCCACTCGTAGATGCACACTGCAATGTGTTGTTAATGTTGTCTAGGAATGTTTTTACGACTGGATGATTGTAGTCAATTTGATGAGATTCCATTGTTGTTATTTTTTCTAAAGATGTTACTTGTTGTTGCTCTGATTCAAATAATGATTGTGAATCGATTATTGTTGTTATAGTTGTTGTAGTGTTCTCGTGCGGTTGTGGTGGTTGTTCCTCCAATGAATAAATTTGTAGCAGTTGATTGGTCAATAGTTCAATAAGGTGACTTTCACAATAATTCTGATTCACAAGAGTTGATTTACTACTGTTGTTGCTGTTGCTGTTTGTGAAATGAAACGGTAAAAATGAATAGTTTTGATAATTGGATAGTGTAACTTCAGCAATACGCGGTTTTGTATTGGGAACAAGCAATAAACGTCTCGCACCAGATGAGTAATTCGATGTGGATGTTGCTGCGGATGTGCTTTTTGGTGAAAGTGGTGGAACTAATAAGGGCGAAGAAGAAGGTGATGAGAGTAAGACTGTTTTTCTTCTGCTGTTATTACTAGTGCTGCTGTTGCTGTTCGTAGGATCACCAAATTCGACAACAGATTGTGGATTGTTGTTGTTGCTGTTGCTGTGATTGATAAGATTATTCTCAAGTGGAGAGGAGTTTGATACCCTTGATGTCGCAGTATCATGTCCAGAGGATAGTTCGACCAACGGATGTGTGTTGGAGACAACTCCGTTTGATGTTGACATGATGACAATAGTGCGACAAAACTTTTACAACAGGTGCTATCGGTGGTCGTGCGAAAAACGCGTTTGTGTGAGATGTTTGTAATTCAGAATCGATTCAGCACTCTCACCGTTGTTCTGCAGTTCAATTGTTCTTGTTCCCTCCCAAAAAAAACTGTAGTTCGTTTCTATGCCGCTCAAAAGCAATAACTCCGTAAGCACATTCGGGATATTCAGTTTTTGGGTGTTTATTCGACATGATCAAGATACTTAGACTTGAAGTCTGAACATGTGGTTGGTCACAAAGAATGAGTTGTTGGCGGCAACCAAGTGGAAAACTTCACTGAATCTGTGTTCTGGATCGTCATCAGTCTTAATGAATCCATTGACGAAAACAATGACACCTTCACTGACAGATGGATGAGAGTCAATATCAAGGATGTCGTGCTTGACAGTTCTGAATGGAAGTTCAGCGAGCTTCTTCAAAATGTTGACTCTTCCTTGAATCTTTTCACCTTGCCATGTCATCAAGCTTTGCTCTTGCTGTTTTGTTGATTAATATATGTTTGTGTCGGAGGTCATGTCCAAATCGATGGTATGTATTCGTTCATGTTGCACACATGACATGTGCGTATGTAGTTAGTCATATAGAGCATCATCCGAAAAGAGAAAAAAAGTGGTGTCAGTCTATCAACTCAACTGAGGTACAAAATCAACTCAGAGACACAATTGTGGATAGAATCTTTAAAAAACAGTCACATCCGGGTGTGTAGCTGTGGAAATGAGATACGTTACATAGAGTGGGGCCAAGTTTTGTCTGTTTTGATCAAAGACGTTGTAGTAGTGCTCAGCAAATGCCTTTCCAATTCTCTCGAAATCCATTGTGTGTATTGTGTGTTGTTGTGATAATGTTGTTGAGTGGGTTTTTTTCTGAACCACCAGGAAGCTCTTGGATCGAAGCGGATGTTCGGAATTTTTCCTTCAACAAGAAGCCAGATTTGTTGAAGTGTGCGGAGTTGTGATCAAAAACATTGCATTTGCAGTTGAACACAACAAGAATGGTAGTACGAACAGAAGAGCTTGGATCTGTGGAGTTCCTCTTCTTTTGTATCTTGTTTCTCAAGTTCAATGGATTCATTGAAGGGACAGTAGATGGTGGAAGAGCGCGCATTTCTGTCCACACAGAATCAAAAAAAAACAATCAACAATTTTGGGTTCAGCGATTATTATTCTCCATATCAAACAACCCATACACACAAATCTAAGCTCACCCAATACTAAATACACAACAACACCAACAACATCAAAATGGTAAGTCCAAAAGCAGCTCACAACACTGAAATGAAAATCAACCCTCACACCTTCTCTCTCCTATTTGTTATATTTGTTACATTTGTTATTTTTAATAAAATAATAGTCGTCAATGAAAATGCCTCAGACAGAGGTCAAGGATATTACACGTGTCGAAAGAACAGGTGCGCACTCACACATTAGAGGTCTTGGTCTCGATGATTCACTCACTGCCAGAACCAGTTCTCAGGGCATGGTCGGACAAAAGAAGGCCAGAAAAGCAGCCGGTGTCATTCTTCAAATGATTCGAGAGGGAAAGATTGCAGGCAGAGCCATTTTGATTGCAGGTGCTCCAGGCACAGGAAAAACAGCGATCGCAATGGCCATGGCACAAGCACTGGGCAATGACACACCATTTACATCGATTGCCGGATCAGAAATTTTTTCATTGGAGATGAGCAAGACGGAAGCATTGTTGCAAGCCTTTAGACGATCCATTGGTATCAAGATTAGAGAAGAAACAGAGGTCATTGAGGGTGAAGTTGTGGAGATACAGATTGAAACACCATTGGACAAGAGCAGTGGTGTGGGAAAGACTGGTGAGATTATTCTCAAGACAACAGACATGGAAACTGTGTATGATTTGGGTCAAAAGATGATTGAACAGTTGCAAAAGGAGAAGATTCAGTCAAAGGACGTGATTCAGATTGATAAGGCCACGGGTAAGATTACAAGACTAGGTCGTTCGTTGGCTGCCACTAGTGATTTTGATGCCATGGGTGCCAACACAAGATTTGCTCAGACACCACAGGGTGAACTACAAAAGAGAAAGGAAGTTGTACATACGGTGAGCTTGCACGAGATTGATGTGATCAATAGTAGAAGTCAAGGATTTTTGGCACTATTTGCTGGTGATACTGGTGAGATTAAGACCGAAGTCAGAGAGCAGATTGATGGCAAGGTGGCCGAGTGGAGAGAAGAGGGCAAGGCCGAAATTGTGCCTGGTGTTCTCTTTATCGATGAGGTTCACATGTTGGACATTGAGTGCTTCTCCTTCTTGAACAGAGCTCTGGAAAGTGAGATGGCTCCTATTTTGATCATGGCATCCAACAGAGGTATTTCAAAGATTAGAGGAAGTGACTACACCAGTCCTCACGGTATTCCTATTGATTTGTTGGATCGTACATTGATTATTTCGACTGAGCCATACTCTGCAGAGGAAATTCAAGAAATTTTGAAGATTCGATGCGAGGAGGAAGATGTTCAATTAACTGAGAAGGCTCAACAGCTCTTGACAAAGATTGCTGAGACAACGTCTCTACGTTACGCCATTCAAATCATTACAGCCAGTGCTTTGGTCGCACAAAAAAGAAGAGCAACAGAGGTGGACATGGAAGATATTAAGAAGGTTTATACGTTGTTTGTCGATGTGAAGCGCTCTACACAATTTTTGGCCGAATATCAGCATTTCTTCATGTACCACACTGCAGAGAGCACTACTGCTGAAGATGATGAGAACCAAATGAAGGACTAGAATGATCTAAAGCAAAGCTCATGGTACAAAGTCCATATCACACATTCAATGTATCTTGGCTCCTTTATTTTGAACTGACTTACAGATATGAATACAATTTGGTAACCTTGGCTAAGATCTTTGTCAAGGGCCAATCCATAAACAGTTTATGTTTTTCACTATACATAATACACTCGTACATTACATTGTCCAATGAATTCACTTCCATCAAAGAAACTTGTCTCGATGATCACATTGCCAGAAAGAATATTGCTCGGAAGAACAGACGTACCCGCGTCCACAATGTTCTGCCAAGTGTTGGTACTATTTGGAATCACAAAGCCAAATTCAAATATCCAGTGTTCAACTATCCATATCATAGTTAGATACATTGTTTTCTTAGTCTATTTCAAGAGTTTAAAAGCGAAGCACTTACTTGTATTTCCATGAAGTTTGATGTGTTGTACAAGACGCAGTTGCTTGATCATATTTTGAGAAGAGAAGTTAATTTCACGAGCAACTTGTTTGCACGAGAGAATCTCCTTTGGAACATGAATATCGATCACTCTCTCGTTATCAAATATATCGAGGTGTGAGAAGTTTTCTTTCCATATTTCCTTTCCTCCTGAACTCATATTCATCCAATTGCTAGAGAGTGAGGGAATGTTAATATTCATAGTGATCTTTTGATTGTGCCATTTGGAAAGAGACAAAATGCACACTTACATTCTAAATCCTTGATCAGATGAGTTTAACTTTGATGAAGTTGACACATTATTGATATTACTAGTCGATGGAGAAGCATGTGTAGTCGAGGATGAGGACAGTGGTGGGAGTGATCTCGAATGGAGAGGGGGCAATTTGACAGAGCTCATTCTTGCAGCGTCTTTGTGTCCGTAGTCACTTTTTTGTTTAAGATGAGCGGGAAACCTCGCGCACTTACAGTATCAATTTTTTCAGCTCGCTCATACAGTGAGATAATTCTTGAGAAATGTATGGCTGCAGCTTCCATGATTGAACAAAGAAAATCAATCTCTGTTGAGAGAGTGGAGGAAGATCATCATCCTCTTCACCACTATTGCTCACAAGCACACCACTATCACTACTTGTCATACCTGATCCAGATATTGCAATATCCTTGTTGTCCACATTCTTTGTTGATGGCTCTTCATTATCAATACAATTGTGACCCCGAGTGACCAAAAGCTTTACCTCTGATACAATCATTGCCTTCATGTTCCAATCATTCTCAAACGTACTTCGAATGGCCTTCATTTGACGAATCATGGACTCACACGATGAAGACAACTCTGTTAGCTCTTGCATCCTTGTCTTGTTCTTCAGTAGTTCCTTGTTCATAAAGCTCTGTATCCATTTCACTCTATTTTGTTCACACTGGTGAATACAATCTGTCAGTTGATTCAACATGGTTTTCAACGTGAGGTGCACCATTTGATTCAAATCGGTCATGCCCGATGATTTTTGTTGAAAGAGCTTTCGCGACAACAGAGTTCGCATCGGTTTCTGATGAGTCAACACACCCCAGTACGGACTCTCACAATACTGTGATTCAATAACGAGTGAACACATGCTGGACAAGAGTTCGTTGCCCTCGATGCACACTTGTGTCCACTGATCACTCCATTTTTTCAATTGAACCAGCAGAGCTTCATTGACAAATGTAGTCAGTAGTTGTTCGCAATTCAGATCATCATGATGATGGGTGCTTCCACTGTTGTTGTTGTTCTTGAGATCGTTTCCCGTCGACAGTGACTGTTCTCTGATTGATGGTCTCTTGTGGCTGCTACTCATGCTGTGTGGATTTTCAGTGGAAAATGCTATGTGGTGTTTTTTTTTTGTTCACGTTTTTCATTGAACACGCTCACCCAGAAAAAAGCACAAGCAACAACAAGTAACAACAATAAGAGAAGAGAGAGAAGACGACACAACATGGCATCCAAAATCTCCCAGTCTGAACAACGGTTCGTCATTAGTGGAATCGAACAAAACATGAGAAACGATGGAAGATCTCGCTTGGACTATAGACAATTCAACGTTGAAACAAGTGTTCAATCACAGACCAATGGTTCTGCTCGTGTCAAACTCGGTCAACACACTGATGTTCTCGTCGGTATCAAGGTCGAAGTCGGAGAAGTCAATTCTGATTTTCCTGATCAAGGCATTTTACAAGTGCATGTGGAGTGCTTGCCCAGTGCGAGTCCAGAGTTTGAAGGCAGAGGTGCAGAGGAGTTGAATGCAACGTTGGCTGCTACGTTGAGTAATTTGATTAAGAATTCGTTTGCTATTGATTGGAAGTCTCTGTGCATAACACCTGGAAGACAGTGTTGGATCGTTTATGTCGATTGTTTGGTGTTGGATTCGAGTGGTAATTTGTTGGATGCACTTGCGATTGCTGTCAAATCTGCGTTATTCAACACAAAAGTACCCAAAATTGAAGTGATCGAGTTGGAGAATGGAATGACGGAGATTGAAGTGAGTGATGATCCTTCTGATTTCTCAAAGTTGAACACATCCAACGTACCTATCAGTATAACAATGGCCAAAGTGGGAACAAAGTATATTGTGGATCCATCGTTCCAAGAAGAATTGTGCATGGAGTCCAGGATTACCATTGCCATCAATTCCAAGGGCAATATTTGTTCTATACAGAAGGGTGGTGGTGCTGCATCAGGTATCAATCCTAGTGAACTGAACAAGATGTTGCAAGTTGCCAGGAAAATTGGTATGTCTCTATTGGAAAGACTCAATATTTTGTTGGAATCACAGGAGAAGAATGCTCATCAAAGGAAGGGTGGATTCCTGTAATAAAGTACATTGTTTTAATCTTCTTGTATCACATTGTTAAGTTTTGCTAGTAGCCAAATGGATCGTTGAATGATTTCAAGAATTGTTCCTTCACGTCATCGGGCAACAAATCCAAATCCTTTTTTGAGAGGACTCCTTTCGGAAGATACTTCATAATCTTTGTCACATGTTCTTGTATCAACCGTTTTCTTTCTTGTTCGATAATTGCTTTCTTCTTTGCCTTTTCTCTCTGTTCTTGTTCATACTCTGCCATCTCGTTCTCCCTCTCTAGCTCTCTCATTCTTCTTCTTTCTGTCATCAAGTTTTCAACATCCCTTCTAAATTCAATCATCTTTTGATGTCTCCGCTGCGCTCCTAATTGAGCTATTCTCTCATCATCTTCAAACTTCTCCATCATCATTTGCCTGAATAATTCCTCTTCTCTCTTCTCTTGCTCAAGTAATTGCATTTTCAATTGTTTCTGATATTCATTCGCTTGGATCATCTCTTCTCTCTGACGAAGTTGTTTCTCCTTTTCAGCGAGCTCCCTCATCCTTGCCCTCTCTTCTTGCTCTTCTTTATACAATTCATTTAACATTTCCTCTAATTGTTCTTCCTCTAATCTCCTTTGAGCTAGTTCTTTGCTCTGGTCTTCCAAAATTTTGTTTCTCTGATCGAGTCTCTCTTGACGTCTCAACCTTTCCTCTTCCAGACGATTGTTGACTTCCTTCTTATAGTTTCTAATCATCTGGTCCTCCTCTTCAAGTTGTAGTCGCTCTCTTCTCTTCCATTCTTCTCTATCATAAAGATACTGTTCAACAAATCGCTTCTCATCATCCCTCTTTCTCTGAAGTTCTTGTTGCTCTCTGTATTTTGTTGATTAGATCTGAATTACTTAAGCTCTACATAGAAGCTAACTAGTGTATACATACAGTTCTTCTTTTTCTGCTTCTTGCCTTACTAAGTCATCCACCAACATCTTTTCGCGTAAGAATTGTTCGTATGCCAGTTCTTTATCTTTCTCTCTCTGGTCAATTTGTTCTTGCAATACTTGTTTTGCATTCATTGACTTCACTCGTTTTTCTTCTTCCATTATTTTCAATTTCTCAATTATAGATCTTCTCTCTCTTTCCATTTCTTCAACCATCGTTTCTTCGTACTGTCTTTCCCTTTCCTCGATTCTCTTTTTCTCCTCCAGTTGGTGTTCTCTCTCCAAGTTTACGTAAGCATTCTTGAGTTTCGCCTCAAGCTCTCTCAATTCTTCACTCTCCTCTCTTACCCTTTGGATCATCTTCTCTCTTCTAACTTTCTCATTCTTTCTTCTCTCAAGTTCGTTTGCAATTTTCTCTTCCTGAATCAGGAGTTTTTCTCTCAGTTCCCTTTCTCTCTTAGTTTTCTCCCATTCTTCTTCCTCAGCCAAAGTTTTATGGTAATCATCAATTCGCTTTTTAATTCTCATTCGGTGAACCTTATCTTCACTGTTTACATAGCTTTGATTCAATACCCTCTGATTCAAGTCCTTTTTTATGGATTGAACAGCGTATTCTTGTTCTCTTCTCTTTTGAATAGTTCTTTCAAAGTGAGACTAGGTCACCAACTCATTGTTAGTTCTCATCCTTCGATTTTTTCATTAGAGAATCAATACCTACCATAGCTAAAACTTCTTCAATCTTTCAATATTTTTCAATTGAAGATGATCCCGTAATTTGCTGTTTCATTTGATGGCGCCAAACATTGGATTACGGAAAAACGAACCAGATTATCAACCGGCATGCAGTACTCTCAAAAGGAATATTGGGACGAAAGATATCAAAAAAGTAGTGACTCCTTTGAATGGTTTCAGTCCTATGATGATATTAAGGGTTTTATATCGAGTAATATTCCAAAACACGCAAAGGTATTGCATGTTGGTTGTGGAAGCTCTGAACTTGCTGTTCAAATGAACAACGAAGGCTGGAGCGATATAACGAACATTGATTTTTCAGCTTCTCTCATATCTGTTCTGAAAGAGAAACATTCGAACAGATTTGGAATTAACTATATGGAGATGAATGTTGAGGACATGTCATTTGCTACGGGTTCATTTGATGCAATAATAGACAAAGCATGTCTCGACTCGATAATGTGCTCCGATGAATCTCAAAAGCATGGAGAGAGGGCAATTGCTCAAATCTATAAAACACTCAGGCCTGGTGGTGTTTTCCTTTTGATTGCAACAAATCACTCAGAAACCAAATTACGTTTGTTGGAGAGGATAGAATATGAGTGGAGCGTAGCTGTGGAAGCAATATCCAAGCCTGGCCTACTCAATGTACCTCTGGATGATGATGTTAGTTATCATTATGTTTTTATATGCAAGAAGGCCCAAGGGGTCGTTTATCAGACAGCCAGAAATTAGTGCCTAATACAAATTAGGTCAAAGTTATGGCCAATGACATCCATCACTCGACTCTGAAGTGAGTTTGATCATACTTTGCCAGTACATCTGCATATTGTTGGGCTTCTGCAGTCTGTCCAAAATTGGTGTATGATGTGGACACATGTTGAAGGTATTGCCTAATATGTAGATGTTCCTTTGGGGTGACCCTGTCCTTTAGAAGCTCAAACATTTCTTGATCATTACTTGCTACATAAAGCCTTGATAGCATAGAGTAGGCGAACGAATTGCTGGAGTCAATTTCTAATGATCGAATTAGAGCCTCTCTCATGTCCTCTCCACGATTCAATCTTTGAAGAAGAATTGCTCTATTGCAAAAAACATTGGATTTTTCAAAATCAGTTTCAGGCTCCATCTGAACGAGAATGTCATTGTCTGCTAAAGCTTCATCCCATCGACCTAATGCCTTGAATATGGAATTTCTATCAAGATAAGCCAAATTCATTAATGGGTTTGCTTCTAATGAATAGATTGTGTAAGTCAAAGCTGTATCCATATCAGTCAATCTCATATAGATTTGAGCAATGGTGTGATGCAGGAAACTCTTTATCGTCTTCTCATCCCTAATAGTGCACAGCGCAACACCACGTTCTAAAAGCCTAATACCCTCTTGACAAATCTCAGGAGAGCCATCAATATTGAAACCTCTCAACACACCCAAATTACAATATCCATAGATGCTTTCGTTGTCATATTCAAGAGAAGTTGCGAACGACTGTATCATTTCGTCAACAGAACCATCTGAGAAGAAATGAATCAATCCCTCATAAATGTAATGATTTGCTCTGTGTTCTCTCCAATTTCTCTTCAATAACTTGTACAGGGTGTTACTCTGCACTTCTGGACTCTCTTCATTCAGGTCCTTACCATAGTGTATGCCCATTTTCCTAATGTGTTCTTCAATCTCTTGCTCCACTTGTTCAGCCTCATATTCACTCAAATAATTACCATATCTCAAGGATTTTACACAGTCCAACTTTTGTCCAGTTTGTCTATATGGCTCCATCGTGTGAACATAGGTACAGAACGAAAATCGATTCTTGGCCAACGCTCTATTAAAAAGCTTCATGGATGCTGCAGGATGGTATTGGAAACTTTCGACAACACCGTCGCGCATATCATCAAATGAAGTTGGTCCCTGTGTATCGATATAATGCAAGTAGTCATTAACAATAATTCGAATCGAGTTTCTCTCCATATCGATATCATCAGTCATCTTTGTTTTCTCTCCAGGTTCCTTGAGCAACAACCTTCTTCTCTTTGATGGAGGACCATCTTCTGATGATCGTCGATCATCCATCATTGAATCACCACCATGATTCTCACCTTGATTCATCATGTGATCCATTGTTCCTGCTGTCATTTGATGTGATGGATCCTTAAGGAATACATCTCTCAATTGTTGGGCCTCAGAGAGAACTTTCCACTCGGTAAACAATGGCACAAAAGCCTGGAAATCTATTTCTTCCATTTCCGCCGCTTGAAGAACTGCAATCGCGACAGATTGAGTCACATTTTGTAAATTTCTCAAAATTCTCTTCAAACGACTCGTGCTAATCAAGATATAAGCAACAAACACGGATTGATCCTCTGGGTTCATCACTGCAAACCGGTCCGTACTGTATGTATGCCTTGACACTTCATCTTCATTGTTGAAAGTTTGCAAATATTGTCTAATGTTGACTGTGGGATGGTATGGACCATCATTGTTCTCTTGTTCGACTGCTGCATCTCCTTCTCTTTCTTCATAGTGCTCTACTTGGTCAAGTTCGTAGTGATGATGATGACCATTGTGATTGTCGTGGGAATAGTGATAATTGTTGTGGTGATAATGATGATTTTCTTGATTATCATGATGCTGATGATGGTAATATTGTTCTTGATGTCCTATGTGATGTTGATGGTGGTCGTGTGGTGCTGGAGGATGATAATATTGCTGTGGAGGTGCTTCATTGGAGGTGTAATTCGTTGGTGGTGGGGCACCAAATGAATGATGGAGTTGGTGAGGATCGCCTTCCATTGTTCTTCTTGAGTATTCTGTACGAGGGTTTGTTTCAATGTTGTGAAAGAAAGCGAAAAGATGAGGGGTTTTTTATGTTGAACCTCGGGCTTTCAGAAAGTTTACAACAATCGAATTGATATTCACCGACATGGTTTCTTTTGTTCTTTTCGGCATGTGAAACAATTGGCCACAAAACACCACAAGAACAAGATGATGGAGTGCAGTTGAATCTAACGATCACCTCGACCCTGTATTACCTAGTGTTCCTTATGTTAGAGTTTTATGGGTCTGGGACAGCTTATTGACGTCGTCGGGTCTCGACAGGATGAATGTTTCTCTATTCGCTTCGGGCGATTTACTTCAAGCGCAACACTGTTTATCCAAAAAGAGACAAAACACCGACGGCACTCAACCGAAACGTTCAGCATGGTATACCGAACCCGAGGTTTGATGCATTCGGCAGCAGTCCGTCGAGTGATCCATTCCCAAACCTCTTCATATGGATACATGCCCACAAGTAGAGATATTGCTCATTGTCACATACTGGAGATGGCATCAAACAACAAATAATTCAAGTCATTGATTGTGTTCAAGACCTATCCGGAGAACAGGTCGTGCCACAATTAGCGCTTCATGTTGTGAAGCTCTCATGTGAGCCACTCCATTCCTTTGTGTCGAGAGACTTCTACCTTGACACGCGCTATATCAACCGCTTCTCGATTAGAGCGACGCATAATGGTTCGGTCTATCATCGCAAAATAGTTCAGACACCTCGAGTGAACCATATTTGAAAGGTGAGCTTATTTGGTGGTGCTTGACCTCGGATTCCATCATGCTCATCATCAAATACAAGAAATTTCCGCGGATGAGAAATGCGAGGAAACGCGAGGTTTGATGCATTGAGCGTCGGCAACGGCTTCTGAGGTCAACTCCATCGAGTGGTATCAATCCCCAAACCTTTCCAATCCCTAATGCTTTTCGTGATACCGCGAGATATTGCCCGGACGAGCTAAGATTACTGACATTTGACAAATCGCACTTGTCAGAAAACCCTATGTGCGGGCATTATCTTTCGACAGGCCATTGACCTTGGGTGCTGCTGGACTTTTGGGCTACGTGTGTGGCTTCCCCTTCACCTAAAACAACATAAGCAACGGCAGCTACCACAACACACACTCTCTAATTCTTATAATTATAATCAAGTGCACATCTTTCTCTATTTGACACTCACTCATACTCACACAGAAGAATGAAATTGAATAATTTATTTCTGTGTTGTATTATTGTCAGTGTTGCTCTGATAGTGTCTCTCAGTATGTGTGAAACTTTTCCATGGACTCGCCTTTATGTTTTAGTTGAATGAATACTAACCAACGCTCATTTCTTCACTCATTAAAAACGATCGTGTAGTTGGTAGCACATCAGCAGCAACCACGTGCTTTGGCATCGATTCAACAACTGCTGGTGTTTGCAGTAACAATGGTTTTTGTATTGCAAATGATGTGTGCACTTGCTTCGCAGGTCATTCTGGTTCCAATTGTGAATTACAGAACATTGGCTACTCGTATTCGAGTGGTCTCAACAATTATGGTGAGTTTATGTCTGAAAAATTTTTTCATTTCATTTTCTGACAAGTTCGCAACTAACAATGTTTTGACATGAAACGACAGGTCAACTTGGAGATGGCTTTACTACATGGAAGAGTTCACTCTTTCGTGTTTCTTCTTGGTTTGGTCTTCTTGGAATTAATGCAGTTTCAGCAGGTTCAAGATACTCTCTCGCATTAACTGACAGTGGAGTCGTCTATGCATGGGGCTACAACGGTTATGGTAAGTGAAAATTTTTTGTATCTCGTTTTTTTTTGTGTATTTTTCATACTTCCAACGATCGAAACTAACAATCTATTGACGTTAAATAACAGGTCAACTTGGTACTGGTGATACGACTACCCAATATCTTCCCACCCAAATTGGTGGCGCGTTGGCTGGCAAGAGAATTATTTCAATTGCTGCTTGCACATACCATTCCGTTGCTCTCGATTCCAACGGTACGGTATACACTTGGGGAACCAATACTCAAGGAACTCTCGATTGGGGTTGGCTAGGTTATGGTGTTGGTGACAAAACAAGTTCCTATCTCCCCAAAGCAGTTGCCGCTGGTACCATTCCAACGAACGCTGTTGGAGTCTACTGTGGAAAAGTTCACTCCATGGCATTGACTTCCACTGGTGCAGTCTATGCCTGGGGATCTAATCAAGGTGGTCAGATTGGTGATAGTACCACTATCAATAGAGAAACTCCAAGACGAGTCACTCTAAGTATCATGTACACCACAATTGTTTCTCTCGCTTGCGGACAGTTACATACTGTGGCTCTTGCAAATGATGGAACGGTCTATGCATGGGGTTCGTCGACCATTGGACAGCTGGGAGATGGTAACAGCGGTGTACATTTGGTCACCGCTCCTATGCTGGTTGAAGGATTGCTTACAGGAAAGTACGCAGTCTCTATTGCGGCAAACAATTTGGCTTCTTATGCCCTTACGATTGACGGACTTCTCTTCTCGTGGGGATCGAACTCTAATGGACAGCTGGGAGATGGTACAGTAGTTATGAAGAGTACTCCTGTTCAAGTTATCTATCCTGCAGCAGTCAAGTTTGTCTCAACGATCTATGCTGGTTGCACATCCAGCTCTGTCTATATGATCACTAATACTTCTTCCGTTTATGCTCTGGGAGAAAATACTTATGGCATGTTTGGTGCTGGCACTACAGTCACGACGAATGCAGCTCTTGTCAAGACAAGTACTCCATTCCCATCTAGTACATTTACTACTATATCTGCAGGTGAGTCTCATGCTCTATTCATGGTGAATGGTACAACATGTTACTCTGTTTTTGCAGAAGATGCCAACGTATGTTCCGCTCACGGAGCTTGTGTCGCCACCGACACTTGCGTTTGTAATCCTGGATTCTCCGAATTTGATTGCAGTATTCCCATTTGCTATGGATTGAATGCTTCAAATCCAACAGTTTGCTCAGGTAACGGTCAGTGTATGACTAATGAAACTTGTATCTGTTATGATGGATACAATGGAGATCAGTGTCAAAATTCAATAGTTGGATATTTACATGCGAGCGGTGATGACACCTATGGGCAATTGGGAGACCTAAATACAGGAACTTCCCTGGCGCAATATGTTCCGATCCTTGCCACAGCTTTCAGAGGAGTCCCTATCGCTCGTATCGCTGCTGGAGTATCCTTCTCTCTGGTGAATCTTCCCAATGGTACATTGTATTCTTTTGGTTTTAACAGCCAAGGTAATTTGGGTGATGGAACCAGGAATGCAAGATCAGTACCTTATCCAGTTTTACCTTCAAACAACATTGTTGGTTCATGTGCTGGATATTTGCACTCTCTTGCTTTGGACAAAAATGGAACAGTGTATGCCTTTGGAGACAACTCCTATGGTCAATTGGGTCAAGGCTCAGGAAGTCCTTCCTTTTCAGCTGTCCCTCTCATGGTTCAAGGTCTATTGGCCAATCAAACAGTCGTAGCAGTCAGTTGTGGTAATTACCACTCTGCTGCGTTGATTGCCAATGGTACCATGTTTACCTGGGGTTATAACGCATACGGGCAATTGGGAGACAGTACTACCACAAACAAGCTGACACCTACTCAGGTGTACATAGCGGGTGTTCTTTACAAAAAACGAATTTCAGTTATATCTCTTGGAGGACATCACACATTGGCCTTAGTTGCAGATGGAACAGTGTACTCATTTGGATATAACGGATACAATCAGATAGGTGATGGAACAGCCACCAATTCGCTTCTACCCTATCAAGTTACTGGTTTGCTATCAGGAAAAAAGGTAGTCACACTTTCAGCAGGTCAAGCATCCTCCTACGCGGTCACTTCTGACGGAGTTCTTTACTCATGGGGGTATAACGGATATGGGCAGCTGGGAGATGGTAGTGTTACTCAGAGATCTGCTCCTACCAAAGTGGTAGGATTGTTGGCCAATGAGCAAGTTGTAAGAGTTAGCGGAGCCGTGATCCATCCTTCTTATGTGACTACTCACGTAATGGTTTTAACTGCTAATGCAACCACGTTTGTGTTTGGTAGTAACAGTCTTGGGCAATTGGGAGATGGTACTATCACTCAAACCAATAGTCCAAAGAGCTACAGTCTTTATTATCCCAACAGAAGAGCCGTAGCTGTTTCCACAGGTTACGGACACTCTCTCATTCTTTACAACATTACAGATTCTTGCTTTGGAATCCCATCTGACGACCCTAGTGTATGTTCCTATCATGGAAACTGCACCTTGATGGACACTTGTAGTTGCCAAGATGGATATTTTGGACCAGATTGCAGCACATTCACCTGCTTCAATATCTCATCAACATCTGAGTCTGTCTGTTCATCTCGAGGAAGTTGTGTCGCCTTGGATACTTGCATATGTAGAAAAGGTTTCACAGGAGCCAGTTGTGAACTAGAAATGTTCGGCTTGGCATATGCTCTTGGTCAAAATAATGTTTTCCAATTAGCAGATGATGATATGGTCAACACTGTCTCTCCTGTGTTGATGACTGGTCAATTGACTCGAAGATTCGTCTCAAACGTTCAGGCTGGAGGTGATTTTTCAGTTGTTCTAACAACTGATGGTTCAGTTATGACCAACGGACGAAATTATGCAACCACTATTGGAGATGGCACTACAACAGATCGTCAAAAGCCATATCTTGTTAGTTCACTCCGTCCTCCTACAAACAACATTGTAGATATCTGTGCTGGAAGTTTCCATTCCTTTGCAGTCAGTGACCGAGGAGTGATTCTAGGATGGGGTAGTTCCTTCTTTGGAGATATGTCTTCAGGTTGTCCTGTCGGTGGATGTAATTACGGAAATCTTGGACCTCTCGGTGGTTCCTCCTCTCGATATTCCGCTGTTCCCGTCGCTGTGTCTGGTATCGCCGCCTCACAGCTTCCTATCAATGTTGCTTGTGGTCGTGGTCATACAACAGTTATGACAGCAAATGGTACAGTTTGGTCCTTTGGTTTTAATCGTGATGGAGAGGTGGGTATCGGTTCCTATGGCACCTACTCTTACATTTATAATCCTACTCAAGTTTTGGGTATCATTAACGGTGTCAACATTATCAAGATTTCGTCAGGAAACTATCATACATTGGCTCTTGGAATTAATGGAGAAGTGTATGCCTGGGGAATTAACGGCAATGGTCAACTAGGTGACAGCACTACGACAGATAAACGAACTCCAATGCTGGTATTAGGAGCTCTTGCTGGAAAAGTTGTGGTAGATATTGCAGCTGGAGTAACGAGTTCTTTTGCTGTCACAAGTGATGGGCTTGTTTACTCCTGGGGTCTGAATTCCAATGGTCAGCTGGGAGATGGTACAACTACACAAAGAATTGTTCCAACTTTGGTCAAGGGTTTGGTTGGTGTTCAAATCATATCCGTCACCACGAGTAAGGAGAGTGCCTTCACGTTAGCTGTCAGTGCAAATGGAACAGCCTATGGATGGGGAGTAAATTCTTATGGTCAGCTGGGAGATGGTACTACCACCCAGAGAACATCTCCTGTGCCAGTCGTCAATACTTATCCTTCTCGCAGGATTATTGCTGCTTCTGGAGGATCAACTCATTCCATGTTCCTGTATAATGGCACTTTTTGCTATGGAATTCTATCTGATGATCCTAATGTTTGTTCATGGCATGGTGTTTGTACAGACACAGATACATGTGATTGTCAACCTGGCTACTATGGAGATGATTGTAGCATCAATAGTTGCTTTGGATTCAATTCAACAGATTCTGAAGTTTGTTCCTCTCATGGAACATGTGTTGCTGTAGATTCTTGCTCTTGCAGCAGTGAATACACTGGTCCAAATTGTGAGCAACCAATCTTTGGTTTAACCTTTACTCTCGGTGATAATTCGTATGGTCAATTGGGCGATGATTACTATGATGCACAAAGGCTCCCAGTCCAGACTGCCTATCCATTGACATACATGAAATATACCAAACTAATTAGCTCTGGTGTTGATGCATCGTTCGCAATTACAACTGACAATGAGTTGTATTCATGGGGAAAAAATATTTATGGCATTTTGGGTGATGGAACAACATCAAATCAAAATCGCCCAATTAGAATTCTTCCAGGAACTAAGATTGTCAGTGTTTGCTCCAGTACAGGACATACTCTAGCTGCTGACTCGAATGGAAGAGTTTGGGCTTGGGGAGTAAATACTCTCTCATTTACAACAGTATGTTCCTACTATGGATATGCTTGTTCGGAAACGTCCTGCAGTTGTCCCTCTGGTTACTATCCTACAATAACAGGTCAACTTGGTTTAGGTTCCAGTTACTACTTCTCATACACTCCTCGACTTGTGGTTGGCATTCCTGCCAATCAACCAGTTATCCAAGTTGCCTGTGGTTCATATCATTCCCTGGCTCTGACTGCCAACGGAACTGTCTTCTCGTGGGGGTATAATGCACAAAGCCAGCTGGGAGACGGTACAGCCACATCGTATCAGTACACTGCAGTTTCTGTAGGTTCCGATTCTTCCATTGGAGGAATGCTCGGAAATGTGAACATTGTTTCTATTGCAGCTGGAGATTCCCACTCGTTGGCTCTTGGAGAAAACGGAGAAGTATACTCATGGGGATATAACAACGTTGGCCAACTCGGTGACGCCACACTGGTAAACAAAAGAAATCCTCGAAGAGTGAATGGTGCTCTCTTTGGACAATCGGTAGCGAAAATCGCTGCGGGACGCGTCTCGTCATATGCAGTGACGACTGACGGAAGAGTTTACGTATGGGGTGACAATACCAAGGGTAAGGACAATTTGTCTAACTTTTTTTGTAAGGAGCGTTTCTCCGAGTGATTTTTCATTTCTAAACTAACAATCTATTGACATTAAATAACAGGTCAACTTGGTATTGGATCTACTGCTCAGCAACGTTTTCCAGTCCTAATCTCAACATTGAATAACATTACATCTCTCTCTGCTGGAACATGGTCCGATTATGTCCTTGCAACTTCTTCCAATGGTACTACCTTTGGATGGGGAGAGAATACAAACGGGCAAATTGGAGATAACACTGTCGTTCTCAAGAATAGCCCAACTCCAGTCATTAGAAAGTTTTCAAACAGAGTAGCTGTCGCGGTATCGGGTGCATCCACCCACTCTGTGTTCCTTTACAACACAACATACTGTTCATTCATTCCAGACGATGACCCAAGTGTTTGTTCATTCAGAGGAGACTGTGTGGGCCCCGATATATGTATTTGTGACTCTGGTTACACTGGTCAAAACTGTTCTATCGCAATCTGCTTTAATGTTACTGGTGATGATCCATCAGTTTGCTCCGGTAACGGAAGATGTGTCTACAAGGACAACTGTGTTTGCTCACCAGGCTACTCTGGACTTGAATGTGAATCAGCCGATCAGAGGTTCTTGTTTGCCTCGGGTGATGATACGTATTCGCAGCTGGGTGATGGCTTTTTCTCGACTCAGAATTATCCTCGCCAATCGAGTATCTTCTCCAGACAATTGTTCCACTTTGCAGCCGCAGGAGATGGCTTCTCTTTTGCTGTCAACTTCAATGATGGTGTATTCGCCCTTGGTTATAACGGTCAGGGTCAACTTGGAGATGGAACAACTGTCAACAGATACTACCCTGCAAAAATTCTTGCTGATAAGTTCATTTCTCGTATTGTAGCTTGTAGTACTCATGCTCTGGCTCTCGATACTTCAGGCGCAGTGTTCTCCTGGGGTATGAATACCTATGGACAACTAGGTACAGGAGATCTCGTTTCCTACTATTTACCAACTGCTGTTAAGGGTCTGGTAAACCAAACTGTCGTCTCTATTGCCTGTGGCTCATCTCACTCGATGGCCCTTACCGATGACGGACGTGTGTACACGTGGGGATTGAACACAAATGGACAGCTGGGAGATGGAACCAAAACCGGATCAAGGAACACTGCTTACAGAGTCCAACAATTACTGAACATCAAAAGAATCATTGATATTGCTGCAGGTAGTATTCATTCTGTTGCTCTTGCCGAGGATGGCTCAATGTTCAGTTGGGGTGACAATTCAGTAGGACAATTAGGTGATGGCAAAATACTCGGTAGAGTGAGGCCTTACCCAGTATTGGGTATCGTTGCTGGAAAGAGCATTCGCTCAATTTCCTCTGGAGCTTCCACTACCTATGCAATGGCAAATGATGGTAGCATTTACTCGTGGGGATTAAACAGCAAGGGTAATATTGGTGACAACACTATTGTGAACAAGCCACTTCCAACTTTGAATCCTATCGTGAACATGACAAACCTCGTAGCTGGTACCGCAGGTAACTTTGCCGTAGCCTTCAATACGAACGGAACGGCGTTTGCTTGGGGAGAGAACGTAAAAGGTCAATTGGGAGATGGAACATTTATTGATCCCCGAAAGACTCCAGTCGCCGTCACGAACACCAAACCGCAGAGATACATTACGTCTGTATCTGCCGGAAAAACTCATTCTCTTTATTTGTATGCCGGTACGGCCTGTTTTGGAATTCTATATGATGATCCTACAGTTTGCTCGTGGCATGGCAACTGTACTGCAACTGACACCTGTTCGTGCCAACCCAACTATACTGGACCTGACTGCAGTGTTTCCATTTGCTATGGAAAGAATGGCACAGATCCAAATGTATGTTCAGGTCATGGTCGTTGCATTTCCTTGGATACCTGCGTTTGCAGACAAGGATACAGTGGGAACAACTGTCAAGTATCCAACTATGGCTTTGTCTTCACATCTGGTGATGATTCCGACTCTCAATTGGGTAGTAGAAATATTGGTATTCAGCCAACTGTAGTTCAAGCTCGTCTCTTTATGGGAATCCCAATGCACTTGGTTGTGGGAGCTTACAAGTACACTCTGCTTCGATCGGTTGATGGAACTGTTTACGGAGTTGGTAACAACCAATATGGACAGTTGGGTGATGGAACGAATCAAAACCGCAGTTTACCTGTTCAGATTCCATCTCTAAAAGCTAAAAACATAGTAGGCTTGTGTGGCGGTTTCTCTCATGCTATGGCACTCGACATTTCGGGTAATGTGTACAGTTGGGGAGACAATCGATATGGTCAATTGGGAATCAATAGTACATCCTCTTCTTGGACTCCAGTTCAAGTTTCTGCACTTTCAGGACACACCATTGTGGCAATTTCTTGCGGATACTATCACTCGCTCGCTCTCGCTGATACAGGAGTAATATACACCTGGGGATACAATTTAGATGGAGAACTAGGAGACAATAGCCAAACGAATAGACTCCTGCCGGTAACAGTCGGAGGTCTTCTTTCTGACAAGAAAATTGTGTCAATTTCTTCGGGTGCCTATCATTCCATTGCTCTCGGAAGTGACGGAACAGTGTACAATTGGGGTATGAACAACCGAGGCCAATTGGGAGATACAACCACAACAATGAAAATTTTGCCTGTTCAAGTTGCCGGACTGTTGTTTGGAAGAACTGTCAAATCTGTGGCAGCAGGAATGTACTTTTCGACCTGTTTGACTGCTGATGGTGCTGTTTTCTCCTGGGGAGCAAATAGCAATGGTCAATTGGGAGACGGAACTTTAGTAGACAAACTGAATCCTGTAGCAGTGCTTGGACTTCCTGCCAACAATAGAATCAGTACATTAAGTGCCGGAGGAAACTTTGTTTTGGCATTGAGCGAAAACACTACTACATACTCTTGGGGAGACAACTATTACGGCGAGCTCGGTAATGGCAGTTACAATATCACCTCGGTATCAAAGCCTGTGACTGTTGTCAATCCTTATACTCTGACCTATGCAGTTGATGTAGCTGCTGGTAATACTTTCTCTTTGTTCCTCCTTAATGGAACAACCTGTTTCGGAAAGTTTGTCGAAGATCCCTCAGTGTGTTCCTCCAAAGGACAATGTATTGCACAAGACACTTGTCAATGTTTCCCATTCTATAATGCAGATGATTGCAGCAGCTACAATTGTTTTGGTCGCAATGGAACAGATCCACTAGTGTGCTCAGGTAGAGGATTTTGCATCGCCGCTGACGCATGTATCTGTAAGCCTGGATATCGTGGTGATCAATGTGAAACTGTCGTGTCCGGATACGTGTATTCTCTCGGTGATGACAGTAAATCTCAGCTTGGAGATGGCTATACCTTCACTCAGACTCTTCCAACATCTGTCGGAGGTTTGATAACTGGTAAGGCAATGTCTGGTATTGCATCAGGAATAGACTTTTCTATTGCTGTATCGACCACAGGTCAAATGTACGGTTGGGGAGTGAATGATGCATCTCAATTGGGTGATAATTCTACGATTGATCGATCGACTCCTGTTGCTGTAGTCGGAATACAGACCAAGATTGTCGCTGTTTGTGCCGGTAATAGTCACGGAGCGGCAGTTGACGAACATGGACAGGTTTACGCTTGGGGCAGTAACTATTATGGCCAAGTAGGCAATGGAGATTATTCGTTCCAAAATGTTCCTCTGCCAACCCGAGTTCTAGGCGTCATTGCCAACGAAACCATCATCAATGTTGCATGTGGTGCATTCCACACGCTCGCTCTGAGTGAAACTGGTACAATCTATGGCTGGGGTAACAATGTAGATGGTCAGTTGGGAGATGGCTCCAATAGAATTCAAGTCTTGCCTGTGCGTGTAGGAGATGGACTCATTGACAACATTCCTATCGCTTTTATTTCTGCCGGATACAGGCATTCTCTTGCTATTGGTCCTTTTGGAGTATTGTATGCATGGGGTAGTAATTCTTATGGTCAATTGGGAGATGGCTCAACATTTAACAAGTATTCTCCAACAGAGGTCTCACCTCCTGCCATTAGAGGCAAGATTGCCATCTCTGCTGTCGGCTCATCGGACAATACCTACATGGTGTCGCTAGACAATGGAGTCTATGCGTGGGGAGGGGCGTTCTTTGGACAACTAGGTGACAATTCAACTCTTGTTCAGTACAAACCAACTCCCCAAAGAGTTGTCACAAACATTACCAATCCGAGAACTGTTTATGGAGGACGTGATAGTGCATTTGTATTGAGCAGAGAGGGAGCAGCCCATTCATGGGGTAGTAATACTTATGGTCAATTGGGAGATAACTCGTTCAGTCAAAGAAACTCTGCAGTCAAAGTACTGAATACTTATCGTGACAGATATATTATATCGATTGCTCCTGGAAGAACCCATACAGCCTTTTTGTACAATGCAACAGCTTGCTTTGGATTCCTTTCCGATGATGAGAATGTTTGCTCTTCAAGAGGTGTTTGTATCGCCAATGACGTATGCCAATGTGCTCCTAGCTTCCAATACCGTGATTGCAGTGTTGTTGCCTGTAATGGAAGAAATAGCACAGATCCGATGATCTGTAGTGGTCACGGACAGTGCTTGCCAAACAATACATGTGTGTGTTATCCTCAATGGAGAGGAGTTGATTGCGAGGATCAATCATTTGGTTACATGTACGGTACAGGTCAGGATCAAGTGTCTCAGTTAGGTGATGGTGGTATTGTGGATAGTCGTGTACTGATTAAGGGACGAGCTTCTACAATTGATCGCAAGCCAATGAGATATCTAGCATCTGGTCTATCCTTCTCATTCGCTATTTCTACTACTAACGATGTGTATGCCTTTGGTATCAATGATCAAGGGCAACTGGGAGATGGAACGACCAACAATGCTCGTATTCCTGTCCTGAACAAAGTGTCTGGAAATATCTCTACCATCACTGCGGGTTATTCATTTGCTGTGGCTATCGACAGCAACTACTCTACTTACTCGTGGGGCAGTAACGTTTATGGTCAGTTGGGATTAGGCAATTCGGGAGGACAAAGAACCACCCCTACTGTCATTACAGGATTAGCGAATCTTCAAGTTATCCAAGTTTCCTGTGGTCTTGGTCACTGCCTCGCTGTCACTTCAATTGGAGAAATCTATGCTTGGGGAGGAAACGAGCATGCGCAATTGGGAGATGGAACAACTAGTACCTCAAAGTCCAAGTATCGACCAATTCGAGTCATGAGCATCTTCTCGATAAAGAAGGCGGCAACTTCTTTTGCCGGAGCATACCACTCTCTTGCCCTTTCGATTGATGGAATAGTTTATGGATGGGGAGATAATTCAAGAGGACAGCTGGGTGATGGAACAACCTCCTCAACCTTCAGTTTAATTCCCCAGAAGGTGCTAGGTCTCGAAGATCAACTTATTGTCGAAGTTTCCGGAGGAGAATTCTTCTCTTGTGCTCTCACAAAGTATGGTAAAGTGTTTTGTTGGGGTGCCAATGACGTGGGTCAATTGGGTTCCGGAACATACATTGATAGTCCAACACCAAAGCAGGTGGTTGGAGCGGTCGTGAACCACACTATTGTGAAGTTAACTGGTGGAAGTTCCGGATTCATGCTAGCTCTATCCGATGATGGATTACTATTTGGTTGGGGCTATAACATCAATGGACAGTTAGGAGTCAATAATACTTATTCTCATTCAGTGCCTGTTCAAGTCGGAAACTATACTCGTAGATCCAGTCAATTTGTGGCGGCGGGTCGCTTCCATTCTTTGACATTGTTCAATGGAACAACTTGTTTCAACGTACTTCAAGACGACTCAGACGTGTGCTCAGGAAATGGAACATGTGTGGGTTGGGATACTTGTGTTTGTAAGAATGGCTTCTCTGGTTTGAATTGTGAGTTTACATCCTGTAATGGAGTCAATGCTACTGATCCAACTGTTTGCAGTGGTCACGGTGAATGCAAGTACTTGGATACTTGTGTTTGTACTGGAGGACAATACTTAGGAGATGTGTGTCAATATGACGCCTGTTTTGGTGTTGCTTCGGTGGATTCTAAAGTCTGTTCAGGTCATGGTCGTTGTGTTGCTCCAGGAAACTGTACATGTGATCCAGGATATGTCGGATCAAACTGTGAACATACTGTTTGCTATGGTCGTAATACTTCTGATCCATTGGTTTGCAGTGGAAAAGGATTCTGCTTCACTCCGGATAATTGTCTATGTTTCAATACTCCTCAACCTGGTTACACAGGAGGAAATTGCAGTGCTCCTGTCTGTTACTCTCGGTTTGTCGATAGAGTAACAGGTATTGAATCCATTCTCCAACTTCCTCAAGCAACAAATAATTTAACTGTTGATTCTAGATTAGCTTGTTCAGGTCACGGCTCGTGTACAAGTCCGAACAAATGTTCATGTAAGACTGGTTTCACTGATCAATATTGTTCTACGCCAATCTGTTTCAATAGGACAGCCATTGATCCAGCCGTTTGTAACTATGGAAGAAATGGTTCTTGTATTGACTACAACAATTGTACTTGTATGACACATTTCGAAAATGGCGAGTGTGTTCCACTGGTTTGTTTTGGAAAGAACTCGACGACTGATCCTCCAGCTTGTAATGCAGATAGGGGACGTGGAAATTGTCTAAATGTTGATTTATGTGCTTGTCAAAAGGGCTATGGAGGCTTGGAGTGCGAACAAAATATTTGTAATGGTGTTCTCGAGTACAATTCCACACAGATATGCCATGGAAGAGGAAGATGTGATTTGCCGGATCAATGTACCTGTTCACCGGGTTACAATGGTACCGATTGCGAATATAGTAATTGTTATGGAAAACTAGACAATGATCCTACTGTGTGTTCTGGTCATGGTATGTGTTCGGGACCTAATTCCTGCACGTGTGATGACGGATACGCTGGCGCTCAATGTCAGTTGTCGATATGCTACGGAAAACTCTCAAATGATACCACTCATGTGTGTTCAGGTCACGGCACTTGTCTATCACCAAATGACTGCGATTGTAAGTACGGATACTCTGGATTAGAATGTTTCTATCCTAGTTGTTTCGAGGTCAATTCTACAGAATTAGAAGTTTGTTCTGGAAATGGTGACTGCTATGAGCCTAACAAGTGTAACTGTACATCCAAGTATGAAGGCATGGACTGTAGCATCCCAACTTGTTTTGGAGTTAGATCAACCAAACGAAATGTCTGTTCTGGAAATGGTTTCTGTGTTTTACCTGATACATGTGACTGCTTCGTCGGCAGAACTGGAATTAATTGCGAGGAGAATGTATGTTTCGGCCTCAATCAAACTGACAACGATGTCTGTAATGGTCATGGTACGTGCTATGGACCAAATAGATGTAATTGTACTGAAGGATACTCTGGATTTGATTGTGCTGTTCCAATATGTTACTCAACAGAAGCCATTTATCCACAAGTTTGCTCAAATGAAGGAACTTGTACAGCCCCAGATGTTTGTAATTGTACCTATGGCAAAACAGGTGGAAATTGTGATGTGAATGTATGCTTCGGTATCGAAGAAACTGGTGGAGCATGCTCTGACCACGGAAGCTGTATCGGTCCTGACAGATGCAGCTGCCTAAATGGATACTCGGGCGATAAGTGTCAACATCCAACCTGTGATGGTATTAGTGCAGTTGATCCTACAGTGTGTAGTGGACGGGGTGAGTGTTCAGAACCAAATGCTTGTACTGGTTGTGCTCCTGGTTGGACTGGATCAAATTGTGAGATTCCAACTTGTTATTCAATTCCTGCATCAAATAGTTCTTCTTGCTCTGGAAATGGTACTTGTGTTCAACCAGACACTTGCGTCTGCCAATCTGGATATACTGGTGCTGATTGTGAAGCTCAAGATGATATCTGTGCGGAAACATACATCATGGTTTCGACCTTTGATGAAGGTGGTGATCAAATTAT
The DNA here is from genome assembly GCA_937625935.1 of Tetramitus jugosus. Taxonomy (NCBI): domain Eukaryota; phylum Heterolobosea; class Eutetramitea; order Acrasida; family Vahlkampfiidae; genus Tetramitus; species Tetramitus jugosus. The sequence goes on along the minus strand of OW569381.1, from coordinate 331,334 downwards.
TGCCATAGCTGACAATTCTTGCGGAAAGATTGTCTCTTCATATGTTATTCCTACAGCCTCCAAGGTCGTGTATAACCAATACTCCAATGTTTTTATGCTCTTTATGAATGGAGGTATCTACAAGATCGAACATTCAGGATCATCCATTATTCCTCAATTCATCCAATCATTCGAAATTGAAGTGGCTGATTCGACCACAGTCTTTGTAGATAGTGCCACGCAAATCACAATCGTTTCTCTCTCGGTTCAGATTAAGGTTCATATCTTAGACCTACTGCACAGAAATGAAACCTTGCATTCTACTGGCGATTTCTCTATTATTCCTGGAGCCAATGACACTCGCTATGTAACAAGAGATGAGAACAACAACATTTATGTGCTCGCAACGAATGGGGAAGGTCAAACATGTATTGTGATGATTAATCTAGATGGTATCTTCTCCAGTTTCGCGACCTTTAATCAGTTCCCATTGATTACCGACTTGCAAGGTCTCATGTACGCTAATGGTAGGCTCTTTGTCAATTCTCGATCTATGATCTATAGAGTAAGAAGCTCTGGTGCTCTTGTTTCCTCCGTGGAAATATTTGGAGGCTTCTTTGGCTTCTCAAAGATAGAATCTGACATGTTTATCTATCTGGATGATCCTCACATGCAACACTTGATGGTTATCAGTAGAACAGTTGAAGTATTAACTCCCGTCTACATTCCATATCCAAGAGATCTGAAAGGAAGGTCTATTACTCTGTTAGGATCTTGGACGCCAACTATTCAAACAGTCTCGCCCTCTTATTTGTCAATTCACAAGCAAGAAACCACCATCGGACTCCAGGGACAATATTTGATGTTCAATGGAGTATCTACTGTTGTGTTATACAGCAAAGAGTATGATATCACTGTCGAACAGAACTTGGTCAATTGTGTCGAAATGGAAACATCTGGCGACGCATGCTTCGTGCCTCTTGTCACACTTCCCGACAATATCGGTTATGCGGAGTTCCAGGTAAAGATCAATGTGGCTGGTGGACCAACATCTACCGCATTTGGAATGCTTGCTGGAATTTCTATTGTCGTCTACAGAACTGAGATAAGCAGAATCTATCCAACAACCGCCTACCAAGGAGACACTGTCAAGATTATGGCTCCTTACTATAATCCCACCAGTACAATTGTTTGTGTATTTAAGCAATTGAATGAGACCGGAACACAACAAGAAATTCAAATCTCATCGACCTACATTGGCTCTAATCACATTGACTGTCCAATGCCCAAGTTTGACAAGATTCAACAAGACTCTGTTGTATTGGTTTCCACTATTGTAGAGGGAGAGGAATTCACTTCTCAACAAGAACAAGCCTTCTTGTATTTTGTGGATGCCCGATCGCAGACGTTCTATGATACTTTTGATGATTCTGTAAGTGATCTCCTTTCAGTGAATCGATCATCATTTGGACTTCCACAAAACATTGAGTGGGTTCAGTACGATGAAAGAACAGGACGATCTTTGGTCAATTTAACATCCGTCTTGCCGAATAATGATCTAACCAGAAGTGCAGTAATGGTCAACAATGCTGTACTAACTGGAAAGGATAGACAAGTCAATGTAGAGCTTGTGGTTGGTTATGGTGTTGGTAATTTGTTAGAAGTTTGGATGTCCAACTTTGAAACTCAAGCGCATATATTTGGTGCTATTACCAATGGTATGGATGGTAAAAAATCTCTCAACTTGGTTTACAAATTGGGAGAGAATCAAAAGGAAATGTCAGTTCAATCTGATTGTTCTTTCGAAACTGGCTTTGCATACAACATGATTGTGAAATTGGTGAGACCCGAGATGGAAAGCTTGAACAACAATGACGAATCAGAAGCAGTCAAGCCAACAACGGTTCAATCAATAGTTGAATACACTCAACCTTGGAGAATTGACGTTCAATTGAAGAGTCATGCTTCTGTCCTTTGTCATGTCAGCTTTACTCCAGATATTCCAGTAGCTAACATGAGCTCTCTCATGCTTGGTAGCTCAATATTACTGGGTCAAAGCTTGTTAGATTCTAATCCAGCCAGCCAACAACAAGAACTCCTAGTCTATGTCGATAGAGTGTGGATTGGATGTCAATACTCTTCATGCAATGATACTGTTTATGTTCCAGGAGACAACAACAATATTATTCGCAACAGTATCAGTGACAGATACAAGGCTGCAATGATTGGCCTTTCAGCTTCTCTCGGTACTGTGCTACTCTGGATTCCAACAGGAAAAGAAGAAACAAACAGAAATGAAAGCAAACATGAAGACCTTTTTTGACAAGGTTGCCACGGATGTAGAGCTCAGAGAACAAATGAATATCTAAGTTATTTGACCTACAAATCAATGAAGACTAAGACATAAACGAAATTCTTTCAATTAATACCTTCCCAACTGTATCACGTGTTTCCTGCAGACAACCTTCTTCTGTCTCGCCAAGTCCTTTTGTGGAGTGAGTGGAACTTCCGCCGTTCCGCTAGTCATAATTCCGCATGTCCTCAAAAGAAGCGAAGAGGTCATTGTTTGATGTTGAGAAGGGATCTCCGTTGCAGCGAAAACAGCCAAAGCTCTAAAAAACACCCCCAACAACCCCTCTATCTCCCTCTCTGTTCTACAACAATCACAACAACTGCTATTCATTCGATTCCTATCATAAATGCAAGGTTTTCACTCGGGTCTTGCGTTGGATGTTGCTGATTTACAACGAGAGCTTGTTGGTCTTAGGCCACCCAAACATGTCATTCATCACACTCTGAGCAGAGGAGCTGACATTTCACGTGAACAACAACAACAACAGTCAACAATGTCTCACAATCATCCAAGTTGGACGATTACCTCTCCTCCCGCTCCCACTACGCCCAACAATAACAACCTAAGCAACCATATCAATAATCATAATAATAATCATATGAATCGTAGTCAACAACAGCAACAACCCTTTTTTGCAGCGTCATCAAAGAACATGGATGAGCAATTGCTGTTGTTGGGATCAACACAACTCACCATGAACAGCAATGAGTTGTGTTGTAGTTATTTTGAACCGACACATGGACCGACTGCATTCGAAGCAGTCAATAGCTTCAATTACTCTGGTATTGTGTCCATACCACCTCCCATGTTTTATCCCTCCACCAACAATTTGAACCAAATGAATCATCACATCATTGCTAACAATGTCACAACAATAGAGACTCCACAATACAATATTCCAGTAACAACAAAAACAACGGCCAACCATAGCAACCATAGCAATCATCATCATCCTCATCATCTAAACGACTTGTCAAACACGTCACTCAACAATCATCCACATGATCAACAACAGCAACATCATTCGATCACGGTACAACACAACAATCAATTTTCATCTCTCATCAACAATACTCATCATGGGATCATCAATACTACGACGACATCACCAACCATAGAAACTTCAGTCATCACTCCAATGACGTCAGTTGTGGCAACGACAACAACACCATCTCAACAACGCAAGCTCACATCATTGGCCACGACTCGAAAAACAACATTGGTCACCACTCAAACAAGTGATCAAACTTCAACAGCAGCACCAGATTCATCAATGGCCAAAGTAGCCAAGAAACAACAATCATTGAGCAACAGGAGGAAATTGAATCGGTACACGAAGAAACTGTTTGGTGCATTATCATCCGCATCATCATTAACACCATCAAGCAATGCTTCTTCTTCCTCTCTATCAAATGTCTCGGCGGCACTCTCATCTGAGTATGCATCGAGAGCGCAGTCATCGAATCATCGAAAGACAATAACAACAGCAGCAGCAGCAACGACCAATGTGAGAACGAGTTCAGGTGAAAATCGATCGACATCAACATCACCACCATCGTCAATGATTAATGTGGCGGCACTATCAGGTACTGGTGTGAGACGAGTCAATTCATTTGCAGAGAATGGAGAATCCTATGCCATCAACGGAAAGAACAGAAAGAGTTTTGCCTATGTTCCCACCCCGAAAAAATAATAACAATCATGTCATCATGTGATCTTGTGTCAAAAAAGTTTCCTTTTCTGTCGTCAGATAATGATGCGTGCCATTCATTTTCGTGTGTTTTTGTTTTTGTTCGAGTGTTCAAAAAGAAATAATGTTAGTTTGTTTAATGTGGGAAATGATCATCTTCGTGATGAGGTTCATGCCAGCCACCGTGAGGTGCAGGGAAACCAAATTGACCTGGCATTCCACCTTGCATCATTGGATGTGGGTGTGGATGTTCTGCTTCGTGTTGATGTGACCACATGTAAGGATTTCCTTGATCCATCTCGTGCCGCATCGATGGATAACCGGGTTGACCAGATGGCATGAAACCAGCTTGCATGTGTGGCTGCATGTGCTGTGTCATTGGCATATGACCTTGCATGGGAGGAGGTTGCATCATTGATCTCTGATTGGACGGTGGAGGCATTTGCATTGGTGGAGGACCTTGGCCATTGTTGTTCAATGCAGCAGTAATCTGTCCTGGAGTCAAATTGTGCAAGTGTTGCATCTGTGGATTATTCTTGGTTGCCTTTGCTTTCTCGCCTTGAAGCATGCTCTCCAACATTGGTCTCCATGTTCTCACACGTGCATTAATAAACCAATTGTTGATTTGAATCAGAGTGAGTTGCGTCTGTTGAGACAGTTCCAACTTTTCAGTTTCTGATGGATATGGATGCAAAAAGTTGGAGAAGAGCCAAGTCTTGAGTATGTTGGTTGCGTGCTTTGGCAGGTTACCTCTCTTCTTTGACCGCAACAATACATTCTCCTGTAAGCTAAACACCTTGGACATGTACTTTTCACGCAGCATGCTGATAATGTTGCCGAACTTTTCGCGAACCTTTCGCAGAGTCAGAGTGCGCTCCAATGGAGACACATAGCGCAACTTGGATTGTTCGTTGAGCACTTCAGAGTACCTATGGAGCCAACTTGCTTGTCCTTCGTTGATATAATGCAACTCTTCCCTATACTGTTGTTGCAAGCCCAAGAATCGTTCCACAAAGATGCTGACTTCTTCCTGCTTCTCCGATTGAGAGTCCTTGCCGACAAATGTGACAAGAATACTGTCAACGGTCATATCGATGAGTGCCGGGTTGTTTTGACTCTGTTGTACATGAGGCAACGTACTATCAATAAACATTTCACCATTGGCAGACGACAATAGTGCAATATTTTCATTATTGGAAGCGTACAGTGCAATAAATTGATCCACCAATTGTTTTGCCAGTGAGAATAGCATTGGGAAACAGGCAGCATGCGACACACTGTCTCTCAACTGTGAATAATCAATCGATTGATTGCTTTCACTGCTGTTACTCTTGCTGTTCTCATTCTCTGTGATTTGAGTCAAGAATTGATCTTGATGCGACTGCATGAACTGAACAATGATTTGCATCAATTTTTGTTCATCACTGCCTTGAGTCTCCTGCTGTACAGCTGGAGAATATTGGAAAAAGTTGCGAATGCTCTGTACCATCCAATTCATGACTTGCTCGGCATCGACCGTCAAACTCAACTCTCTCTGTTCGGTGCCCAACGTTGTTTGAACTCTACGTTTCTTAAATGGTACAATTTGTCCATCGGACAACATTAGTCTCTCCTCCTCGTCCTTTCTCATCTTATTCTCATCATCCGTAGCACCAGTATTGCTTGCAGCAGTAGTTGTGACTGCATTTCCATTTTCATCCACTGACACTGTTGCTAATGTTGATGCTTCTGTCTTGATCGATGCCATCTCATCCCACTTTCTCTTCCTAGCACAGTGACAATTCTGTGATTGAGATTTAACGTCGGAGAAAATCTTGTCGTATCGGTTCAAGAAGTGAGTCATGTCCTCTTTCAGTTTGTTCTTGTGTGCAGTGATGGCAGCAGCTGTTGCTTGTTGATCCTTGTTTGCCTTCTTTTTTCGATTACTGTTGTTACCACCACTGCTGCTGCTACCACCACCACCGCCATTTGCATTGTTTCGGTTACCATTGGATTTGCTATTACTGCCCGAGCGAGGTGTCATTGGTGATTGTTGTTGCACTGATTGTTGTTGATGTTGTTGTGCATTGTGATGTTGCATGTGATGAGAAGGTGCATGTTGTTGTTGTTGTGGAGGTGGTGCAAGTGCTTGTTGTTGAGATGACATGTGCGGATGATGAGCATTGTGATGATGATGTACATTGTCACTGTACATGTTGTTGTTACTATTGTTTGTTGGATGATAAGTGCCAACAGCAGCTACACCAACAGAAGGAGGACCAGGAGTGGTTGATGCATGATGCGCATTCATCATTGGTGACGCTTCATTCGATGATGCATGATACGATGCATGATGATAACTATTGGTGTTAGTGTGATGTGCAGCAGCAGCAGTATTGTAACCAAGAGGTGGTGATTGCTGTTGTTGTGATGACATGTGATGCTGTTGTTGTTGTGGTGCTTGCGAGTGATGAGCATGATGATTGTAAGCAAATGATTCATTGCTGTTGCCAGGTGTGTTTGGACTCACTCCGCCACTGACATTTCCAGCAGCAATCATACCATGATGCGATGAGGAAGATGATGATGATGATTGTTGTTGAGGATATGGTGTGATGGATGAAGGTGGTGGCGGTGGTGTTGCATGATGATGTTGTTGTTGTGGATGATGAGCATGGTGAGATGGATGATGATGGTGTGCATGCGGAGAAGAGTAATTGCTGTTGTTGCCACCACTACTACTAGCACCGTGATAGGATTGTTGAATGGATGATGGAGGTGGAGGTGGTGGCGCAATCATATTGCTGCTGCTGCTGCCACTGCTGGTACTGTTCGTGTTCACACTGCCACCACTGCCCATGTTTTGTTCTCTCTTTTGTTGTGCGCTGAGAGATACATTGTAACCAAATCGATTGGGTATTGTCATTTTTCTATATCTATATGATGATAATTATTGAATGATGTCAGAAGCAGGAGGTTTGTTAGGGACAATAGGGATGTGAGACTGTAGCCGCGGTTTCGTCTCGTTGTCGCAGATCAGAAAAGAACTATTTGAAGGTGGGTGACTCTTGCTTTTTGATGGATGGATGATGAAGAAGAGTTGAGTTGTTTGTGATGTTTGTTGGAGGTCGGACAAGAGTTGTGGTGTGTGACAGTGATTACTTTGATGTGAGACAACAACTCCTAAAAAATTCGCACAAAAAAACGGTTTTTTGTCAAGTTGACGTTGATGTGATTGACAGTTTTGTTGAATGTTCATATTCCAATTCTCCGTGTTCACAAGATGAACTGCTTTACAGTGGGGTGATGAGTGCCCAAGTCAGCCCACTTTGAGGAGGAATAGTCCTGTTGTTGTTGCTCACTCAGGAACCAGCATCCGTCATGGATAGTGCATCTCAGTTGGACCACAGTTTGCTTCTCTGGTGTCTGGATCTTTTGAAGATCGTTGAGAGATATCAGTCTGTCTGTTCCATATCCCATCTTGTTCATATCGAAACACAGTTCAGGAGATTTCCAGCTACAAAATCTGTTCACCACTCGTTTGTTGGATAGAAAATCAATCTTGCACTTGGCAGTCAGAGAATACAACAGATTCTCCTTTGGTGCAGAATCGTTCATAAGAATTAGGAATGTGTCAACCCATGTGGTTTCTCCATTGGTTTCTCCAACCAGAAACTTGAGTCTCCACTGATGATCACTCAATAAAATAACATCTGAAGTGTATTCATCATCTTTCTCCAGTTTTTCTACTAGATCAGGGATTGATATCTTCACCTTGCATTCCTTATCTCGATGTTGATTAATAATACTCTCAAATTGATTCTCCAATGTCGTTTTTATGCATTTCTTGTATTCCACCACTTCTGTTTCAAGTTCAGCAATTTTCTTGGAGTGTTCAGTTCGAAGTCGTTCCAACTTTTGAATCTGAATTGCTCTGTCCTCGCTCTCCTTTGTTAAACGCACTAGCTCTCTTTGAGCGAGTTCTTCTTCGTTCATCAACCGCTTGGTTTTATCCCAAAAGAATTCAAAGATGGGAGTCATATCATTATCCTGAGGAACCAACTTCCAAATGTTCTCAAGGGTTCGTCTGTTTTTGGGATCTATATCTAATGCTTGTCGAAGTGTTTCAAAGGTTTCCTTCAAGTCAAATCCTGATATCGAGCTGAATTTGAGCTTTAGGTCCACGTAATCATTGATAATATTACAGATTTTCTTACTATCGCCCAAGGTTGTTCTTCGAGCTAGATTTTCCTTAATTAATCGCTTGAAACAGAACTCCAACACATGGTACTGTTCAGCATTGAGAATAGAATGGTGCGAGTATACAATAATATGAGTGAGATCACTGAGGCTAGGTAGTAGTGGGTACTCGTAAAACAAGGAGAAGACGAGATTTTTTGGTGGAATTTGTCCAGCCTTTGCTAACTCTGCTAGTCTTTTCGTTTGGAGATCGACGAAAGTCTCATGTTTGACAATATCTTTAGCTTCGGTATAGTGTTCGAGCCAAGAGAACCACTTTGTAAAATCTTGAATGTGGTGGTAAACCTGGATCAACATTTCAATGATTGATCCTTTAGCTTGAAGAATGACGCTACCATTCGTTGTCTCAACTTTAATGTACAAGTGATCCATAAATAATGTTTCCTCTGCTAATTCAGTCAAGGGAGTAAACATCTGGTGCTGTGCATAAATCGAGAACAGCTCCAATCGGTGTGCTAGTTGTTTTGCGTTGCTGTCTTCGTCTGAGCAACTAATTCTACAAAGGAGAGTGATCAAACTCTCCAAGATCCATACTCTCATATGCGTGGACTCCTCATCTTCATCAGTGGTGAGAGTCAAACTTTTCTCTAGCAAACTAACACAAGTGTCTAGTGCTTTCCCTTGAGAATATAATTGTTCCACAATGTCCATACACTTGTGGCATATCTTCTTTTTATACTTCTCTATCTGTTGAAGGACATAGGTATTTACTTTCACATCTTTGCTCTTCAACTTTTTGCCTGATAGGGGATTGGTATCATTTTGTGATAGCCATTGTTTGAGAGTTTCTTCTTCATACAGCACCGATTCATCTTCGATCAGGTACACTGGCTTGTGCATCATCTGGTCCTTGTTGAGGGCACAAGGGAACTTGATCTTACCTACAAGTATTTTCTCTGACCTTCTGATCAATTCTTCGAAAGACAATCTCAATACATGGTTCTGGTGTTGGGTAGTTGCGCCGACACCTCTTGGAGAACAAGGAGTCAGTATTGGTTCAGCAGATTCAAGCTCAATATGTAGTTTCAACATTCCAGTTTCGCAATCTTTGTTCATGTCTCAGCTAGATATGTAATTTACGGTTCTAGTTTGTTCTTCCACCAAAAAAATTGGTTCGCAGCCAAAAATTTGGTTCGCAGAAGTTGTAAACCTTTTATCGGGTTTATTCAAATATCAATCTCTTCCTCATTTTGTTCACCTTCGCGTTCAGGCGGTACTTCTGACTGCTGTTGCTGTGTTTGCTCTTGAGGCGGATTTTGCTCGTCAACCACAGTTGAAGTGTCTTTTCTTTGTTGCATGTATGCGTCTAAATCGTCGTCCAATTGCTTTGCTCGCTCTTTTCCACTTCTTGAAGAGGACACAGGAGAACGTGACCTATTCCTGTGGCCATGAGATCGAAAAGATTCATTTCTCTCGAGAGATGGAGACGGTCTCGTTGATCGTCTGTACCGCGATAAATCGTGTTCTCTATAGTCTCGATCTTGAAGCTCTGCTGAAAGATGTCTTGGTAACTCGTGCTCTGGCGATATGCTTCTTCTTTCCATATCCATATCCATTTTTTGTTCTCTTCTAGGAGGATGTTCTTTGTGATCCTTCTTTTCTTTACCACCACTGTCACTCTTATCAGAGTCACTACTGCTGCTAGAGGAATCACGCGCTCTTCTCTTTCTGCTTTGAGTTTTCAAATCATCTTGCCTTGCCTTTCTTCTCTTTTGTCTCCTTTTTCGTCTTCTGTCCTCTTCTGATGAATCACTAGAGTAAGAGGACGATGACGAAGAAGACGAAGATGAAGATGATGATGAATCACTGTCTTCACTACTACTGCTACTGCTACTGGAATCATACTTTCTTCGTTTATATCTCCTCCGTCTCTTTTGTCGACTCTTTCGTTTCTTGTCTCTTTCATCATCACTGTCATAACGCTTGTTGCTGCTTCGATGAGACATTTGCTTTGTTCGGCTGGGCCGACTGACGAACACTGGTGCATTTTTGCACTCGTAGGTCCAATGACCAAGTTGCAAACATTTTTGACACTGAACGTTGGCCGTTTCAAGTTTGTGTTGCTCCTTTCTCTGTGACAGCATTTTCTTTGTTCGTTGTTGCTCGTTGGTTTGGTTGAGAAGAAAACGAGTATCGTTCCACCGTTTCATTGAACTCGAGATCAAAAGTACGAACGAAAAAATGAAGCGATCACATGAACAAAGTAGGCCCCCTGCTCACAATGAGGATGACAGTAGTGATTCATCAGATGATGATTCTTATGGACCACCTCGACCTCCTCAACCCACTGCAACCACTACTTCATCACCACCAATCCAAAACGACGACAACAACAACAATAGTAAGAGTGTGAGTGGTGCTGCACCACATGAGAGTGATAGTGAAGATGACGATGATGATGAGAGTGATGATGAGGCATATGGTCCTCCTAGACCTAATTCAGTAGCAGTAGTCGAAGAAGCAAAGCATGATCATCATCAAAACAAGGAAGAATCAGGAACAACAACAGAGGAAACAAAAGAGAAATTGAAAGTGGAGAAAGAACATGTAAAACCTGTGGAATCGATCAGTGTTGATATGAATCAACTCTATTTGGATCATTTACCGAGTGCTCACATGTACGAGTGGAGTTTTATGCACAAGGATCACGTGACGCACACAATGGTCACACCACACACTCATTTTGTGATTACTGCGTCCAAGGATGGTGAAATTAAATTTTGGAAAAAGACAACGCAGCATCAAATACAGTTTGTGAAGGAGTTCAAGGCACATACGGAGCCAATTTATTCGATTGCTTGTTCGTTGGATGGTAAACTCATGTGTAGTTGTAGTCCATTTGATTTCACAATCAAGTTGTTTGATGTTGTGTCGTTCGATATGATCAATGTTTTCAAGTTTAAGAATGATGATGGCAGCTCGCCATTCAGACCCTATTTGGTCGAGTTCTTGGTTCAGAAACAAGGCAGTGCAAGAAAGCCGTTGCTTGCAGTGTGTGATATCACGTTGAATGAGATTAGAATCTATGATCTGATTGACAGAGATTTGGACATTGATTCACCACTTTGTTGCTTCAAATCAATTCACTCTACGTTCAATAATAATCGAATATTGCACATCAAGTACAATGAGGAGAAGGATGCAGTGATATCAATTGATCGGAAAGGTAATATTGAATATTGGGATCTGTTAACAGGCAAGATACCATCCAATGTGCAATTTAAATACAAGACTGAAACTGATCTGTACGAACTCATGAAAAACAAGACATACCCAATTTCGCTTTCAATAAGCAAAGATGGAACAAAGTTTGCTATCATGGGTAGAGATCGGTTTGTTCGCGTGTTTGACTACGAAACAGGAAAACAAATTCTTGTTATCGATGAGTCATTAACTCAATTGTCCAAAGTGCAGCAATCTCAAAATTCTGAATTCGTTTTGGAGAATATTGATTTTGGAAGAAGAATGGCAATTGAAAAGGAAATGGAAAAGCAACTTGACGTAATATTTGATAATGTCAACCATAAGTTGGTCGCTCCTTGTTCTAATGTACTATTCGATGACAGTGGCAGTTTCGTCATTTATCCAACGATGCTCGGTATTAAAGTTGTCAATATCGAAACAAGCAAGATTGAGAGACTGCTGGGTAAGGTGGAGTTGACTGAGCGATTTTTAGGTCTTTCACTCTTTCAGGGTGCTTTGAAAATTAGCCGTGTTGAGTTAGCGAAACTGGGACCGAACGCGAAAGTGGAGAACATTGATCCTACTATATTCTGCTGTGCATTCAAGAAGAACCGATTCTTCTCCTTCTCTAGGAGGGAGCCATCAAGTGATGATACGAGCATGAGTCGAGATATTTTCAATGAGAGACCATCCAAGGAAGACATGGAAGTTGCAGCATTAAATATACCGACAAACATGGCACTGAAGAGTAAGCTCGCAGACACAGCCATCATACACACCACATATGGAGACATCTTTGTTCAACTATTCAAGAGCAAGTGTCCCAAGACAGTGGAGAATTTTACTCGTCTATCGCAAGATGGTTATTACAATGGTGTAATCTTCCATCGTGTCATCAAGGGCTTCATGATTCAAACTGGTGATCCAGAAGGAGACGGTACTGGAGGAAGAAGTTGTTGGGGCAGAGACTTTGAAGATGAGTTCCACCCTTCTTTGCACCACGATACTCCCTTCAAGGTCAGCATGGCAAATGCTGGACCGAATACAAACGGCAGTCAATTCTTTATTACAACTGCTGCAACACCATGGTTAGATAACAAGCATACTCTGTTTGGTGAAGTTATCAGAGGACAAGATGTTGTTCAAACCATTGAACGTGTGCATGTGAACCGTGGTAACGTCCCACTGAATGAAATCCAGATTATCAGTGTTGATCTCAATTTCGCAGCATAAAAAAAGTTTTGTTGAATGCAATATTTGAAGTTCGTCCACAAAAAAACAACTCAACTCAGCTAAGCTTCTTCAGTTCAAATATCAACAAAACAAAATGGATTGTTGTGGCCTAGGTTTCTCCCTATTCAAATGGAGAGTTTCCTCCACTGTGAATAATTCTGTCGAAGAAGCAAAGACTCATTTAACAGAAGATGATCAACTGGAGCGTCAAGACAATATTATCGATCATGTTCAAAAGGGAGTGGATACAGTGATTGAAGCACCAAAGAACTGGAAAGAAAATAGGAGGAAGAAGCAATATGAGAAGGATAAGCAAAAGCACAAGGAGCACACAGAGAATTTGAGGGAAAAATATAACATTCCAAAAGAGAAGAAAAAGAAGAGTTCTGGATGGTTCAGTTGATTGATACAATAAAGACCATGTAAATATGATTCTTGTTCGCTTCCCGCCAAAAAGCGTTTGTTGCTAAAAAAAGCGCGCAAAACTGGAAACAATGAAGAGACAACGACATGATTCCTCTTCTGATGAGTCTGACAATGATCACAATGCCTCATCCACTCGATCTTCAAACAATAAAATGAGGCGGCATGATTCCTCATCAGACTCTGATCTATCTCCTGTTCGAACAAGCCAAAATGACACAACAAGAGCTTTCGTCATGTCAAAGCAAACTACCACAAAAGTTGAAGCAGTGCCGTCCTCCTCACGGTTATTTACAGAAGATTCTGATGGTGATCTAAGCCCTGTTAGACGCACAAGCAATCCAAGCTCAACGTCAACACCACCACCGCCAAAGCCAACAATAGGAGGTCTCAAACATGGAATAGAGCTAAAGAATGAACTGGAGAGAAAGAAACAGAGTGAAAAGGAAATGTTTGATCGAATGAATCAAGATCTCACAGGTAAACATGCATCCACAGTCTACAGAGACCATGAAGGCAAGAAGATTACAAGGGAGCAATATCTGGAGAGTCAAAAACACAAGAAGAAAAAGCAAGGCAAGGAAGACGAGCAAGAGTACACGAAAACTCGTCAAGAAGAGCTACCATGGTCAAGCGGTATGGTTCAACAAAGAGAATCCCATGAATTGCAGCGTAGGATCAATGAGGAGTCAACAAAGCCATTCTCAAGGTATGAGAATGATCGAGAGCTCGAATCAATGCGCATGAATGAAGCAAGAGAAGAGGATCCAATGGCAGCTTACTTGGAGAAGAAGAGACTCAAAAAAGAGGAGAAGAAGAGGAAAAAACGAGAGAAGGAGAGACGAAAGCGAAAGGAGCGCGGTGAGCCAGTGTCTCCTTCGAGTGAGGAAGAGACTGGGGCGAAAGGTGCTTTGCTCCAAAAGAAGAAGGTTTATGAAGGCAGATATCCACCCAATCGTTACAATATTCGACCTGGTCATTTGTGGGACAGTGTGAACAGAACCAATGGGTTTGAAGTACGCCTTTTATCATCCATGAATCAGGCTCAAGCAAGAGCTGAGGTTGCCCATAAATGGTCTACCGAGGATATGTGATATAACTGTTGCTGCCAACAGTATCAGAAACAATGCTGGGCCATCACCGAGCTTGTAATAAATTATTGAAATCTTTTCCCACAACAATATGCTGCTGTGTTGTATCTTGCATATTGTTAAGGTGGGATCGATATGATGAGCACATCACTTCAAGAGAAAGATACACAGTTAAGGATCTTTTTAGCAATTGTGCCCAGATATCCATCCACCTTACCAACCTCATTATAATCTGGCTGATAAGCTTCATCGGTCAATGATTGCGCAGAACAGTAGAGGTAACATAATTTATTGTCTGGGTTCTCGAAGCAGACTTAGTCTGAACAAATCCTGTTGTTGTAGAATATTGGATGATTCAAGAACAAAATGTATCGTGTCTTGAATAGGTTCATACTTTTTCAAGCCTTCCATCTCATAGTAAGTGAACTGGTACATCCATTGCTCCATCAGCCGCAAAATTTTGTACTCTTCTGTTAAGTTATGTAGATTGATGAACGCAATATTGCTTGCCTCCAACTCCTTGGCAGTAGTATCCAACAGAGACATCTTGTAGTCGGACACAGATTTCAGCTGACCCAGAAGATATCCAACATATGGAATTGCTGGAATAGTGTCACAACTGTTCAACCTCGCCCTTAGTTGTCCAAAATCATGTCTCAGTGAAACAAGAGCTCTCAAATCTTCAAGCTCTTCCACTTCTTGCTCAGTCAACATTCCTTTTGTTTGCCTCAAACGATAAACTGATGCAGACATAATACCTCCGACAACAGCAAACGTACTCTGAAAGTTTCTGTACTCGTTCAGATGTCTGCACAGATTAATAAACCGTCTCATGACACTCACTCTCTCCTCTGGTGTCTCAGGCTCAACAATTTTCATTGCCACCCATTCCGCAAGCCTTCCAAACTGTGTCAAAACATTGATTACATTACTACAAGCGGTCTTATCTTTTCTCCATTTCACACCGCACAACTCATAGTTTCTAATCGATCGAAACAATTCATACTGATAGACAGTGAGTTGCTCAGCCAATAGAGCTGGAGGTATCGTAGTTAGATCCGTGCTATCAATGTCATAGGAAACTTCTTTCATAGTCTCGAATCGCAAACATTCTCTTCTGCGTAGTGCAGTCTTTAGAGAAATATCCAATTGATTCTTGAGTCCAATCGCAAACAAGTAAAGCATCACTTGATGCGTATCTAATTCACTCTGAACCACTTGTTGCACAGGCAATATGACACATGAGTCAAGGAATAGCAACAAATAACCAATCGTACGACTCGTTTCCATTCTTTCGTCATCACTCAACCGATCAAAATAAAAGCAACATTCTTGACTGACTAAATGCGTTGCCCAACATTGCATGACACCAATCAGACCCAACAATCGATGCTGGTACACACAATGGCGCTTACAATCACTATTCTGCCCCAAAAGTTGCATTGTTTGATTAAAATAGTCAATCAACGTGAACAGCATGACTCTTGGTGTGAGATCCTGCTTGGATTGATACGTCTGGAACCACATGTTCACGAAAAAGGGATCCGATGTCGGTACTTCATGATCAATCGACACTGCACCATCCTGCTTCACAATCATACCACTCCAATCCTGTCTTCTTCTCCACTGTCGCATCATTCGAGCTGCC
Source organism: Tetramitus jugosus (assembly GCA_937625935.1). NCBI lineage: Eukaryota > Heterolobosea > Eutetramitea > Acrasida > Vahlkampfiidae > Tetramitus > Tetramitus jugosus. The sequence goes on along the minus strand of OW569381.1, from coordinate 315,495 downwards.
AACAACTCGATCAATGATCTCATATCCGTTGCAAGTATCATTTTCGTATCGTCGATCCACACTTGATCACTCACACTATCATTTCCTTCTTCAGTGGAGCTACTACCACTACTATCATTCACCTCTTCTTGCTGGTTCTTCTTCTTCATTAATTGAACATTTCGAATTTGTTGATATACTGTTTCGTGCATTGTTAATTGTGCAGTGTTTGTCAATGATGTAGATGATGCTTGTGCATCATTCATATGATCATGATGATTGTTGGAGGTGGAAGAAGAAGAAGAAGAAGCCAGGCCTATATTGTTGTTCAACAACTTGGTTTCCGTCATGAACTCGTGCATGGCATGATATTGACACTGAATCCATGTTTGATCTTGTTCTTGTTCTTGTTCTTGTTGGAAGAAGCAAGCAGTAGCAGGAGAGGAATTCGATTTCAGTTCATTTAGCTCTTGCTCTATGCTATTGATGTTGTTGTTATTGTTATTGTTATTGGTATTGTTTGGACCGTTGTGATGTTGATAAAAAGGGGACAATGAATGAATAAAGTCATAGTTGGGTGTCAAGGATTGAACAATCGATGTTCTCCAGTGAGAACTCACTTGGGAAGCACAGAGTTGGTCACGGGTGGAGAGAAAAGAACTGATTCGGCCAATAATGTCATCTGGTAGTGTAGCTGAGATGTCGAAAACTGTGAGTGTCATGTTGATATATTGTAGGCCCCTCGACTTTTGTTTGTTGTTTGTTTGTGTTGGTTTGTGATCATCACACACATGCCAACAAAGCTTATGACAGGAAACCTTGGAGAGAGGTGTCAGCACAGGTGATTGACGCTGAGAAGCGGAATTACAGAACAGACGCCGAACAATGCCAAAAGTTCAGTCGAACGGCGGGTCAGGCAAAAAGAACAGTCATTTATTCAATCATAATTGAATAATTCGGTCAAATTATAATTGCTTGTGAGTTTGACACAATGTAGTGAACCTCATGTTCAGTCTTCACGTTGATATCTTCAGCGAGTTGGAAACTCCGGTTGGCGGGAGAAAGAATCAGGAAATGGAACCTTTATTTACAGTGCTGCTCTTTATCAATTTCACCTTGACTTAACTTTGACGCCAACCAAGGACAGAAGAACCACGAGTGTGGTCATGCGGAATGAATTGGCAAATTTGTTTGTTGCCAAATTAAATAAATACAACATTTGCTCAGAAAATGACGAGGATAACAAGCGTCTATCTGCATTGAGAGATTGAGTAATCCTCTTGTCCAGTTCTGTATGTATTTCGTGAAAAGAGATCAACGTCATTTCTTCTTGGACCAAATCACTCGTTTTTTTTGCTTGAACTTTTTTTGATCACTCCGACTCCAAATTCTCCTTCAAAAAAACGCGCGCAAAAAGCACAGAAAATGAATTCACTGCTATTGAATCCAAAAGAGTTTGTTGGAGTGTTTCCTGACAATCTGGAGAGAACATTGCGATTGGGTGATACCATAGTGAGCACGATCATCGAATTCAACAAGAGTGGTTCGTTCATGGCTGTTGGATGCGATGATGGAAGAGTGATCATTTATGATTTTCATACGAAAGCCATGTACAAGGTACTCAAGGGACCAGAGAAGACTGTAGTCGTTGGATTGACTTGGTTCAATCATGGGCAGTACCTCATTGTTGTGTACTACAATCATTCTGTTGTCGTTTGGGATATAAAGCGAGAAAAGATGATCAAGTCGTTTTATCATCCCGTGTGGCAGGCCTATATTTGTCCTTGTGATGAGTAAGTATTTTCTTTTTGTGATATGATATCATTCTTTGTTCCTGTGTATGTGTGTGAGAGCTTTGCTATATTCACACGATCATCTTCTCTTTGCTTGTGCTGTTGATTTTCGTATTTGTTTATTTTCAAGAAATGTAATGGTGTTGTCCATGTTGGCTGGTCCACCACTTTTAATTGACTTAAAGACTGAACGAGAGAAGAAAATATCGATTCAACCATTTGTTCACAAGACGAAGAAGCGTGTGGATTATAATTGTGCAAATTTTGATGTATCAGGAAAGTATTTATATGTGGGGAATTCGATTGGCCAAATGGTAGTGTTGCGAGTGTCAGATTTGAAACTTCTCGCGCAATTTCACATATCTACCGAATTGTTTTCGATTAGTGAATCGACAAAAGATATTGCATCGAATATTAATGACGTTGACGAACTACCTGCAAAGTTAAAGAAGGGAGATTATGGTATTAAGCAAATTGTCTTCTCTCGGACAGGAAAGTATATGTTGGTGAATTGTGAGAATGTAATACGGCTCTATCAGGATATTTCAGAGAATCAAACTCAGTATTATTTCTCTAGGGAGTTTAGAGATCCTGTCACTGGTCAGCCCTATGTGACATGTGGTTTCAGTGGAATTAATGGACTAGGGTTCGACTCTGAGTTTGTCGTAGCGACAACAAAGGACAAGATATATATTTGGGAGAGAGAGGGAGGAAACATTGCCAAGATGATCGAAGGTGTGAAAGAACTCATCTTGTACATGAAATGGCATCCAATAAGACCTGTGATTGCATACTCAACAAACAGTGGTACCATTCACATCTGGGGAAAGATTGTCACAGAGAATTGGAGCTCGTTTGCTCCCATGTTTTCAGAGATTGAAGATAACGAAATGTATATTGAGCGGGAGGATGAGTTCGATGAACCAGAGCTCGATGCCCCTCCATCAGCCAAGCGAGAAATGCAACTAATCAAGGAACAAGAGAGATCTGAGGAGTTTATTGTTGATGTCGTCGGTTTAACACCTGAGCAAACTCATAATGACAAAGAATACTCTTTGCCTACGATACCGGTGCGTGACAGAGATATGAAACGATACACTGAGCGCCTCTACGTCAAAAACGAGAAGGCAATCAAGGCACCAAAACGCTCCAAATCCTCTGAAGCAAACAAAACGAGGAAGCGTACTCCTTCTTCTCCTGTTGCTAAATCGACGAGTCGTAGCACGAAAGCCACATCTAACAACAAGAAACGAAGAACAATCGAAGATGACGAAACTTCATCTGAAGAAGAGGATGGAGAAGCAGAGGAGTCAGCTGACTCTGACGAATAAAAGCCCACTATAATTATGGCTGAGATAATGTTGCTCCCTTTCCGTTAGCTCACCCACAAAAAGCTTTGAAAAAACACAACTCATTTAATAATGAATAACGAATAGTTCGTTCTAAACCAATCATTGAGCTGACAAGAAGAATTGACAAAGACAGTTGCACCTGATCAAGGCATTCTTGGAAGCTGTCGGTGGCCATTGAAAACAGCTGCGAGCAACCAAGGTTAATCTGACACAACCATTGCAGTGGTGAATGATTTTTAACGCACGTAGTATTGCTCAACCATTATTAGGATCTCATTCAATATTATTCATCAAGAGGAATAGTTGCTTGATAATTGGGTGTGCCAACAATAACAGGTTTGACATACTCCCTAAAAATTGAAGATGAGAAATGCTTGGTCATGGATGCTCTGGTTTTGGCTTTGACCTCTTCATCCATCTTGTGTCTCGCTAACATGAACAATGAGTACGGATACAACTTGTCGGGTCTACCATTTGACACTCCAGATATTGTTATATAGTTACGATCATAAAGATAATATATCCAATGCTCAAGATTTGTCTCTTCAGGATCTTTCTTCTTCCAAGAAGAACTTAACTCCGCCAAGTCTAGTGCCTCGAACTTCTGCTCCCAATCAATTGTCATAACTGTTTCGAAATTCACAGAACCATCTGGGTTTAACAAGTCTCCCATGAGACTGGCATTCTTCTTGTACAAGAGATCAAGCAGCTCTCTCCAAATTGGACCCGCTTTAGATAATGTATGAGCAGCAGCTTCACTTGACTCCACTTCAAATTGTGCGAAGAGTTCTTCATTAAAACTTGGTGATGTCTTAATTCTCGAAACTTCACGGGCAACTGCTCCTGTAACGAAGGCAACAGCACGTACCTCACGAATAATGCTACTATCTACCTTCTTGCCATAAATGAGCTGTGCTACTGTTGTTAAGTCCGTTGGAGGTGCTGCATTTATTTGGTACTCTCTGTATTTGTTACCATTCAAATTTGGTGCGTCGATCACAAATGGGAACTGTTCAACACATTCCGGTTCTCTCTTTCCATTAGCAGTAACAAGAGACATGAGTCTCGAAGAAGAACCACAAAGCGTGACTGCAAAACGTCCAGAGTCGTCGTCACCCAACTTTGCTAGCTGTCCCAGTGTTGCTGCCAAGTTTTCTGACCAGTCATATTTTGGTTGTACCTCATAGAGTTTGTCCATTTCGTCTACAATCAACAAAACATACTTTCCAGACTCCCGCAGCGCTTCACGTAGAGGATAAAAGGTGTCGTCTTGATTTTCCTCGACCTTGATACCATGTATAGTTAGTTGATCCGCAACAATTTGGAGTATGGGCGTTCTCTGTGTGTACCTGTTCGCTAAGATATCAACATAATTCACATAAATTGGAATGATCTGTGGAAATAAGATACTGATTGGATGGACCATATTCTTCAATGTGGTGGTTTTTCCTATTCCTCTTGGACCAATCAATGTAAGTGATGATGTTCCAACAACGTCCTTGAATTTGTCTCTTGAAAGTGCAACACAAGTACTCAAGATGGTTTCATACATCTGTATGTGGCTTTTGCTAACAAATGTTTCACTGAGAAGATAGCTTGTAAAGAAATTATCAGCAAGACGATTTCGCAATTCTTCGACCAACAAAGGTGATGCAGATAAAATAGATGAGTTATAAGACAATTTAGTGGGTTCCTTGGGAAAGGATGATGATTGGAAACGTTTGGTAGGGCGAAAGTAGGAGCTTCTTGTGAAAGCTCGACGTAACATCTTTTTTAATGCGTTGTTACAATGAGATAGCGGGGTTAAATATCGGGGCCGAAAGGAATCTGGAAATGGTCGATTGATGGTTCTATTCTTTCTTCCTTAAAAGTGAAAAGCAAAATACAACCGATTCAGAACTGTTGCTGTCCAGAAAGATCATGTCCGCAAGGATACTCAATGACACATTCCACCACACCACTGAATTTGTTCAGGATATGGTATCAGAATGAGCGAGTACTCTGTCATCACTATCTATGAGATGGGATTTGACAAAAAGAGATACAAGAACTTCCGGTTGAACCATTTGGCACCCTGGAGAAACAGGATTGAAATGAAGAATATGACATTCGGTTCTCTCAAATGGTTGAAAGTATGACAAACGTTGCAATGAAACTGGTAGTAATTCATTCATTAACAGTCTTGATCACACACTTGCACAACACTGCTACTTTAAAGAGTGGATTCAACATTGAACAAGTAGAATACAAGAGAACAAGAAAGAGGCCGGTCTCCGTGGAGAGAGAAACAACACAAACAGTAACCGAGAAATCTTTGGTCGTTCCACATCATTGTGCAAATCTGGGTATAATTACAGTACACCCGATTGTTCATTGTATTTACAATGATACGTGACTGTACACGTTTGCATGTGGAAAAATTCGCGCAAAATTACAGAACCGGTTCTTCGATTCTTCAACTGTCACCAATCGGATGGTACCACAACACGTCTGCACAAAATTCGAGCATCCGATTGGTGATGTATTAATCGATAGTTCATTGCAAACTCTAGTATCATGGTCCGAGGGAATTAGGACCATGATTTCAACAGTGTTCTGAGTAAATGTGAGTCGAACAACAATGCCAGGTGTGCCTTTATCCGCTTTCCATTCCAACAAAACAAAAAAGTTGAGAGAAAATTCCAAACAACAACAACAACCGTGATGAAATGGATGCTGAAGAAACAGAATTGAAAACAACGACTCATCACGCAGAATCAATCTCAACCAACCACCACCATCACTTTCCATCCGACTCCTCTAAACAACCATCACAACCATCACAAACCAAAATGACAGACAATAAGCCACAAAAAGCAGAAAAAACTGAATCCAATCCTACTCCACAGAAACAACATCAACAACAACAACTGTTGCAAAAACAAACCACTAAAAGCGCACAAGCAATTCACGTTGAAAATTTGCGCCAAAACTGCATCAAGGACCTCAAATTGGATCTCGATATAATTACTGAGCAAAAACATCAACAACAGCAAGAACTAGAAGAAGAAGAAGAAGAAAACCTAAAAACAGAAGAAGAACAAGGAGAAGAAGAAGTAATTGATCTTACTCGTGTTGAAGAAGAAGTCATGAGTGAAGAAAATTGTGCCATTCATGATGATGACGATGATAAAAAGGAGCGTATTCGTGATAGTAATAATAATGATACAGATGATGATGATCATCACCATGATAGGGCAAGATCAAGACACAGTAGAGTCATATCTTTGGAGTCCTCACCATTGTCTCTATCATCGTCATTGTCTTCTTCTCCTTTGACTCCACTTGTTTCTCCTTATTCTCCAGGTAGAGCCGGTCGTAGTAGCAGTGTCGGTAGTCTGAGCAGTAGCAGTAGTAGTAGTAGTAATGGTTGTGTGTCTCCTCCGTCGGCCAATAGTCACATGAGTAGTGCCAGCAGTGGTGGTGGTAGTGGCGGTAGTCGACGAAAGAGTTTTTTGAAGCGATTTAGGCCTAGAACACCGTCAGAGATGGAGCAAGTGTGGTCTGCTGCGAATCCATATATTGTGGACATGTTGAATGGTGCATCAGGCACGCAAGTGGATGAAGCAGATGTTGATGTTCATCTTCATCAGAACGCGAGTGCTTCTGCTTCTTCTTCTGCACTGCCCGTTGAAAAGTCAACCTCCACCACCACCACTACAACAGGGTCGAGCATTGGTGTTGCATCACCGGGCAATGGAAGTATGATCCGAGTCGCAAAAATTAGAACAATTGTTTATCGAGATACGAGTCTGTATGAGGGAGAGCTTGGAAATGGTTTGAGCAAGCATGGAAAAGGAACATTGAATTATGCGAATGGGGATCTTTATGACGGCGAGTTTTTGGATGATATGAGAAATGGATCCGGTACGTGCCGGTTCTCAACAGTTCCTATCCTTGCGTGTACTGGGCATTGGAGTCAAGATAAGCCCGTAGAAGACAAGGAGGCAGTTGTTATTTATCGGAATGGTGATCGTTATTTTGGTCAGATTAAGGCTGATTGGTCCGATACCTCAGGGTCATTTTTGTCAAAGGCAATTAGCTCTCATTCAGAATCGCAATTGATTCACTTTATGGCTGAGCGAGGTCTCAATGCCTCCAATTCCACTCGCGTGTCAAGTACGCCCTCTGCTCTTCCTCATATTCAAAAGCATGGACGGGGTGAAATTCATTACAACTCTGGTGCAAAGTATTACGGTCAGTTTGTCAATGATTCTTTATGTGGATATGGTGTCATGCTGTTCAAGGGAGAGGCAAACTTGGAAGAGAAACAATATTATGGAAATTGGAAGGATAATCAACAAGAGGGATTCGGTGTCATCGTGTACAAAGACGGTACAGTTTATGAAGGGGAGTGGAAGAATGGCCACAAGAATGGTAAAGGTAAATTAACGTTGCCTAACGGAGATAGAATAGAAGGAGTTTGGAGCTATGACAACATAAAGAACGCATCTTACAAGAAAGGTGTGATCAAGAGTGCATCGAGATGCTCCAAGATTTTACTACGAGAAAATGTTCAGGAGATTGAAAAGAGAAAGGAATCAGCAAAGTTTCATTTTTGTCATATAGAGTCTAGCACACTGCCTGAAAGTGAACTAATGACCAAGAACAAGTATCGAAACTTTTTTGCCTCATATGCGGCAGAAGTCAAAGCAGAAAGAAAGAGATTTGCAGGTAGCAGCACTAATTTATTTATTCAACACAGACGTAAGCGCATTAGCGAACACAGCGAACCACTATCTCCTATATCAAGGAAATCAATACAGGACGCGATTCAAACATATTTGGATGAAAGCTTATATTCAAAGTTTGTCCAAAGTCACTACCACAAGGAAGAGGAGCACGATGATATTGATGACGTGTTAAACGAAATGTATAATTCAAATGTACTATTCCGCATAACTCAGGACTTTGTCCACCTGTTCAATTGGAGATATCATCAATCGTTTATTACTTGTCAATCAGACGCGAAGATTCAATTGCCAAACGCTCTAGATGATCTCTATAGTTTCTTTAATGAATTTAAAATGACTGTCACGGAAGTGCTTGGATTGGATGGAGTAACCATCTATGGAACGAACAAACTCATGTACACAATCAAAAACTGCATCACAAGAAGAATCTATAACACATTGTTCTCCATCTACAAGCTATGTTATGAGGAGCAGGATGTGATGTATCGATTCAAGTTTTTATCACTGTGTCGAATCAATATGGAAGAGCTTGGTGTTGAGAGTCAATTTATACCCGATCAGGAAAATAATAGATTATTTAAGCAACCATACAACGAATGTATCAACAGATTGAGACAGTTGTCATCAGGTTGTTTCACTGCTCATGACAAGTACCATCAATTGGTACAAACGCACAAAGAGGTCATCAATGCGATTGATTACAACATTATGAGTAAAAATATGAGCGCCAGTCCTACGATCAAGAAACAATTAGACCTTGGAGCTGATGATATATTCCCAGTCTATTTGTATGTGTTCATTAGAGCTCAACTACCAAATGTGTACAGTGAATATATGTTCATGTTTGATTTCATGGATGAGCATGTTCGATCGACAGAAGCCAGCTATCGTTTTACGATATTTGAGAATGCTATGAATTTTGTTCAAGCGTTGGATGTAAATATTAGAGATGAGAAGGGAGTACTCGTTCCCATTTCTCAACTGGAATCTCGACTAGAGAAATCCATCCTTGATATGTCAATTCAATTCAAAAGAGAACGAAAAGAAATGCCACGATTCCTTTGGATGAGTTCGCTGTTCATTGTGATTGGCAACTATGTATCAAATGAAACCCATAACAACACTCAAAAAAATAAGTTACGGGAAGCATCCAAGTTAGTTCTAGACGGTAATCACCATCATGTAGAAATGCTTGCCAAATATTTCGACTATGCCAAAATTATCTTGCAATGTGTTGGAGTTGAGGTATCCAAATATGCTGGACCCAAAAGGGACAACACAAAGTTACTGCCATCAACCAAGCATCCACGGATCGATGTTGGCGGTAGTCGAGAATCAGCCGAGTGGACCAACTTGCCCAAGACCCTCTTCTCGCACCGAAAGTTTGACCTGACTGTGCCTGAATCTCCATCTACATTGCTTCCTCACGCAGGATCACATTTGGAGCTCGAAAACCCTGTTTTCCAGCTGACCTTCGCCCAAATGTATCCTTCGTACGTTTACTTTAGTCTGGCAAAGAATGTGGAGAAAATTACAGAAAGTGTGAGTGAGTATGGCACCAGATAAATTGTTACTCTCATGCGTCTTTTATTGATCGAACTTAACCCGTTACGCACTATGGTTGTGCAAAATTTGTTAGACGGCGGTGTGCTCTGGAGCACCTTGATTGAACTCTCATGTTAGTTTTTAGACTCCACGTTAGTTCTCGAGTGATATTCTTCCTTATTATCTCCTTACTTGTGCTTAATGTAAAAATGTGAAGAGTTGTCGTAAGCCTTCAGTTCAGTGTGGAATGGAGCTCCAGTGACTGCAGCCGAGTTCCATGTTGGATTCTCCCGAACGATAACATTGAAGACTGGAGTGTTGCAGTTTGCAGAAACTGGTGCTTTGCTCATCTCATTCGTGTAAACACTCAAAAAGTTGATGATTGTGCTGGTTCTTCCTCCAACAATACCAGGATTCAACAGAATAGAACTCATCATCTTTTCCCACCTCTTTGGATCGACACATTGACTCAATCTCTTTTGAGCCCAGGCACTCTCCATGATCGTTTCTCTCTCTGATCCGATGAACAAGGAATCACGAGAACCAGTCTTTGCTTCATGCGAAACCATGAAATCAAATGGATTCCTGTTGAACTTGACATCGAACAAATCAGTCATCAGAACTCTCTTTGGTGCGAGCTCTGGATTGATCTTCATTTTCTCCTTCAAGTAGTTTAGGTAGATAAAGAATCGCTCATCGTTATTGGATCGTTCACCGAGTGTAACCTTGACAAAACGAACATTGTGAGTGGTATACTTGGCCACAAAGTCATCATCCAGAGCATCATGGAAGACCACAGCTCTCAAGTTGAGCTTATGCACACTCTCGTACCATTCAGACATGAGATCAAATGAGCTGCACTTGATGATATTGGCTCTCTCTGGGTGCTCCTTCTCAGTGAAATAGGTTGTAAAGATGACATCTTCTGGCCAAAAGACAGACTTGTACCATTGAACAAATCGTCTGACTCCTTGTTGCAATGAGACGCGAGGCTTGAAGCCCAACAGTCTCGATGCCTTATCGATATCAGCAAAAGTTGAGATCATGTCAGAATCGGGCAATGGTACCATAGTCTTTGCGACGGCAGCTTCTCTTTTACCCATATCCTGCGCCAAGTAGGACACAAGAGCATGAACACTCTCTGGTTGATTGTTTCCGAGATTGAACACCTCTGGCTTGTTCTCAATTGTTCCTTCTTGTTCAGGGGACGATGGAGAGCGAATTGGCTTGGAAGAGTAGTGAATGACACCTTCAATACCTCTCACAATATCATCAACATGAGTAAAATCTCTTGTAATTTCTGCTCCCTCCTTGAAATACAGTGTAATGGGGCGATTGTGAGCCATGGACTCTGCCCATCCAAACACAGCCATATCTGGTCTTCCATCATCACCATACACGGTGAAAAACCGCAGTCCAATCACTTGAATACCGTACAAATAATTGTACACGGATGCCAAATGCTCACCAGCAATCTTTGTAGAGCCATAGACGTTTGTTGGTCTATCTACTGTTTGACTCTCCGAGAATGGAATCTTGTTCAGGCCGTAGACACTGGAAGAAGAGGCATAAATGTACCTTGTGCCCAAATTCCATTTTTTGATCGCTTCCAACAAATTGACATTGCACATAATGTTTGCAGTGACGTAGGACTTTGGATTCTTGAGTGAATAGCGCACACCAGCTTGTGCAGCCAAGTGAACAATGTGAGTGAAACGATACTTTCGAAACAAGTCATCAATCAATTGTTCATCACAAGCGTCGCCTTCAATGATGGTGGCATTGTGTTTGCGCCTCAAATCATTAGCTCTCATGTACTTTAGCTCCACAGAGTAATAATCATTGAAATTGTCAATACCAATAACCTTTGTCTTTGGTGATGTCGTTGCCAAATGGTCCATTAAATGGTATCCAATAAATCCCGCCGCTCCCGTAAGCAAAATTCTTGTTTCTCCGCTGTTCACAGTCGGAGTTTTTATAGCAGAGGATGTGACGGTGGCTGCATGAACAGATTGAGTCATCAATGTTAGTGATGAGGCGAAAAGTATCGTCATGATGATGAGACCAATGGTCAGGTGCATGACAGAAGTGAACATTTTTTGTGCGATAGTCATCATGTTGTTGTCAGGTTTGTTTGTTTGTTGAAAACCTCCCAGTACCTTGATACTGATTTGTTGTTTGTTTGTTTTTTGTTCGATTGATTTGTCGTGTTGCACACAAAAAAGTTGAGCTCATGGAATAAGTGAGTATTTTCTTGTTGTGTGTGGAAACTGCGGACTGATTTTCAGAGGTTGTCTACGGCTCTTCGGAAAGTGAATTTCGTCAGTTCTCCAGTTTTTTATTCCAACCAGCGGCAAATAGAAGTTTCGGAGCAGGGATGACTCAAATTCACTCACCATTTTCGAGAAAAGACGGGTATCCAGGTAGGAGATGTTGCAACAAGTGGACAGGAGATACGGATGAGGGGTTCTGATACAGATAGTTTAACCGCAACATCAAGTTGGTTCTCCTCAAAGTTGTTCGTTGGGTTGGTTGAGAATTCGTAGATCAAACTGAATCCCGTTGTCGATGGAATCAACGGAATGACCCAATGGAGATCGGATCGATGATACCGTTAATTTCCAAAGCCAGAAACAAAATGAACAGAAAAAGCGAATGGGTTCAGTTTGGAGTAATTCTCACCAAGAGAACCAACCTTGACGAGCATCAAGCTTCTCCCAACATAATTAGATCAATGATGATGTGACCTGCAGAAACACCATTCGCAAAGCAAAAAGAAATTTGTGTTCCATTGAAGACTTGGAGGCTTTTTCATCATCATGCTGTCCAAACGCCAAAAAAGACAAGAGGATCACTTGTCCCTCGACCCAAGGACACAACAACATCAATTGGCAGACGGCAAGCAAGACGTTTCTGTCGTCAACTCCGATCGTGTTCCAGCTTCTCCGTTGAGTCCCTCTCTTCATCATTGTCAATACCGATTGAAGGAGAGGCTTTATGCAGGAGATCACGCTGATGTCTATAGAGCGATGGTTGGTTCGGATCGGGAGCACTCAAACGACAAGAGCATTTCGCATGATACTATCGTTCTTGATAACATTGTTCGTCACAGTGCTTCGAATCATCATGACCCACTGTTGCACCATCAACAGAAGTCAGTCATTGTAAAGGTGAGTTGCAAGGAGTTTCCCTCTACTCGGTCCACCAATCGCCTGCGTCGTGATTATTCGATTGTGAGAACGATTCATGCATCGATCGAAGAACTGCAAAAGAGAAGGAAAGAGCAATGCGAAGATGGAGTGACACAGCACCTTTCAGTATGTATAGAAACCAATCAAACCTTTTGTGGAGACACAATTATTCGTTACTATGACTTGGTAAAGCATGGATATGGATTGGCTATCGTGATGGAGGATATCAGAGAAGAGTCCAGTCATGTTGACGGCCTGTGGAGATCATTTATTCCAAAGGTATTGTTTTTTATGTTGTCTGTCATTTGGTTCAAATGGAACTACCATTTTACTCACAAATTCATCATAGGGAGGAATTAGCATCAAAGACTTTTTTACTCTGGCGTTACAGTTGGTTGAGGGTTTGGGTGCCATTCATCAGGTTGGTTTTATACATAACGCCATCCGGCCACATAACATTTTGATCGATTGGAAGAGATTAGTAGTTCGGATCATTGACTTTGGGAGTGCATCCGAGTTGCAAAGAGAGTTTCCCAGTGCATCTATTCTCAATCAGATCGAGTTGAAACAACTGCGGTATGTTTCACCTGAGCAAACAGGACGCATGAATCGTTCGGTAACACTCACTTCCGACATCTATTCACTCGGTGTTGTGTTTTACGAGCTATTGGGTGGAGTGATGCCATTTGAAGACACACATGATGTTGTTAAACTCGTGTATGCCATTATCGCAAACAAGCCAGTACACTTGAGCGATGCTCGATCAGATATACCGATTGGATTGGCTGATATCATTATGCACATGATGGAGAAGGATTTAGATGAGCGGTATCAGTCCATGTATGGAGTAAAGATGGATTTGTTGAAATGTTTCAACTTGTTTGCTCAAGACATGTTAACAAGAGAAACAATGATCACTATAGGTGAGCATGATGTCCATACGACTTTTTCTATCAAACAGAAGTTGTATGGAAGATCGGAGGAAGTGAAGAAACTGGTCAATGGATACAAACGAGTTCAGAGAGGTGACGTAGGTTCGCAATTGATCCTGGTCAGAGGAGATTCAGGTACAGGAAAGTCGAGTTTGATCAATGAACTCCAAAAGGTGATGATTGAGCCACAATCTGGTTTCTTTGTCACAGGCAAGTTTGATCAGATAAAGCGGGCAATGATGAAACCTTATGCTTCCTTTATTGAAGCATTTCAACAATTAATATTGATGATACTAAGCGACGTAGATTATTGGAGAGATAGAATCGTCCATGCTTTGGGATTGAGAGTCCAGGTTATCATTGATGTGATACCAGAGGTCGAAATCCTGACAGGTCCTCAACCTCCTGTCGAAGTATTACCACCAACTGAGAATCAAAATCGATTCTATCAAGTTCTTTTAGATTTTATTCGAGTTTTTACACAGGAGGAACATTCATTGGTGATTTGTTTTGATGACTTGCATTGGGCAGATTTGAATTCGATAAAGCTAATTGAAATGCTGATAAGTGACGCGAACACGAAATATTTAGTGATTATTGGAACCTATCGGACGAGCCAATGTAGTGACGCATTGACGTCTATGATTCAAAATTTAAAAATTAAGCACAGTGATCAACTCGAAGAAATTGAATTAGTTCCATTGTGCATCGAGAATGTCACTGAAATGTTGAACGATTCCCTATCGTCCAATAAAACTGCAGTCAGGAAGTTAGCAGAGATAGCACATACCAAAACAGGTGGAAATCCCCTGTTTCTCAAAAGTTATCTGATGAATTTGGCACATGAGGGTTTGATACGGTTTGACAATGCGACTATTTCTTGGATTTGGAACGTTGAAGAAATTATTTCCACTAGAATAACAGACAATGTATTAGATATGACGATAGAACGGATACAGAAATTGCCAACTGAGACTCAGAATCTTTTATCTATTGCTTCGGCAATTGGAGACAAGTTTGATGTGTCTCTGTTGTCTCTTCTCAGTGGGGCAAAGAGAGATTCAATCATTAATATTTTGTGGCCGGCTCTAAAGGAAGGTCTAATTGTGCAACGATCTGGAGAGGATTGTGAAAGTATCACGCGAGAGATCAAGCAGTGGAGTTATCCAAGAGAAAATGATGATTCACCTCTAGCACCCAACACCCAGTCCGACATATCCTTTATGTATACTCACGACAAGATACAACAGGCAGCATATGAACGATTGGGATTATTAGAGAGACAGAATATCCATTTGACTATTGGTCGAACATTACTGAGTCGTCATGATAAACTAACATCAGCAGAGAGTTTTCAGATCATCACTCACTTCAAGAATGCAGAGTCTTTCTTATCAGATGACGAGGAGAAAATTAGAGTAGCAAGAATATGTCTCGACACGGGAGCTCGAGCCAAAATGTCAACAGCATATCGATTGGCTGTAACATATCTCAAGTTTGGAGTTAGTTTACTCCCAAAGGATTGTTGGACATCTCACTATACTCTAACTTTGAAACTTTACTTGGAACAAACCCAAGTTTACTTTCTAACATTGAAAGTTGAAAAGGCGGAAAAGTTGTATTCCTTCCTTTTAACAAACGTTCGGGACGATTTGGATAAGTATCGAATTCATATGATCATGATAAATCATTACGAAGTCCAGCAAAAATATCAGGACGCAATTATTTTGATTCTCGAATGTTTAAGTATGTTTGGGATACATATTCTGAAAGAGAGAGGGGCAATCGAAGAGATGCTGCGACATGAATTAACAGCCATTCAAGTCAACTTGAAGGGGAAAATAATTGAGGATCTATTGGATTCTCCTCAGATTAAGGATGAAAAAGATTTAGTAATCATGCAATTATTTCATGCTTTGTGGATTCCTGCATATGCAGGAAGTGATGCATCGCTCGCTCAACTATCGAGTGCGCTCAGTACAAACTACTCGATTCAACATGGAAATTGTGAAATGTCATCGATCGGATTTATGCAATATTCATTCATTTCTGGTGAACTTACAGGTGACTATTTGAGTGCTTGGCGATTCGGAAAGGTAGCTCTGGGGCTTGCAGACAAATATGATAATGTCCTTATTCGAGAAAAGTGTTACTTGCTTTTTGGCGCTGGCACGAACAATTGGGTTCAACGAATATCATTTTCGTTGTATTATCTGAACAGAGGATTCGAATTGGCTTTAGAAATTGGTGATATTGGGTTCTCTTGTTATTCAGCACAGCATTTCATTTCGGATACATTTTACGCAAATGAAAACTTTACTGCAGTCCGGGCAATCTATAAGGAGAGAGGAAGATACATCAAGGAGACGAACGATTTTATCTTTACCTTTTTGCAATGTTCGATGCTTGCTTTCCGATATTTGGCTGGACTAGAACATGACGAGATATTTGAATTTGATGAGGAAGAGTTTCTGAAATCAGAGTTCGCTATGGCACCTGTTATGATGGCAAGTTATTCATTAGCCAGTTTACAGAGAGCAATGTACAAAAATGATCACAACACACAGCTCCTCCTGTTAGCAGAGCAAGTGTACGAGCATTCACCGCGATTGTTATTCGGCACCTTTCGGGTCAGCCTCAGTTATTTCTATAGCTCCCTTGCTTTTCTCGCTGAATGCAGGGATGAAAATCAATCCACGAACAATTCAGAAAAGAAAGAGGAGCTATTGGGCAAAGTTGACCAATCGATTGAAAAGTTCACGTTGTGGACATCGAATTGCGAAGCTAATTTTGAACATAAATTATTCATCTTGAAAGCAGAGAGAGCTCGAACATTGAATCAGTTTGAAGAAGCAGTAAGATTTTATAATGAAGCGATCCAATCTGCTCATAAGCACGATTTTACACTGTACGAAGCATTGGCCAATGAACTGGCGGGCAGGTTTTGGATCGAGTCAGGCCTCTCCACATATGCAACTCAACACCTGAAAAGTGCTTGTTATTTGTATCACAGTATAGGAGCCTATCAAAAGGTGTTGCAAATGCACAAGGCGTACCCAGAGCTAGATACCCATAAGAACAAGCAAGACGAGAACAGTCTGGATCCAGAGTGTGGAATCGAAGAACAATTCGTTGGTAGCAAGTGCGAAGCATCAAATATCGATGATATTTCGGTCTACAAGGGTTTACAAGCTCTAATTGATTCGGATATTAGATTGGAAGAGTTATTGAATCGAATGATGAATATAATAATCGAAAATACCGGGGCGTCCAGAGCAGTTTTTCTGCTGGCCGAACAAGAGAATAAGCTCCTAGTCGTGTCGGAAGGAAAACTGGATCAGGAAATTGACTCGATGAGAGCTATTCCATTAGAGTCATATCAAAACTGTCCTAAGATGATCTTGTATTATGTTGAAAAGTCCCATGAAACAGTGATAATCGATAACTGCAGAGACACGCATCCGTTCAGTGGTGATTGCTACTTCAATTCCAACCATCCAAAGTCATTGATGGTTTTTCCTATCATTAGACAAGATCAGTTCAAGGGAATTTTGTACTTGGAGAGCAATACAATTACCAACGCTTTCTCTTTGCAGAGATTGAAAGTATTAATACCACTTGCAGTTCAAATGACAGTATTACTAGAGAATCAAAAGTTTGCGGCTGTGCTCATGAGTGAAAAGAATTATAGGACAATTGCAGCCGAGCTCAAAGCAAGAAAGCAAAGATTGGAGGAGTTTATTGACGTGCTTTGTCATGAACTAAGAAATCCTCTGCATGGCATATTTGGTAGCACGGAGATTTTGAATGAAGCTCTTCCAAAACTGTGTATGGAGGCACGAGTTGACAACCAGACTGCTGTCAGTGTTAAAGATTCTATTGAAGCGATTACTGTTAGTGCGTACCATCTGAAAGATATCGTAGATTGTGTTTTAAACATCTCTATGCTAGAGAATCAAACCGTGCAGCTCAAGAAGATAATATTTGATCCTGCAGAAACCATTCAAAACATTCTACAGATATTTAAAGGTCAGATAACCAATAAGGCGATTACTATGCTCACAAAACTCGAAAAAACAGAATTGGTCGAAGGTGATCCCTATCGGTTTAAGGAGATTATCATTAATTTAGTGTCGAACGCAATCAAGTTTACACCTCAAGGATCTGTGACAGTCACTTGTACCTGTGAACCTACAAACGATCCTGATTCTATCAATGTAGTAGCATCGGTGATTGACACAGGTATCGGGATGACTTCTGTTGAACAACACAAGTTGTTCAAACCCTTTTCACAAGCTTCCAAAGAGACGTTTGAAACCTATGGTGGGAGTGGTATGTAACTATTGGTAATTGTGGATCATATATCATTTTTATGTCTCTCTAACATTTTTCATAAATAGGCTTAGGGTTGAAGATTACAAAAGATTTAGTCGAATTAATGGGTGGTACCATTGGGTTGACATCGCAAAAAGATATCGGAACTGCCTTTAGATTCAATGTGATTTTGAAGAGGCCGTCCGTGGAAGCAGAAAAAGAGTACAGACAACACATGAAAGACAATTACTACTATGAAAGCAACACCAACGATACAAACACGGATTCTAAGAAGACAAAATTCATCCTGGTGGCTGAAGACAACGCCATCAATCAGAAACTGCTCACTCGCCTATTGAACTCCGAAGGTTATCAATACATGATCGCTAATAATGGACTCGAAGCATATAATACGTACTGCAATCATCACTCAGACATCTTGGTGATATTGATGGATATTGAAATGCCAGTGTGCAATGGTATTGAAAGTTCAAGGCGAATTCGCCAATTCGAAAAAGAGAATTCCTTGGCCCCTATTCCAATTGTTGGTGTGTCCGCGAACAGTCGATCTGAATACATTGATAAGATTATCCAGACCCAGGAGTTGTCAGATTACCTTACCAAACCATACATGAAATTGGATCTTCTAAATTGCATCGATCGTTGGTCACGTGTGAATAAATAACAATGTGCTTTATCAGTTTGGATATTGTTGTGTGAACAGCGCATCCAGAGCTTTCTCATGTTTATCAGTGAAAGGATCTCTTACTAGTAAGGGTATTAGGTTACTGTCGAAATGAATTTCCAGCGTACTAAAGACTCTTGATGTCTTATATTGTCCCATAGGCATCGCTGTTGGTCTCGTTTTCAATTTACCATACACCCTATTTCTTCCTTTTGCTCTCAATTTTATCTGGATCATCTCCGAATCGCGAAGGGTATGTCTGTGCAACTGGATCTCATCTGATCCGAGAAGCAGTACTTCGTCATAAACAACTGAGAGGTTGGGACACTCCGTGGATCGAATCACAGCCCTATCGTCCTCAATGATAATCCAAAAGTCGCCTCCTTTCTCGCCTGGACTGTTCTTATCTTTCATCCATCTACACTTTAAAAAATGAGCTATCCTGAGATCAATGATTCTTGGATTCTTTGGTATGGTACTCCGTCGTTTCATCTCCTTGTGTAGTTCTTGTGTGAACGTTTCACAGTATAGCGCGCTAAAGTATGTTTACTCCGTGTGTCCATTTATTTGTTTACGGGCAGCAAAACTACCTTTCACACGCTTTTTCTGTTAAGCGACGTGTGCGGATTCGTTCAAACACAAAGTTCAATTGAGGTTGGAATAACACTGGGTGTTGATTGCAGTGTGTCAACCATGAGTGTAACATTGACTTGATCTCCCAGCTCCAAATTAAAGTTTGTACCATCGTTAAAGGTAAAATGAAGAACCTGTGATTCAGTTTCTCGCATCACATGGCTCAAATTGAGTAGGTTGCTGAGTGAAACAATCAGGTTTAGCTCTTTGATTTGCAGAGTAATGAAAAGTTCTCCAGTTAAATGCAATTCAATAACTTTAGCTCGAAAAATGTTTCTTGTGTACATGCAATAGAAGGCAGTGTCGACTTGATACAGTTGATTCACAGTTTTAACATATTGCTTGACCAAGTTTACTCCAAAGCAGAAATCGGAGCATGGCCTCAGATCATTTTCTAAAAGGACTCGTATATTTTGATAGAGGGAAGATGAGCAAGATGGTTCACTAGGAATCAAGTTGGTAGGCAGCATATCCATATCGTACTCGAACAAATAGTACAATTCTTTTGTTGATCTGATTAGGTCATTAATAGAGGAGAAGGGGCAAACTTCCTCGGTGAATTCAATACTGTTTTCCAAGGCTTGCTGAGGTAGTTCAACACAGCAGCTGGAAACAGATACCTGATGAGTATGGACACATAATTGGACAAAACGTTTGTTCGATATATCAGTGAGGTCTGGAACATATAGTTTTAGCCTTCTCTGTTCATCAACTGTATCAAAAGCGAACAGTAGGGTCATAGCATTAAATAGAGGAAAAGATAACCTGTATAACTGTGATTCAGATTTCATGACAGGATGGAAGGTACTTGGATAATGGTTATTAGTGAAATTGGCCATTATGACGCTTCGTCGTTGAGCATGAATATCAAGAGATCCCCCTATGATACAATGAGGCATTGCCTTCATACGATCGTATTTCCAAGGATACATGCGCTTTGCTTGCATGATTAGTTGACAATTTCCGTAGGACTCCATCTCAAGCCCGAAGAGATATCGCTGAGCACAAAATATTTCTTGGTATCGAGTATCAATCGGTATCAACGCTTGGTTTGTTTTCGATACAGTACATAGACCCACTATTTCTTGACATCGCGGATTCAGTTGTCGAATGAATCTTCCATCATATGTGATCATATCTCCGTGAGCAACATAGTGAACATCCTCTCTCTTGAGTCGCAACACCGAACCATCAGTGCAAATACTCACATTTGAGGAATCCAGACAATCTACAATCAGTTTGCCAGTTATTGGTTCAATTTCGAAATCCGCATCTTCACTCATAATACTATGGGCAAATATGTTCGAATAGTCTCCTGAAACAAGTGCTCGGTAGGTGTCTTGGATGAGTGACTGAGTCGAAAGTAGTTTCGATGAGGAACAAAATCGCGCCAGCTCTCTAAAATCAAAGGGATCGACTACATTGATGTCGAGACTAAGTCGCTCCTTCTCTGATGACCTTGGAGTCTTCTCAATCAATTCGTTGTTTCGAATACAGATGGAATAACGAGCAAAATCAAAATTAGAATAAAACTGGAAGAAACCTATGAACAACGTTAAGATGTCGAGATCTTCATGAGCAGGTTTCCATACTTCCCGAATAAATTGGTTGTCACAGATATATCTACAATCAAACCCTTGTACAAATCCATCAGCGTTGGCGATACATGTTGGCTTGACATCTTCGCGAGACAGTAAATGTTGTAAATTGGGTAGTAAGTCTGTTCGCTGCATATAGAAAATACACATTAAACTGAATGCATAGGACGGTAAGCCACCTTGAGGACAATCGTTCAAGTCATGAACCTTTGCCCATTGTTTGACTAGTTTAACCAGATCAACTACTAAAGGTTCAATAGTGGCATATTGCTGCAGGAGTTGAGTGTTTACGACGTTCAGCTTATGATCAAAACAGATATCAACATCAGTGTGTTGATACACAATTTTTAGGACAGGAGGACGAACATGGGCGTCGTCAACTGCAATCGAAGGTGTGAGAAAATCTATGATAATATTAACAGATATGGAGAAACTACTTACATCCAGCAGAAGACAATAACAACTCTTTCATGAATTCAAGTTTTTCTGAGCATGGAAGATCGCAATAGTTCATTTCATTTTCAGGCAACATTGCGACATCGAAGTCGCAATTATCAGTAATAAAATCTGTAGCACTACTACCATACAAGTAAGGTACATAACCACAAAGAATATCATTCTGAGAGCATGCATCCCGAATGGATTGCAATAAATCACTTCGTAATTGGAGAAAACTGACACTTGGGCTGCTAGTCTCAAGTATCTGTGATAATGTCGATGAAAGATCACGGGTGTCTGGTAGAAATCTATATCTCAAAGCTAGGCATTGAGATATATATTGCCTTCTCTGCGTCTGCATCTCTGAGATATCATGGCGAATATGAGAAGCGAGTTCATCATATTCTTTCATGAGCGATTCAGAATTATGATATGGAAACTCTTCAATCATCAAAAGGCAACTGATAACAATTAACTTGCGGAATAGAGTTGCCTTTGTGTCCACTGATAATAATTGATCTAACTCCTCCTCACAAGTGAAATCGCGATATTGAGTACGAATCTGTTCTCTCAATTTCTCCCGATCCAACGACATTATAGGTCCTTTATAAATCATTGTTTGATACATCTTGGCTATAGTGTCCAAGGCATCACTGGATTTCAGTATTTGTTCAATCGTATTCATTCCAAATTTGTTTTCTATTTGCTGTAGTTGTAGCTTTTGTTTGTTCTCCTTTTGTTTCTTTGGTTTAGGTTTTACGACTGCCTTTACAATCATTGCCGAATCCTTGAAAGAGATCCTTCTCTTATTCAACAGAAATTTTACACTGTTTTGGTTATCGACACGCAAATACAGATGAACATGCTTCTCAGCACGAATAATATAGAAATGGGTGATTCTGTCATTCAAGCTTTGAAGTATGTCAGAATCCAGGAAACGAATAAGTTCTAGAATCGATATCGAGGGCGAAATGCTCAAGATCTTGACACAAAATGAACAATTTTCTTCAAACAAACTGGAACTACTCTCTTCGATCATGGTCAACTGATTGGAATGATTTCAATTGAAACTCGAATTTGAGAAGATAGATGGATCAGGTTATGCTTTGCAAAACCAAAAACGCAGTTTCTCTCTCGGACATTCTGATTTTCCCGCTCCAACAAAAAAACGAATGTTCGCAAAGCATCAGTTCTTGGCGCCAAGAACAACAAAATTTTGTTTCTTTGCTCGTTCACATCGCCGCACCTCAATCACCTTCTCCAGCAACCACAACACACAACACTTGTACCATTACCCATACTCATCAATTATCAGCACCACAATCAACAACATGTCTAAATTTAACAAAGATTCATGGAGAGAGTTCTCAAAGGAAGAAATTCAAATCATTGAAAAGGAACGTGAAGAAAAGTCAAAAAAACTGAAAGAACTATTGGTGCAATTTCCAATCGAAAAGTTTCAGGTTAGTTCATTCTTCTTTTTACTCATGCTTTTTTGGCGCGCAAATCATATTTACAGCTTGCTTTCTTTCTCTCACGATTTTTGGCGCTCAATTCTTCCTACAGTACGGAAAAATTTGTCCTGCTTGCGATAAACCAAACAACAAGGATACACCATTCTGCACAGGATGTGGCTTCGAACTGACTCTTGATGATTTGGAGAAGCTTCCTGACAATGTGTTTATGGATATCATCACTGGTGTCAATAAGGAAACTAAAATTGTGTACCAGGACGAAGAAGTCTTGGTTTTCAATGATCGATACGGTGTGAGTGTGCACGGTGAGCACATTGATGTCATTCCTCGTGGTGTGATCACTGATGTGACCGAGTTGACAAGAGAACACTTGCCATTGGTTCAAAAGCTGTACACTGTTGGTTTGGAGCATTTGAAAACAAGAGGATTTTGTGAAAGATTTGGTGTTGCACCAGATGAATTGGAGAATTGGATCACAGCAGGTTACAATTATCCTGTTTCTGTGAAGCATTTGCACTTGCACATGGTCTTGCCCCCATTCAAGCACGAAAAAGTGTTCACGTACCCTCGTTTCCATGGACATAAGAAGATTGTTTCCGATTTGGAGACACATGGTAGAGTGATTGTGTACGAGGAAACTCCAAATGATTCCGAAGGAGCTCAATTCTATGAACACGCAATTAACAATCACAGATCCCTTAGCTCGCGAACAACAGAACCACAAGAATAAATATTTGTTAATATATTTGATGTTGTAATAGATTCTTGTTTGGCTGTTGGAATCGGTCATTTAACCTGACACTACTTATGATGTACAGGACGAAACAATCATTCACGACCCTTCTTCATCTGTTCATATATGTTCTTACTTTCTTTTCTGCCACTGCAGCTTTGAGTCCATTCCTGTTCGAAATTCTCTAGTCCACCGCAGTGGTCTTTTTTCGAACGTTGTAATTTGCTGCCTTTTGCAACCACCATCTATCACTTTTCTCCACTCGACTGTTACGCTCTTGGAGGGGAGATCCAACCACGAAAAAAAGGGAAAAGAGTGTAAAACACTTCTAGAGAGCACCTCCGTCGAACCATAGAGCCAACTTGGCAGTGTCTGGTGGTTTCATCCTTTTCAACTTGTCTTTTAGTTCCTCTGCCACTTTACTTCTTGCTGCTTTGGCATAATCACACTCAACCAGCAGATGAATGATGGTCTCGGGACTTTTGCCACAAAGAGAACATGTAGCATCACCTATGGCATTATACAACTTCTGCATGACCACTTTCGTATGCAAGGTACCACTCCTGACCTGGTGGTAGAACCACAACTCCTTCCTGTCCAGTCCAAAAGGACATTTCAAGAAATAGTTCCACCCCACCAACTTCTGTAACGCCGAGGTCAGAAAGGTCCTTTTTTTTTTTTAATACAACACGAGGTTGCTCTTTATTACTCTGTCCTACTTTCTTTTAGTTTCTCAGATCGTCCTTGTGACGCTCGGAGAGCGTCTCCTCTTTCTTGTTAGTAACGCTCGCAGAGCACTCTTCCAGCAATCAAAGGACTGCAAACAGTAGTAACGCTCTGTGAAGCGTTGTGATGCAGCGACTCTTCACCCATTTTTCATCAGTGCATCTGCCACCTGGTCGACAGGGTCGTTCTCTAATCCCATCATTCCCATGAGGTACTCTCTGCTCGACTTCCTCGGCATGGGCCAGAGGTCATTTTTTTTTTTTTTAATACAACCACTTCGGCTGCTCCGATTTTATTTTCTGATGATTTACACTGGATAACGCTCGAAGAGCGTTATCTCCTCTGTTACTTTTCATTTCTCACAATGACGCTCGTAGAGCGTCATTGTTATGTGTCTTCCTTGTGGGATATGAATAGGCGATGAAGGGTGTCGACGCACCTCCTCTTCACCCTGTTCACGAATGATTTTGCTTTCTTTTCCGCCGTGACCTTCTTCACACCGGTCATCCTCAAACCTTTTGTTACTTGTTCCACTGCTTCATTTTCCATCCCCATCATACCTGAGAGAAACTCCTTGCTCGTCTTTCGGGTTTCCCTCACCGTAATTTTACCATCCTTCCACACAACATTATCAAACCATAAATTGATTTGCTGCTTACGGTGAATGCCCAACTTGTCAAGGTCTTTACCTACTGACAATGCCAACCTTCTTCTCCTCATGATGGCCCTTGGACAACGTATGAGACAGTGCTGTATCGTCTCTGGCTCTTTGAGACATCGCTCACATCATTCCATCACTTCATCCTTGCCGTATAGACAGCGTTTTGTTTCTCTTGTGTGAAGAGTCCCGCTACGCACTTGAGCATAGAACCACTCCACTTGTCTATTAATCTTGTGGGGGTACTTCAGAAAGCTGAAGTCAGCGCCGCTCCGCATTGCGTCAGCTTGCAACCAGTAGAGCCCCAATCTCTTGATTCTTTCAGTCCTTTGTTGGTTCATTATTGACTGTAGCTGCTCTCTACTCTCGATATGGGAGTCCCCCATCATAAGAGTTTCTGCGTTACTGTTGGAAGTACCCTCCCTGAGTAACTTACATCCACACCCGTTCATTTGTAACAGCATGATGTTCAGCATCTCGTGAGATCTTGCCCCGATCTTGCACCCCGGGAATTCAATTCTGATTTCCTTCAGACTTTTGAGCTTGTGGTCCAGGACCAGTTGGTCCCTGTTTGTGATACCACCAAGGTAGAGCTTTTTGAGGATAGCTGATGGTACATATCGTGCTATATTGCAGTCATCACAGTTTTTGTAGACCTGTTCTTTCCCCAGTTTGATCTTGAATCTGTGCATTCTTAGCGCACACCACTTCAGGTAAGAGTGTTTAGCGTGTTCCAGCCTGTCGCTTGACTGAAATACATTCTCTGATTGGAATGTTTGTTTTTGCTTGATCTCCTCAAGCGTGTCAAGCAACAGCTGTTTCGCTTCAGTATCTCTTTTACCAGACACCATGGTACTGACAAACCATGCGGTTTGTGTCGTGATCGTTTCTTCTATATCGTTCAGACCGATCGATCCATGATCATTGCTGACGGGTAGCAGTTCGGAGGGGAAGCGTTTCATTGCTACCGATCCGTACTTGACCAGCATCCTTCCCAATCTGTTCACCTTGAGTATCCATCCATCAGTCCAATCAGTGAACTCTGACGCATACTTGAAAATAGGGTGAATACATGTGTTCACTACTCATGGGCCA
The DNA here is from genome assembly GCA_937625935.1 of Tetramitus jugosus. Taxonomy (NCBI): domain Eukaryota; phylum Heterolobosea; class Eutetramitea; order Acrasida; family Vahlkampfiidae; genus Tetramitus; species Tetramitus jugosus. The sequence goes on along the minus strand of OW569381.1, from coordinate 289,615 downwards.
GAGGTCATTTTTTTTTTTTTTAAATACAACCATTTCGGTTGCTCTTTTTATTGTCTTGCTTATTCACTTGCCTACGCTCGAAGAGAGTAGGCCCTGGTTAGTTACCAGTTGGTAGGCAATGATTCTCGGAGAGCGTCATTGCCGTTGATTACATTTATCCTTCGTTGTAGTGAACAGGTGGTGGAGAGTCTTAAGACATCTCCTCTTGACACTATTCACATATGTTTTGGCTTTCTTCTGTGCCAGTGGCTGCTTCATTCCTCCAGACATAAGACCCTCAGCGACCTCCATGATGGCGTCCGTTTCTATGCCCATCATTCCTTGCAGCAGTTCACGGCTAGACTTTTTGATTGGTTGCCTCACAACCTTTCCTTCCTTCAGTCGCACCTCATCAAACCAAACATCGGCGTAGGCAGAGTCCGGAATTCCCATATTCTTGAGCTCATGCCCCACTTTCACAGCCAATTGCCTTCTAATCATAATGGCCCTTGGACACCTGATCAAACAATGTAGCACACTTTCGGGCTCTCTCTGACACCAGCTGCACATGATCTGTTCCTCACCAGTGTTGTATAGATATCGTACAACTTCTGCTGTGTGGAGTGTTCCACTGCGTACCTGCGCATGAAACCATTCCAACTTCCTGTCTATACCATGGGGGTATTTGAGGAAGCTAAAATCTGCACCACTGTTATTTGCTGCCCTCTGTAGCCAACATCGCTCGTCTTCATCAATTCTTGCACTTCTTTCTTGATCAAACAGCGACTGTAGATGCGATCTACTTTCCACATGCAGATTTCCTCATGGGGAAAGTAGATGACAGTGGTCAGAAAGGTCCTGGTAAAGTATGACGGAGAGAAGTCATGTAAGCTCATTTGGCCGAGTGGTTAAGGCGGCGCACTGCTAATGCGTTGGGTTCACCCCGCGTAGGTTCGAATCCTACAGTGGGCGACTTTTAACTTTCAGGCTCAACATTTTTGTGATCTGAACAAACAAAGAAATCACAATCAGAATTGCAATAGAAAACAAGATGGCACTCACAAACAACAACGACGACAACACTGTCATCATCTCGGGTGCTGGACCCGTTGGTTGCCTCGCTGCCTGCTACATGGCCAAACGTGGCTATCAAGTTCAAGTCTTTGAGAGCAGAGTGGACTCTCGCAAGGAAGAGATTGTTCAGGGCAGAAGCATAAACTTGGCTCTCTCGAACAGAGCATTCGAATCCCTTGCTCAGATCTCACCAAAGATTGTTCAGGACATTCATGATCACGGTATCAAAATGTTTGGTCGTTATGTGCACTTGAAGGACGGATCAGAGTCTTTTCAACCGTATGGAAAGGCAGATCAGTACATTTTGAGTGTGGGACGTCGATTTTTGAACGAGTATTTGCTCTCGTTTGCTGAATCAATGCCCAATGTCAATGTTCATTTCTCTGAACGGACATTGGATGTGGATTTGGTTGCTCCGAGCATCACGAATGCCACAGGTTTGGCCTCAACTCCATTGAAGGGCAAGTTTATTTTGGGTGCTGACGGGTTGCACAGTGTCGTCAGACAGAGAATGCAAGAGTTTGGAGGTGCTCGTATGCAGTATCAACAACACTTTGTTTCACACAGTTACAAGGAGTTGGTGTTGCCTGCGACTGCGAGTGGTGAGTTTGCTGTGAGATCAGATTGCTTGCACATTTGGCCAAGACATGACTTTATGTTGATTGCTCTGCCGAATCCGACCAAGGACTTTACTGTGACTCTCTTCATGAGAGAGAAGACTGATTTGAGTCGCTCTCCCTACAGTTTTGAATCTTTGGACAGCGATGACAAGATTTTGGACTTTTTGAATAAGGAGTTCCCTGATTTTGTAAAGTTGGTGCCCAATGTGTTGGATGTCTGGCATGAGAATCCAAAGAGTCCACTCATGTGGTTGAAGTGCAACCCTCATCACTACAAGGACAAGGTTGTGTTGCTCGGAGATGCCGCTCATGCAATTATTCCATTCTATGGACAAGGTGTGAACTGTGGATTTGAGGACTGTAAGACTCTGAATCAAATGTTTGATCAAGTTGGTGATGATAATTTGGAGAAGGTGTTCGAGGAGTACAGCAAGGTTAGAAAACCATCTACAGATGCCATTTGTGAACTGTCAGAGCATAATTTTATTGAAATGTCATCGTCGACTGCCTCAACTTCCTATCTATTGAAAAAGAAGTTTGGAATGTTCTTGCACAAGCTGTTCCCGAACAAGTTCTTGCCTTTATATACAATGGTTACCTTCACTCCTAGTATGAGTTATGCAGAAGCTTGGAACACTTACAAGCAAAGAGAAAAGAGAATCAGTTCTATTGCTGATTCCATTGTTAACATTGGCTTAACTGCTGGCTTGTTGTGCATTACCGAATTCACACTGAGAAAGTACTTTAACATCAATATATTGGAGGAAATAAGAAAGAGAAGAGATCAATAAACTCATGTTTTGTCGCTTAAGGGTTAATAGGTTCATTTTCAGAATTTTCATCCTGCTTGTGATCTATGCATGCAATGTTCTCCTTCAATTCACTCTTGTGTACAGGTAGCGGTTCCGAAAAGAAATAATCGTGCATCAGTGCTTGAGCAGCACTGAATCTCTTCTTTGGATCGAAACATAACAATTTCCCTAATAAATCTATCGCTAAACGAGATGCATTTGGAACTAACTCAGTGAGAGGTATCCGTTTGATATCAGGGAAAGTAATTTTCTTAAAATCTGGAAGATTTGATACACCAGGCCAGTTTTCCTCTGTAGGCGTTCCCAATAGTCGCAGTACTTTGTGAAGTTGGTCAATATCGTTCTCTCCAGTGAACAAAGGACAGTGATTCAACATTTCTGCAAAAATACAACCTACTGCCCAAATGTCCACCTTGTGATCATAGCTCCTGCTTCCGTAAAGAAGTTCTTAATGAAGATTTAGACATTCTACTCAAAACAAAAAAGAAAAACAAAAAATTCTTACCAGGAGCTCTATACCACCTTGTGGCTACTTGATGCGAATATGACTTCTGAGGGCCAACGTACACTGTAGCCAAACCAAAATCACCCAATTTCAGTTCTCCGGAAGGGCTAATCAACAGGTTTGCAGGTTTGATATCTCTATGAATAATATCATTGGAATGACAGTAGTGAATACCTCTCAGGAGCATCTTTAGATATGTCTTCACATGAGATTCTTTGAGTGATCTCGGAGATTTTCTCAAGATCATACTCAGGTCAGTTTTCATGTATTCCAAGCAAAGAATCAGATTGGATCCATGTGCAAAGTGATCATTCAATCGAACAACGTAAGGACAGTCAGATAACATTTGTAGAGCTTTGAGCTCGGACAGAGCATTCCTGGGCAAGTCATTCAACTCATTCTTCTTGACGCGAATCTTCTTTAGAGCCACCGTTTCACCAGTCTCCAAGTTCTTTGCCTTCAACACCACTCCAAACGTTCCTTCTCCTATCCTCTCTAGAATGGTGTATCGCTCCATTTTTCTTTGTCGTAGAAATCATCAGTTACTCGGAAAATCATGTTTCCTCCAATAATTTCTGGAAGCAAAAAACCACTTGAACTGAAAAGCTATTCGCGCCAAAAAAGACAGAAACAAGCTCACAACAACAAGAACAGAGACGACTCATGTCAGATCAATATTGTGCGTTTGATGGATTATCAGACGAGTTATACATTAGTGGATTCACAAAATACCTCAAAACCTATCACAAAACCGACATTTTAACCATATTGGCCGATGAAGCCATTGAAGATCACTTTGCAATCAATGTGAACGTGTTGGATCTGTTACAAGCATCACCCAGGTTAGGATCTCTGCTCTTATCGTTCCCTACCATTGCCATACCTCATTTTGATACTGCTGCTCGCATCGCACAACAAGAAATTATGAAGGAAGACAATAGTGCGCTGAATGAGTTCAAGAATAGTTTGCATATTCGGTTGCATAGTCTTCCATTGTGTCAAGAAACATCAAAAACCTCTGTTAGCTCTATTCGAAGCTCTGACATTAACAAGTTTGTGTCCGTGGCGGGAACAGTGATCAAAACAGGACCAATCAAGATGTTGGAGTATCAAAAGACATTTGTCTGTACGAAATGTAGGAAAAGAATGATTACAAAGGCAGATATCGAACAACATTATACATTACAGAAACCAACGACGTGTACAGCGACTGAAGATTGCCCTGGAATGAAATTTGAACCTGTGGAGAATACTCAAGTATGTCGAGACTATCAAGAGATCAAGATTCAGGACAAGATTGCCCACTTGAACGTGGGTTCGATACCGAGAAGTATAATTGTAGTTTTGGAGGATGACTTGGTGGATGTTTGCAAGGCGGGTGACGATGTGGTGATCACAGGAACTGTGATGAGAAGATGGAAACCACTAAGAGTAGATAACCGTTGTGCAATCGAAATGGTGATTCGCTGTAACCATATTCGAATCAACAATGAACAAAAGAGTAATGTAAATATCACACAGGAGTTGGAGCAAGAGTTTGCTGCATTCTGGAGACGCCATAGTGATAACCCTCTCAAAGCCAGGAACTTGATCTTGAAGAGCATGTGTCCACAGTTGTATGGTCTCTATTTTGTAAAATTAGCTGTTGCACTGACTCTGGTAGGTGGTGTTCCGATGAAGAAGAATGGAACACGCATCAGAGGTGAGAGCCATTTGTTGATCGTGGGGGATCCGGGTACGGGCAAGGTTTGTATGAACTATTTTTTATACTTGTTTCATTGTTCACATACAAATATACTGACTCTCACATCTATGCACACAATGAACAGAGTCAGTTTCTGAAGTATGCATCAAGACTCAGTCCAAGATATGTCATGACGAATGGAATCGGTACGACTAGCGCAGGTTTAACAGTTATGGCGACCAAGGAATCTGGAGGTGATTGGACACTTGAGGCTGGAGCTCTTGTTCTAGCAGATGGTGGTGTATGTTGTATTGATGAATTTGATGCCATCAGAGAACATGATCGAACCACGATTCACGAGGCAATGGAACAACAAACTTTGAGTATTGCAAAGGCTGGCCTCGTGTGTAAATTGAACACGAGAACAACCATATTCGCCGCTTGTAATCCAAAAGGCAAATATGATATTACTGCGAGTCTTTCTATCAATTGTGCGCTAGCAAGTCCACTGTTGAGTAGATTTGATGTAGTTCTTGTGTTATTGGATCAAAAGGACGACAACTGGGATAAGTGTGTTTCTAGATTTATTCTCGATGAGAATCAAGTACGAGGAGACGATACCGATGATCATTTATGGGGCATCGAGAAAATGCAATCATATATTTCGTATGTCAAGAACCATTTCAAACCAACAATGCCGAGCGCTAGTGGTCAAATTTTAAATAGGTATTATTTATTGCAAAGAGAAAGAGATCAAAGAGTTGCTGCGAGAACAACAATTCGTTTATTAGAGAGTCTTGTCCGTCTTGCCCAAGCACATGCGAGACTTATGTTTCGAAACGAAGTGACCGAGCAGGATGCTATTATGGCTGTCTTGACAGTCGACAGTTCAATGCACACATCAACCTTACTAAAGATCGACTCTGTTCTGCATTCAAACTTTCCTGACGATCCAGATTTTGACTATCAGGATCAGAGAAGAAGGGTACTTCGTCACTTAGGACTGTTAGCTGACGAGCCCACACAAAACAGACAAACTCAAGTGAAACAGACATTAACACAGAGATTCACCCAAAGAAGAATGAATAATGGTGATCAACTAGATGATGATGATGATGAAGAGGAACCAGAAGAAGACAATCTAGAAGAGGAAGAAGACTTTTCTGTTCAGCCATCGTCAAAACGACCCAAGTTTTCACAGCCTAAAGAGGTTCCTCGTATTGCCACACGGATATCAATACCGGACTTTGATGAAGAAAATGAAATCGACCAAAATGAACTAATGGCAGACAATGAATTACAATCCAGGTTTGGATCACGTCACATGACAACAGCCCGCAACACTCAACAAAGCACTCAACGAAATGGTTCAAGAACACAACCTCCTCCTCGGAGTCAAGCTATAGATGAGTTCACACGATCAACTATTGAAGACCGCAGAGCGACTCAAAGATCTGAGCGAAATCACCCAGTTACTACCAAGCCAGCCTCCACTAACATAACGATATCGAATGAATCACAACACACTACCAAATCCAAAAAGAGAACCATTGGTCATATGCTCCTAGATTCGCAAGTAGGACAAGAGGAGGACGAGGGAAACATTGAAGATGACGTTAACTTTTTGTTTGGTGAAATGTTTGATGACACAGTGAGTGCTGTAACACCCTCAGTTACAAAACGATCAACAAAGTACTACTGAACAACCTACAATAAGTAAAGATTAATAATCTCTGAGATTATTCCAGGACGACTTTTTTGTTCAGAGCTCAATTAGGAACATAAACTCGTACACGGGCGGGAAACAAACCAATGACCGTTACATGCGTTGCCATGTTGAATACGATTTTTCCTTCTGTCTGGTGACGTTAACCTGCATTGAAAAATCGCGAGAGAACATTTTTGATTTCAATACTATAGTTAGAAGGGACATAACAATTTATCATGAAGTGGTTACCATTGTCACTTGACAAAATCAATGAGATTGCTTCTCAAGTGCATGAAGTTAGTGAGCTGTACAAAATATTGTTTGTCCAACTCAAGATGGAGAAGCAAGAAGAGTTGCATGCACTTTTAAAAGAACAGATAGGAACCGATGCAATTCATCTTGAGAATCAGAGTTCGTTCAACACGTCAATTCTCTCCGAGGATGATCTCACTCAAGAAACAATTGTTGATTATTCAAGATTGGATGTGAATAATACAGAATGGGTGAATAAGGTCAATAAGGAAAAGGTGTTAAAATCACTCCACCAAGCAATAGAGAATAGGTTGTTCCAATTGGAACAGTTCCAGATGATGAATAGTCGAGGTACGTTAACTTTATGTAGCACTTTTTGTATTGGTGAACAGCGGTTGTTAATAATGGAAGTTATGAATACGCTCAGATGAAAGATCGTCAATTCTTCTCGAGATACGACGCGGGTTAGCACTTATTCTTGTTGATTTTCCTATTAAAACAATCAGAAAGATATCAGAGTTGCGTGAAGCTCTGTTCTACATGAAGAAACCGAGGGAATCGAACGACCACAATCAAAGTTATGGAACGTCCGTGTTCTCTGGTGTTGATGATGAATTGGATGGATCGAAGCTTTCTAATATTTCATCAGTCTCTGCCAGCACGATATCATCGATGAAACAAACTGTTAATTTGTTCGATCGCTCTCCAAGTAGGGTACAATTTAATCGAGTCTCTTCATCCAGGCAATCCAATCAAGGAAACAATGCTCCATCACCTCGATCTGACCACAAGGATTTCCGAATATCGTCACCTGGAACTCATAGTCCAATAATACCATTTGAGGAGAGGAATATAACGACCCCTACACATCGTTTTGCATCCCCTACATATGCTCAATCCTTCAATAGGAAGATCAATCTAACACATAATGATGCAATTAAATTTACTCAGGCAGAAAAGATGAAAGAGATATTCGACACTTCAGTAGATGCCTTGGAAATCAATGATGAACTATATTCAAAACCAACAATCAAACAGCAACAAGAGAAAAAAGTATATTCTCCTCGAAGAGCTCGATCTCATCAACAAGTAGCCCTACAAGAGCCGAAAAGAAATGTAAAGCCGATATATCGATGGGAGGTTCAGAATCGAAGTGGCAGTATCAATATCCGGGAAAGATCTCACAGTGGTGTCGAATCTCCAAGAAGATCAAATCAAGCCACACCGAGGAGTCTCACTCCATCCACCAAAGATCGTAAGAATTTGGAAATGCTGATGAAACTTACTCCCCAGGACTTTGAATTTCTGCAAGAGAGGCGAGATCAGTTCTTGAAATTCAATTCGAATGGAATACCTCGAAGCCCTCGTAGCCCTCACTCAACATCCATTCGGTCTTCTCAGCCATTCGATCTTCATTCACCTCGTTTTCTTACGAAAGGTGGAGGTCGATTGGCCTCTGGTGGTAATGCTAGCTCGCGAATCTATCTCACTGGCATTGGAAAACAAGAACGGTCTCTTCTTGACATAAACACTGTTGCAGACACAGAAGGACTATTTATTACAAGTCAAGGACCGTATCAAGATCCCAACTATGACCCAAAACCTGTCAACAAATCCAAATGGATGTCAAGAGAAACCTTTAAAACCGCTGGTTACATCTCAGAGTTCTACAAGGACCGAAGTCTACCCGAATTCATTAGCAGTGGAATACCCTATGAGAGTGCAAACCCAAGTGTCGCTGCAACAAGGTTTCGACCAGTCCAGCCAGAACGATTCGTGTCGAATCAGTCATTTGTAACTGCTGTTCCTACATCGGGTGTCTCCCTACTGGACAAGCAGTACAGCTTGGGATCAATTGTACCGAACAGAGCCACCTATCACTCCACTTCAAGAAACTCCAGCCCTTACCGGTATTCCTAAGTCAAGTCTTGACTTGTTGGTTACTTTAGTCATATTTAGACACCAACAACCACAAAATTTTGTGTAGTGATGTATCAATAAAGCGAATCATTTCCTTCCGTGTTTCCACAAGTGACTTCACTATCTGAGAAGACTAGAGTGAGAGGACATTTGAAATAAATAAGAAAATGTTTATTTGTGCAGTGACGTCGCGACTCACATGTATTTACAGTAAAATTTCCTATGAATTCACGCCATCATCACTTACACTGAGTTGTTCTGTTACTAACAACTTTTTTGGATTGTTACACGAGTGGCACTCCTTAAATGGTTTGATTTTTACACTACCCACTTAGTTGCCCTTACTTTGCCTCTGAAACACCAAAGCTGTCCATAATCGATTGAAAGTTGTTTGTAGCTTCGACAGGTGCTTTTTGAGCTGGAGTCACGTCCAAGAAATCATCTAGAGCACTTCCTAGATCACTACCCAAGTCAACTTGCTCATTTTGCTTTGTTTGTGGTTGCTTGTTGAGTGAATTTCTCTTGGCATTAGGCTCAAATAAATCAGCCACTTCGTTCGATAGGGAGGAAGCTGTAGTTGTTGTCGTCGATGTTTTTGGCGCCATGTCTGTGTTCGTTGACTCAAAAGCTTGAGCAAAAGAATCAAAGTCGGCCTCGGAGAATTCAGTTGTGCTGTTCATGGTTGTGAGATTAATATTTTTCTATTATTCTTGTTGGTTTGTTTCAAGTTTTGTTGTTGGACAAGGTTGTTATTGTTTTGTTGGGCAAGGGAATGAAATTATTTAATATGAGCCTTCTGGAGGCTGAATTTGACACGCTGCTTGAATGAATGCATGACAATCAATGAGAGAATCCTTTGGCGAGATGCATAAGGACCACGAACTGCATGTCAGAGTAATAATAGAGCTGCCGGAAGAAAAAAATCAACTGGCGTTCAACGGTTGAATCTTGGCTGTAAAGAATTTTGGGGATTCTAAAACTACGGACTCGTACGAGATCTAGAACCGTTCAAGTGTCAACCGAATCTTTTTGGGTCAAAATGATTGGATACGATTTTCGCCGGTTTTCTACAGTATCGATTTACTGGACAGCTTCGCATAAAAGCGAGGTTCTCCAATTTCTCATGCCTCTCCAAATACTCCGACAAGTCAACCACAGAATACATCCATCGAACAACACAAGACCAAAGACAGTTGGACTCCAAAACTCATTGCCAGTACCAAAAGTCTCCCATACCGGGACTCGAACCCGGGTCTCATGGGTGAGAGCCATGTATCCTAACCAACTAGACTATATGGGACATCTATAGTAGACTCATTTGCTCGATATATCCGGCCACATGTGAGCCAAGATATGTGAACAATAGCTTAGAACCTGCTTTTCTGAGCGACAACTCGTCTCATTGTATAACAATAAAGTGGCAACATATGTTGTATGGAAAAAATTCCGGCATGTGTGAGTGGTTACTGGAGGCACCCTCGCAACGAGTCCCTGAAGAAGGGAATTACAACACTACATTCCGAGAAGAGAATGAATCCTGTTGGGTAGGTCTGCCACTCCACTGGGCAAGTACCACGTTCCAGACAATAAAATTTCGGCAACGAGGTGCGCGAGCACCATTTGTTGTATTAAAAAAAATGTGTGAGTGGTTTCTTATGCCAGACGGTAGCGAGGAGTTAATAGCTATGAGAGTAGCCTCCGATACTTGGTTCGACAATGTGAGGCTCAAGGAAGGAAAGACTGTAAACCACTGAGGTGGACGAGTAGGGAATTCCTCATGGGTATGATGGAGATTGAAACAGACGCCGTTCAAGACATCACCAGGTCCTACTCAAAGCTGCAGTGGCAGAAAGGAAAGCAAGAACATATGTGAACAGTGTGAAACGGAGGTGTCTCACGACCCTCCTTCATCTGCTCACCACAACCAAAGGAATTTTAGAGGTGACCAAGAGCCATCGCTCTGCGAGCGATGCCTGAAGAAACCAAAAGACAACAAAGTGAGCAACCGAAATGGTTGTATTAAAAAACACTAAAAAAACAAGTGTGTTTAATTTTCTAAAGTACCCCCACAAGGTGGTACTTTGCACACTCGAGAAGTCATGAGGGTACTGTATGGAAAAACAAAGCACGAACAGTGTGTGAAAGATGTAACAAGGAGCCAGAGACTATTTTACATTGTCTCATTCGCTGTCCAAGAGCCATATTGACTAGAAGAAGACTGGCTATGTCGGTAGGTGATGAACTGAGTGGTCTGAGAGTCCACCCAAAACATCAGGTAGACCTCTGGTTCGACTCTGTCAGTTGGAACGGCTGTAAGCTGACAGTGCAACCAAACCGAAAATCGAGCAAAGAGTTCCTCCTAGGTATGATGGGTGTAGAGAAGGAAGCAGTGGATCAAATAATGAGAGGATGAGGAAGAACGGAACCAAGAAAGATATTGCTGAAAAGAAAGCCAGCACGTTTGTGAACAAGGTGAAAAGGAGGTGCGTCGAAACCCTTCATCACTTGTTCACTTCCGAGGATGAGGACGAGGAGGCACCTATGATGTTTCGGTATGGAAGCGTTTTTGTTTTTCGCTCAGGCAAGAGAAAGAATACACTGTATTTGGTCATTCTGTTGTTTTAGGAATGGACGAATGGAGGTTTGATACACTTTGACTTTTTTAAGGCTAGAAACTCTCCCGTCTTGGTTGCTCCTCGGGTTTGCTTTTGTTGTTCTCTTTTCCCAAGAAAATTTGAAGTCGATGATATGGGTCAAGTAAGAATAGCTAAAGCACGATCCCAATTGTTTTTTTATTGCACAACGCTCGCAATTTTCCAGAAGAACCATGAGCTCAACCAAAGCCATGACAAGTAGCAACAAGAACTCCATATCCCGATCCTCTTCCTCTACCTATTCCCGAACAACCGACTCTCCTCAAACAAACAAAATCGATTACAGAGCACTGTTCAATTCGATTCCATCTCCATTGTTGGTGCTGTCACCTGATGAGAGCTTCACAATACTCGATGTGAATGAAACATATTTGGACATTAGTGGCACGACGAGAGAGCAAATTATAGGTACGAGCATACTTGAGTCATTCCCGGACAACCCAGAAGACAAACACGCCACGGGCACAAAAAACCTGAGACAATCTCTGCTTCTAGTGTTGAAACATCAAAGGATCCATGCAATGGAACTTCAAAAGTATGATGTGAAGGGACCGGATGGCACCTTCGAAGAGAGGTATTGGAGTCCTTGTAATTCTCCCATTTTTGACTTTACAAAAACACCAACTAGTGTTAGTGGAGGACTGGACAACGACGAAGATGAAAAAGTAGATAGAGAGATGATTGGAATTCTGCACAACCCCATAGAGATATCAGATATGATGCTGCAACATAGATTGGATACTAGCAACCCAAACCTTAATGGTCATATCAGCCAGGAACAAGAGAACGCTAGCAAGGATTCTGATTCTCCTGTTCAAGATTTAACAAATGATAGGATTGATAAAGTGTGGGAAGAGTTGCAGGAGTTGTCCAGTGCAACGAAAATGAGTTTTCAAAGAATGGAATCTGAATTGTTAAACATTGATAACGAAAAACTAATGTACAGAACGAGGAACGAGCAATTGGAGAAGGAAATTAAAGAGAGGCAGAAAATTGAAGAAAAGTTGAAAGGAACAATCGATAGGCTAAGGTTCATCTTACAGGTGGCTCAGATTGGTCTGTGGGAATGGGAATTGAACAAGGAAACCTTTGATGCAGATCATACAGTGATGAAGTTGTTTCAGCTTCCTGGCAAGTCTTCAGATTACACTATTGGCGACCTGTGTGCTAAAATGCATCCTGATGATCGAAAGGAGTTTAGAGCACGCTTAGAACACAGTATTAAGAACAAAACGGTACTGAGTGCAGAATTTCGAATCATGGATGGAGATACAATCGTTGGTTATCGTGCGACTCGATCAGAGGTTGTGGTAAACGAAATAACAGGTGTTGAGTCACTGATGGGAGCAACTTGGGACATTTCTCAGATTAAACAACTGGAAGAACAACGTTTGCAGTTGCAAACAGAGAAAGAGAGAGCGATTGAAGCTGAAGAGTATCGAAAGAGGTTGGAAGAGTTCATTGATACGATATGTCATGAGATGAGAAATCCATTGAATGGGTTGTTTGGCTGTGCAGACATCATCCATGGCATCATTAGTAGCGTCGAAACCGAGATGAGAAACAGAAGGCCCATGATCCCCAAGGAGACATTTGAAGTCTTCAAAACTCAACTTGATCTCTTGAAGGATGTTGACAGCAGCGTGAGAGTGTGCATGGAGCAACAAAAAGTGATTGTCAATGATGTATTGGATCTATCAAAGCTTGAGAACAACAAGTTTGAACTGTTCATTCGACCCTTTTGTCCAAAGAAAATTGTTCGGAATTCATTGCAAATGTTTCGAATTCCAACCTCTCAGAAAGGCCTCGTCATGAAATGCAATCTACCAGAGGAGGAACTCTGTATCACCACAGATCCAGTTCGACTTTCTCAAGTACTTGCGAACTTGTTATCAAATTCGATCAAGTTCACAAATGAAGGAGGATCTGTTACAATTGATATGCAATTCAACCATCTATCGGAATCAGAAGTGGAGGTTGAAATTCGAGTGACAGACACTGGAATCGGCATGTCAAAAGAAGAAATTGACCGGTTGTTTCTTCCCTTCTCTCAAGCAAACTCCAAGATTGCTGTGGCCTTTGGTGGCTCTGGACTTGGCTTAGCAATCAGTGAGAAGTTGGTGAAGATGATGAATGGAACGATTGGTGTGAGGAGTGAGAAGGGAGTTGGAACTACTTTTTACTTCTCCATCAGAGCTCCTCTAGCTCCTTGCCCCAGTGACTCTGCAAGTCCTCTTCCTTTGAGTAGTCCCAATCCAAAGTCACGGGTGTTAATCGTGGAAGACAATCGAATCAATCAAAAGGTACTCGCCAATTACTTGAGACAATTGGGATGCTCATACAAAATTGTGGCCAATGGTCTTGATGCTCTGAATGAAGTAAAGAGATCACCATATGACATGATCTTTATGGATATTGAGATGCCAGTGATGGATGGTTTGGAATCAACGAAACACATTCGTCAGTATGAATCTCTTCATTCTCGCAAACCCAGCGTCATCATTGGTCTCTCAGGTAATGCACGACAAGAACAAAGTGATAGAGCAATTCAAAAGGGGATGGATTGTTACTTGACAAAGCCATTCCACAAATCAGACATATTGCAGCAAATTAATAGGTATCTTTCGGAGAATTAGTGGACTAAGTCGTTGACAGGTAGGCACCCTTCTACGAAATGTTCTTGTTGTTATGTCGATTACCATCTGGAGAACGAATTCAAAAAGAACAAGAACTCTCGGTTTTCTATCCTTCATGAAGCCTGAGTTTATGGTTATCGTCTGAACCGAAGTCCCTGACAATCTCCTCCTACAAGCTTCTTCGAAGGACGGATTTCCATTTGAATAGAACTACGCAGTGAAACGACTTCGACGTCCAACAAATCGAAGGAGCTAAGCATATCGGTAGTATGAGGTGAGAAATACTCAAAAAAAGGAAATAAAACATACTGTACAATACGTGTAAAATTAATGTGGGAAAAAACGAACTGGATATTTAAAACTTGGACATGTCCCTGCCGAATGCACCTGTCTTCATCCAATCATGAGCTAGAGAGAATCTATTCCTCCATGATACTTGTTTGCTCCAGTAAACACTTCTATACATTGCCCATGCTGCTATTCCTCCACCATGGAATGACCCAACCTCTGCGACTGCTTGGTGCTGTCCCAAATTGGCAAAGGATCCTCGATAGTGGAATCTGAAAGGCATATCTCCACTGTTACCTCTTGCTTTGGTGTTCAACTCCTTGGCAACATAAGTTCCCTCTTGACTTGCTACTTGAGCAGTGGCAGGCAGCGACTTGAGTTCAGAGTCTGCCATAGTGAGGAAGAGCTTGAATTCATCAATATCCAGACATTCATCACTGTCGATAATAAGGAGGAAGGAATTAATAATTGATTGAATAAACAACACGAATATATCATTGTAAACTGAAAGTGACATACTGATTGGTGTCAAACTGATGATACATGTCAACAATCTTTGTCAAGTAGAGTTTCATCTGAGGATAATCTTCAGCCTTTGTTTGCATCATATGAGTAATCTCACTCAGGGACAGCACACCATCTTTGTTCGTGTCAGCTTCTTCAAATAATTCAACACAATGCTCAAGCATCTTTGGACAATCAATCTTAGAGCAATCTCCTATCGCATACACATTCCTCTTGCCAATTCCTTTCACTCTCAAGTATGGATCGCAATTCAAGGAATTAATACTCTGAGAACCAATCTTGTTGGAAATCACCTCGACCAGTGGATTCTGCTTAATTCCAGTTGACCATAGGCAAACACCAAACGGAATACTATACTTCTTCTTCAAGTTCTTATCCAATACAATTAACTCGTCTTTCTTCACCTCAGTAACCCTAGAGTTTGTGATGATGTGGATCTTATCACTCAAAAACTTCTTTTCAGCATACTCGGACATTGTAATGTCAAATGTGTTGAGAATGTGGTCCTGTGATTGGATGAGAGTGATTGTCAAGTCACTGGCCAAGTTTGGAAAATGCTTCTTAACCTCATGCCTCAACAAATCGCTCAACTCTCCTGCAAATTCGACTCCAGTAGGTCCTCCGCCAACAATTGCAATCGCCAACAATCTCTTACGCTCTTTGTCACTCAATCCAGGGCAACTGGCTCTCTCCAAATTTGACCACAACTGTCTTCTAATATTTTGTGCGTGCTCAACCTCTTTCAAAAAGTGGCAGTACTGTTCGACCCCAGGTGTATTAAAGGTGTTCACATATGATCCTACAGCAATCACCAACTCATCGTAGTCTAATTGAAAATCGAGATCAGAGCCCTGTATTTCACTACCATCGACTCGACTCTCTACTCTTTTACAAACCACACGTTGGCCCTCATAGTCAACATCAACGGCCTTTGCCTCACAATAACTCACACCTGGAGCTCCTTTCGTTTTGCGATAAATACTGGAACGAATTGGATCGAGGATAGATCTATAATCGACACCACCTGTTGTTGTCGAAGGCAACATTGGAGTAAACAGGAAAAAGTTTCTTGGAGACACTATTGTTACATCGTACTCTGACAAATCAATATCCTGCAATACTGCCATTGCACCCCATCCAGTACCCAAAATGACCAACGATTTCTTCTTCTTCTGACCATCAGGAGTGCTCTTTTGCTTGGATTCAATGACACTTGGTGAAGCAGAGGATGGTGAAGACACCGACGAAGATGACATCGGTGTCGATAAGGATACCTCTGATGAGACGTTTGGTGATCCGGAAGCAACATTGAGTTGCATATCACGTTCAGAATTGTCAGACAATAGAATCATGTTGTAACCCAAATACAGAGCAACAGTTGCAGTAATCACACCACCAGTGGTCACCATCATTTGACTTGTTGACAATTTTTGGCCTAACGAGAAGGAATTGCTTTTTGGACCACTAGATTGATAAAATGTCCTTCTTGTAGTGGTCTTGTTGTTCAACACCGACATGGATTTCGAACATCGAGTGCCAGTGACAGATCTCAAGCCTTGTCGCAGCATGAATCGACTCAATGGAGCAGATCGGTTCACAATAGACATGAGGAACAAATAACAGAAAGGTGTGATCTTTGTGAATGTTTTCTTGTTCTTGTTCAGTTTTTTTCTTGAGGAGGACAGGTGAGATGCTTCAGAACTGTTCGCAAGTTCCCCCTCTTTTTTTAAATACCACGGAAACAACAAAAACTGCTTGGCAATGGTCAATAGTCATTGGTAATTTATTTTACTTGTTGAATTGAGGTTGTTCTCTAATCTTCAACAAGTCCTTCTTCTTCAAGTCTTCTTCGATTTGCAACAGTCTGTTGTACTTTCCAACTCTCTCGCCTCTTGCTGGGGCACCAGTCTTAATGAACTGGGCATTGATAGCAACAGCCAAATCAGAAATGATGGTGGTGGCAGTTTCACCAGATCTGTGGGAAACAATCACATTTTGTTGAGCACCAAAGATCATGGAAGCAGCGTCCATAGACTCAGTAATGGAACCAATTTGGTTAACCTTCAACAACAATGCATTGGCCCACTTCTCTTCCAAACCTTGCTTAATCAATCTGGTGTTTGTAGTGTACAAGTCATCACCGACCAACAGGACTCTGTTGCCCAATCTGGCAGTCAATTTCTTCCATCCATCATAATCCTTCTCGTCCAAAGCATCTTCCAATGAAATGAAGGAAGGATGATCATTGATCATCTTCTCATAGAAATCAACCATCTCATCAGAGGTGAAGAAAGTACCTTCAATAGCCTCATACTTTCCAGTTTCACGGTCATAAAACTCAGAAGCAGCAGCATCAATAGCAAGGAAAATGTCCTCACCAACAGTGTAACCAGCCTTCTCAACAGCTCTCTCAATAAAGGTCAATGCTTGTTCAGGTGTGTCCAAAGATGGTGCGAAACCACCCTCGTCACCAACATTCTTTGATGATGGACCACACTCGGCAGTCAACAAGCTTCCCAATGCGTGATACACTTCAGTGACATGTCTCAATGCCTCCTTGAACTCAATGTCGCTTCTTGGGACAATCATAAACTCTTGAATCTTGAGCTTGCCACCAGCGTGCTTTCCACCGTTCAAAATGTTGACCAATGGAGTAGGGATGGAGAAGGATCTTTGTGCCTTGGTGGTGGTAGACTCTTCCTCAGACTTTTCTGGAGTGAATTGTCTTGCCAAGTACTCATAGAGCTCCTCACCAGCCAAATTGGCACCAGCAGTAGCAATAGCAAAGGATGCAGCAGTGACAGAGTTACCACCGAGGTTGGTCTTCAACTCTGTTCCGTCCTTTTGTCTCATTGCATCATCGCACTCTCTCAAATTATCAACATTCTTTCCCTTGAGTGATTCACTCAATGGGCCATTGATGTTGTTGACAGACTTGGTGACACCCTTGCCCAAGTATCTGCTCTTGTCACCGTCTCTGAGCTCAAGAGCTTCATTGGATCCAGTAGAGGCTCCAGATGGTGCAGAAGCACGACCAGCAACCTTGTCTTCACTAGTGTACACGTCAACTTCGACAGTTGGGTTACCACGACTGTCCAAGATTTCTCTACCAACGAGCTTTTGAATGGCTTGAGTGTTGGTTCTGGTGCTAAAGTATGAAGCCTATTAATATGGTTTGATTGATGAGTGGGGTGTTGTTCAGTGTTAGCTCTTGTTTGCGATCACACGTATAAAAAAGCTTTCGTTGTTGCAACAAACAATAAAAAAAAAAGCTGTGATCACTTCTTCTTGTCAAGTGACGAGAGATCATCAGAGATTTAGAGTTTTAGTTGACGACATACCATGTAAGCAGTTGGGTTGGTAGCTTGAGTTTGGTAGCAGTGGTTGATTGCGTCTTCAATCAACTTTTGCAATTGATACTTGTTCAAGTAGTCATTGACGGAGAGCTTGCTATCACTGGACATTGTTATTTAGGGTTGTTGTTATTGGGGTTGGTTTGAGTGTGTTGGTTTTGCTAAACAGGTGGATGGAAAAACAACACAATGGCTAAAGGAATTTTGAGTGAGTCGCCAACAACCTCGCTCGTTGTCATCCCCACCAAAGATCAGGAAATTTCTATCCAACAAGAAAATCCTGATGACCTAAAAAAAACTTTCTGATTTTGTAATCGGCGGTTGAGGCCACAACTCAACTACAAAGCAACAACATGCATCAGACACAACACCTCATGTGAGGTCGAGCTTTAGTTGTCGACCACTGACATGTTTGACTCACACAAAGCTCTGGTTCAGCTTGAATGAATGAAATTGTACAAAAAACAATAAAAACTCTTGAAAAAATATCTTTACTTGTTTCACTTGGAAAATTGGAAATTCTGTGTGCATTTCTGTTTATTGTTTAGCCTTGTTCACACAATGTAGATGGAGGCTAATCACCGATAACGGCCGTAATTTTGTTGTTGAGATTGGCTGTAGGGACTGGTACTTGCACCAGAATATGGTTGTGAGGGCAATGGATTGCTTTGTCTGTTGTTCGAAGACTGTCCTCCGCTTCCTCCAGCATGCCTATGTTGCTTTGCTTGTCTGCTCTGTTGCAATTGTCTGGCAATCTCTGGGTCGAACTCCTTGACACCACCTGGTGGGATTGGATCTTCTCCTTCGTGGTAAAATGGACAGCCCTGACCGTTTCTGCAACCCATGCTCGTTTCAAAGAATCTACAACGGATACCCTTGCTTGGTTTGGTTGAGATAGAGCCTGGCGGGTTGATTGACATTGGAGGCGCCAGGTTTTGTGGTGCTAGACCTCTTTGCTGCAAGAGCGGCTGTTCAAAGTATGGCAGCTGTTGTTGTTGTGGCTGAGGTTGAGAGAACCCACCATGTTGTTGTCTATTGTCAGAGTAACCATGACCGTAATTGTGCATTTGGGCGATGTTCATCTGTGGTTGAGGACGAGCGAAGTTGTTTATGTTTGGGGTCGCGGTGGGCATTGCAGGAGTTGTAGTCGAGGCACTTTGCAGTGCTGAAACAAGGTTCTTCAAGAGTGCTGAATTGAGAGCAGGAACTGGACTGGATGGAGTAGATGGTATGTCTCTGGGGTTAAAATACATGACCTCAGGTCGTTTCATGTGCTCGTTACGTCTCTGAGCAGCTTCCTGACTCTCCTGACCACGATATTTGGCAATGACTTTAGCGAGAGGAAGTGGTAGTACCCAGTTTGTTTTTACCACCATGGCCTCCAGTTTTTTGCGCTTCTCCTCTCTCTGTTGTTCAAAGAATTTCTTCTCATTGACTCTGTCCTGGTTGTAGGCATGGCCGTGGGATTGCTGTTGTTGTTGCTGCTGTTGCTGCTGCTGTTGTTGTTGGATCAATAATTCTGATTGGTCAAGCTCTGAACCGTCAACTGGCATCTCCTTGTCAAATGTCTTTACGTGCTCCAGTGTCTCGGACCACCTGACTCGTCTCTTCCGGGATGCACCTGATAATGATGAACTGCTCTCTGCTTGAGACCTCATTTCACTTCTGGGTGGACTAGTTCTAGCACGCTTTGCTGCTTGCTCAGAATCCAAGGATCTGTCATCAGCCTTACGCTTCATCAATTGAGGGTTGTTGTTACCGCTTGGTGGTACAGATGACTTGGGAAGCAGAGCAGTTGATCTCATTGAGGGTGGTCCGTTGGCCTTCTTGTTCTCTGCACTGAGGTCAATCGCCTGAGTTCTTCTTCCATCTGGTTGCTTGAGGGGCACCTTTGGTATGGATGCAGAGGACGACTGAGGTGTTTTCTTGGGTATGGATGTATTGGATATCATCGAAAATATTCCACCAGAGTCAGAGTCAGGCTTCACCTCCTTGGATTTCTTGGGAATAGGAATGGGTGGTGCTTGGTCTTGCTTGAGCTTCTCTGCCAATCTTCTCCATTGTTTAATGGTTGATTCAATCTTTGTTCGCAGTTCTGTTTAGTTATACAACAAGGTTTGCTTTTTTAGTACTTTTCTTCTGAAGTTTATATACATTGTTTTTATTGTCATCAGTGAGGACGAAGAGGAGGATGATTGGTATGTGAGACAAATGAATGAAAACACAGAGGTCTGTGTGTATGTCACTACACTGCGCGATACTTTTTCTTCACGGAGACTGTTGTTGTTGTAAGTTGTGTCATGGGCTCAATATCATCATTTTGTTTTTGTAATTTGGCTTTTCAAATTTGAATTTAATGGAAATCGTTCGTAAAGAATGTGCCAACGCGTTCATCATAGATGATTCCACTGACTTCTTTAAGAAGAAGCAACAACACCTTACACACAGTGCAGTGGTACAACTTTGATGTTTGCAAGTGCACGAAACAAAAAATTTCTTACATCGCATCGATTCGCATGATTTTCATCGTCGACATGTGTTTCAAAATGTCCTCATCCATGTACATACCAACCACCTCAAGATTCGGATGAAATGATAGAATCAGAAAAGAAAAAAAAATACATACGTTCATTGGTCTGAGTCTTCAACATGGATTTCACGACTTTGGCCACCTCAGAATCCTTCAGATTCTCAAGTGTCAATGGCATATTGGATAAAACGTTGAGTATGTGAAGCATAATTTTTGGCTTATTTTTTTCGCTAGTGTCCTTCAGCCAATCTCTCATAATATTTACAGCATGGAGCTCAATCATTTTCTCTTGGATGGCCTTACTAGAAACATTGATCGCAGCCAACATGAATGGCCTGTTTTTCATCGCCTTTTCCTCTTCCATCAGTTTTACAAACGCAGGAACAGACTCCATCTTATCAATGGCTCCTCGCGAATCCTTCAACTCATTCAATCGAGTCTCGAATGGGACCTTTTTCGCTTTTGGAACCTTTGGTTTGATTTCTTCTGGCTTTGGCTCACTTGGAGAGACGGAGCCAGTGCCCTGTGAAGACACTTGGTTCGCTGCTGTCGCGTCCGAGTTTTGTTGTCGAGGAGCATAGGTAATAAGTTTGGCAGCTGCTGATTTTGGTTTTTGCAAAGGCTGTGGTGCTTGTTGAGGAGCTTTTTGGGACTCTTGTGTTGGTGGAACTTGTTGGTTCACCACCTGATTTGGTACGATTGGAGGGCGATTGGATTGCTCCAAAAAGATTGAGCTCTGTTGATTCAAGTTGTTATTCACAAACTGGTTGGCGATATCCGGTTGCAAGTTCAATGAAGTGAGCATATTGGGAGTCAAGAGTGATGGAAACATGAGTGGATTCAGGTAGATTTGTTGTTGCTGTTGGGGCACCGAGTTTTGTGTCACAACTTGAGGTTGTGCAGCAGGGAGACCAAAGACTGATTGTTGGGAGAGGAGAACAGGCGCCTGTTGTTGTGGTGGTGAACTTTGGGAGTTCATGTTTGGTTGTTGCAACAAAACAGAGGAAAATTGCTGCTGTTGTTGTGATGGTTGAAACTGGTTGATTGGAGATGTGGAGTTAGGTGGTGATGAAGTGCCAGAAACACTGTTTTGGTGCAAAAAGTTGTTCATTTACACGGTGGTTGTTGTTTTGTGTTGCAAGAAATAGTTTTAGCCTCAGTGTGTTTTCTTGGTTTGTTTTTAGGATTGGGTTGGAATCATTCAACTAAAAAAACGCTGTTTGGTAACAAGAAGTTTGTAGACAAGTGTTATGTATGGCGCAAGGTTGATATTGAATGGTTTGTTTTTTTTGTTCAATGAAGGCGGTTTTTTTGGGATCGGTTGATTGATTTGAGTGTTACAACGTTGAACGGTGCATTCAACAAAAGAACCAAAATATCCCGGGCATCTACGATTTTTTGTTCTTTTCCCTCACCCGCCAAGCGGATTCTCTTTAAAAATAGAAGGTAACTTCTAACGGAAAACTCCTCCATGATTCCACCGACTCATCGAATCTTCCAAACACAGAACAACCAAAAAACAAAACAAAACAACAACAAAATACTGAAACAGAGAGATACCCCTCCTCCACTAATATCATTCCATTAAAGTATCAACAACAACTCTAACATTATACATACAACATGAGTCACGAATACATTTTTAAATACATCATCATTGGTGATATGGGTGTCGGAAAAAGTTGTTTATTGAATCAAGTATGTCTTTCGATTTTTTTGGTGATGGTGGTTGTTAGTTGTTGCACGAGCGCGAATTTTCATTGCTACTTCCACTAGTCATTTTTTCCCTTGTATGATTTTACAAATCAAAAAAATTTGACGCCATTTTTTTCGCGCGCTTTTCCTTTGATTTTTTACAAATGATAGTTTACGGACAAAAAGTTTAGCTCTGATTGCCCTCACACGATTGGTGTGGAGTTTGGCACAAGAGTCATTGAGATTGCAAATAAACACATCAAGCTTCAAATTTGGGACACTGTATGTATACACACCTACCTACAACTACTGCTACACTTGTTTCTATTCAAATGAGGATGATAGCTTACACTAAACCACTCAAAAAAACAACAACAACAACATTTGTAGGCAGGACAAGAGAGATTCAGAGCAGTCACACGTTCATACTATAGAGGTGCAGCAGGTGCACTCATGGTCTATGACATTACCAGAAGACAAACATTTCATCACTTGGCCAGTTGGTTAACAGATGCTAGAAACCTAACGAACCCACACACTATTATCATGCTCATTGGTAATAAGCTCGATCTTGCTGATCAGAGAGAAGTGTCCTATGAAGAAGCATCACGATTCGCCGAAGAAAATGGATTGATTTATATGGAAACTTCAGCAAAAACAGGTGATAACGTAGAAGACGCCTTCTTGATAACTGCCAAGAAGATTTATGAAAATATTGAGAATGGTGTGTTGGATCCAAACTCTGTGGAGAGTGGAATTCAATTCACTAGGACATTGATTGATGATCCACAGCCTACAAAGGACGTTGGAGGTTCTGGATGTCCTTGCTAAAATGTGTGAGTGTGCATGTGTGTGAATATGTGTGTGTATGTGTGTAGAAGCATTATCTATATTTTTTTTCGATTGGCAAGTACAATCGAGTGTGTGACACACACAAAATGGAGTCACAATTGATAGTCTCACATGATGCACATACAGATCCACACACACAACCACACAACCACCAAATCTACTGCTTTAGCCTTGTTTGCTCTATTTTCTGATTGAAAATGTGGACAGGAGCTAAATGAGATATATGTGAAATATGACAATGACAATCCAACTCTACAACAACAACCACAAATACAAATATTATTATTATTATTTTAGCTACTCTATGTGGTCTTGTTATTTCTGAAGAATGAACAATTGTAACATGATAATTATCTTATGGAAATGCAACATATTTTATAAGAGGAACACTCGATTCCTGACGTTCTCAATTGTACTCTTTTTGTTGCTGAATGTCCAACATGGCTTCGTAGCAACTGTTGGAGCAGGCACAGCTAAAACAGTACCGTATGAATGGTAAAAAGTAGCTCACGTCTCCGTCCTTTGGTATCAGTGTTAAAAAGTCTTCAGGCACCAGTATCTTGGCCAAGTACCACAATGTCTTCTCAAACACTGCGATCAGTGGAGACGAGCTCGTTTTTCCTTCGTCCTTTCTCAATTGTTCAATCAATCGATCAGTTAATGATTTCCATTCATGCAAACGCTTACAGTAATGGTTTCCATAGATGAATGTCAGTTCAGGCTTCACTGTCAATAACGTATCAAACGATTGATCGTGTTGACCCAGTACTGTAAAGCTCAGTACTTGCAGGGATATGACACCAGCAGGTGCTTCGTTGTTCAAAGAAAGAGAGCTCGATGTGTGCTGGAAGAATCCTGTGACTTGTTGTGACAATCTTGGTCTAAACTGTTGTCTCGAAGTGAGTGTCTTTGCTCCCACAAACACATCATCAGCATCCGTGTCATTCGAGCTGAAATATTTGGATGGTTCCACAGGTATCATCACAATGGATTTTTTGTACAATTGGTGATCACTTCCAATGAAACAGAGTAATGACTGAGCATTGAAGAGAGTGTACAAAAGACGGAAGAGTGGATCCGTGCTGAAAATGTCTTCAAAATTGGAAGCTGTTGGCTCTTGTTCCAACAGTCTCACAACTGTCTTGTGAATCAATTCTGATGATGGTTGACGCGTTTCTGCACTATCGTCGTTGGTTTCTGTTTGATTGGTGCTGAAGAGGTAACGTTCAATCTCAACCAATGTCATATCATTTAACCATCGATGTCTACGATCCATCATTGAATAAGCAAAGCATGAGCACCACTCTTTCAATTCAGACACTGATTTGAGAGAACGCAATGATTGGCTTCGATCAATCTTTTCTCCAGACCGTAGCAAGTTGGAATATTCCTTCAAGTCTTCCAAGTAGTAGTCATAGAGACTGGTGGCAAGATTGCAATAGGTAGACGAGAATTCTGTCTTGATCCAATCTCTTGCTAGCAGAACAATGGAGAGATACCGTTCAATAAGCATACGATTGTTCGATTTTGTGTCTTCGTTGCTGGTCAATAGAGCTATCACGTCTTGCACTGATAATTGAACCACTGGTTTTGGACTGTCCAACACGGAAGTAACAGGTTTTGTGAGCAGACGTACGAGCGCTTCCAGCAGACACCAGCAAAAGTGAGTTCTCATGACATGACCGAATGAAGACACCTTTCCTTGATCCATCAACAAATGCGGATTGGAGGCGATGTGATCTGTTATAGTCTGAGAGTCCACCGATGACAAGAGTTTCACTGCCTTACTCGACTCGTTTACTCCCAGGAGCAACAAAGTCAGAGCAAATGAATCCTTTGGTCTCGTATCACTCCACCATGATAACAATTCTTCGTCTTCAGCATTCGTTGGCTCTTCGAGTTCGTTCTGTAAATCTTGGTCTTGATCAATCTCGTCCGCTGGTAGATCAAATGCTTCATCCGGAATCTTTTCTTCATCCAAGTCGGAATCACTATTGTATCCATTGTCGAATGACGAGCTCAAAATGCGATCCAAATCCTTGGAGGTGTTTGGTAGGTTCATGATTTCTCCACCGAATTGCATCAGAAGCTCAATACCCAATTGTTTATCATAGCAAGCTAAACTCGAGTCAAGAATGAGTGTAGATAGGCGGTGAGGAGCGTACTGCTTATAGAGCTTCAAAATATCGTTTCCAATCTCTTCATTGTGCTGTGTGATCAAGCTCTTTGATGCATTGAACAACACAGACTCCAGATAACGAATTAGAGATGCAGGATTCGCTTGCAAAAGTTCATAGACAGTGTGTAACAGTCGGTCAGACTGTGAGAAGCATGATGCTGCACGATCTGCCTTATTTTTCTTGAGATATGCATCTCCGAGTAGA
Source organism: Tetramitus jugosus (assembly GCA_937625935.1). Taxonomy (NCBI): domain Eukaryota; phylum Heterolobosea; class Eutetramitea; order Acrasida; family Vahlkampfiidae; genus Tetramitus; species Tetramitus jugosus. Next base: position 264,144 of record OW569381.1, on the reverse strand, counting down.
CCGAATGATTTTCTCAATAACTGTGTGTACGTGTTGAGTTCTGATCTTAGCTGTAACAGTGCAATTGGATCTTGTGCCTTTCTCTCTTCTGCCAATAAATTATAATACTTTGATTGTAGCAAACTGTGAGATTCCATCAAGAGCCTGACGTGTTTTTCTTCATCATTCTCCTCTTCGGCATCGTGAGCCTTCTCTAATATATCCTCATACACTTCACACAATTCAACAACATCCAACACATAAATATTGTAAGAGTAAGTAATCTTTTCTTCAACCTTGGGTGCTACTTGCTGCTGCTTTTCAGGTGTTTCTCGTTGCTTTTGCTTTCTCCAACTGGAGAAAATGGGCAACAAACTACCCATTGTTTTTCCTCCAGAACTCAACTTGTCAACACTACGAATATCAGATAGAATGACAGTCTCCGATGTCGTATGATTGTAGTATGCTGCAATTGTAACATTTTCCTTGCTGCTGAACTTTGACATCAAAACAACTTTGCGGTTCGTTGCAATCACAGATTTTAGACCAATGAATGGATGGAATTTCAGTAAACATCCTTGCTTACTGCCCAACACGGACCAAATTTCCATACCGGCCGGAGTGATCGCAAACAAGAACAATGAGTTCACAGCACTCATAATACACTCGCCCGTATAATCAAATTCAGACAACAGTTGAAGCTTGGATATATCGTAGACATAGCCCTTGTTCGAAGTACTGATGATGCATCGCATACCAGTGTCTCCCTCATAAAATTCTTTCTTGTTGCTAATGTTCTTGATAAAGTGAATAGACCGAGCAGATTCAGACTGAGTAAAGTGCTTGTGCAATAGATTTGTACAGTTTTCACTGAGAACCAATAGAGAGTGAGTCTCCAAACACTATCAACAGTCGTAACAACAACCAAATTACAACAATAACAATACATACATATAGTTACAATCTACAAATGTTGGATGGTCAACTGTTGGTGTCTTACCCATGACTTCATACGCTTTGTCATTCTTTCTATTCACACCCAAAGATCTATTCATATATATACAGACGTAAGCATAAAGCAATAACAATCACAATCACAAACATATGTACATACGATGCGAGTGGATAAGTTGAAGTGGCAGGAGATGGAACCAAGTCATAATTGGTCGAATTGAACCGAACTTCCACATAATTCTGTGCATCGATTGCGCACTGCGAAACACCCCAAACCGTACACAATTCACTCTCTTCACTTGACTTGTTGCTAATTCGATTCCCATTCGCTTCTTCATTTCTATTACCAACCTTACTACTGTTGAGTGTCAATGGTTTGTCCTCATGTTTCGACAAAGATGATTCATTCACCTCTACTGCGGTAGAGCTGTCCATCGCCATCAAATCACTCATCAACTTGAATCGAACAATTCGAACATCCGTATCGGAACCATAACCCATAAATTGATTAAAAATGGACATGCACTTAATATTCCACGAGCAATACAGTTTCAAGATGCACACGGGAGCCATCGAAATTTGTGAATTGGTCAATCCCAAACCTGATGACGAAGCCGATGATGAAGAAGCATACAAGAAGGGAAACGCCCACAGAGTAATCATTCGATCCGCATGTACTTGAATCATATTGGACTGATTACACACATTAATCAACTTTACATTGATACCAATAGGCAACGTACACACTCCAATTTTTGTTTTACATTCTTTTTGATCCCATAAAAAGTGATAGATGCGACACACTTGTTGATGCGTCATCATTTTTTCATCATTTCCATTCACAGTATGATTGTTTTGATTGGGTCGTTTTTCAATTGTAATCAATCGTTTGAGATCATCAAGGTAACACATGTCAACTACAATTGGCCACAATGGTCTCAATTCATACAATCGATGAAACGGTTCATTTTTATCACCATTAGCACCATCATTAGCACCACCACTCGTACTATCATTATTTTTTGATGACATCCTTTTTTCATCATCATCATCATCATTACTACTATTATCATGATTAGCTTTAGTAGTGGATGATAAAGTAGTACTGGGATGAAAGCTACTACTCTGAGTAGAGTAACCTCGAATGACACCTGAAGCTAAAGCAACCCAAAAGAGACTGTTGCTTGATGCAATACAGAGTGGTTCATCATTGTCTGGACAGAGAATGTCCTGTGACTGAAATACTCTGACATGACTAGAGTTCATTTAGATTAGTGAAATGGTAGGTGGATGTTGTTTTTGTTGTTTTGTGGTAGGGGAATTGATATTTTTTTCAACACGCTTTTTGGAAGCTTCGTGTAGTTTCTCCGAGTGGAAATCCTTTGGTTGTATTCTGAGCTTTGACAGAATTCGAGGAAGAGATCGATTGAGAGACAATAAAACTAGATCTGTTTAGGCTAATGATTGAATAATTATCAATCCTGCCAACATTGCTTCTCTGTTAGGGAGGACTTACTACAAACACATTGATTCTCAAGTCCCTCTCACATTCGTCCATGATCTCTCAGCTTCTCTTTCTGAAGAAATATTTTAGCATGGTGAGGTGACATCCTAACAAGTAAGAAGAGCTCAAACAACTGAGACACCGTTAGTGTTTCTCCGTTATCGTAAAAGAAGAAACCCAGAATCTAAGAAAACAGAGAACTGAGGTTCAACTCTTAAACCTTCCATCGAAGCACCACCTAACAATGTTCTCAATTTGCAACCAGAAAGTATTCCCTTTGCGTCACATGCTAAGATATAGCAATAGGGACACCTATCCAAAAACTGAGGAGCTTCACATCTTACAAGAGATGAAAAATCATAAGGTATCCCTCGACAGTATTGGTCAAGAGATGACATGGCAGGACTGGTTAGCCAAACAGGATCTTACAGAGTGGGAACCCCAAGTACAAAGGCCCTGTTTGACCCCAACGCACAAATTTGGGTTAGTACTTTTATCAACTCTCACAACTAACATGTGAAGCAGTTGTTTTCAGGTTTCGGATTCATACTTGTTGTGACTGCCATGTTGTGACAATGGTGAACACAGTCTATGTATGGTCTGAACAAAACTTTATTATTCTGATCTATTTGTGTTCTGTAAACGCTTTAAGTCTTCACGCATGTCAATGAGAAAGCTCGTGATTTCAGCAGCATCCTCATCATCCCCCTGGTGATTCCCATTCTGCAAACTACCAACACTAGCTTGGTGGAGATGATCAACCATGTCATACTGATAGTTCTCATAATTGTTGAAAACCTCGGAAGGTGCTTGTTGTTGGTTCATGTCTTACTGTCTGTGACTGTGACTATAGCTTGTGCTTATCTTAATATCGTGATATTTATGAGATGTAGTGCTGCAGCTTAAACACTTAAGCTTATTGGTGTGTTTTTGTTGGTTTTGTTGTGGGTGAGATCTTGATGATGGTAATTGTTGTAGCTCATTTTGAGGGAACCTTTGGGAGTATCATACCCCGTACTCGTACTAGTACTCGTGTTTTGTTGGCTGTGGGGAAAAAAGTATTTAGGATTTGAGTCGGTACTTCGGAGTAAGGGAAGGAGAAATCAGAATGCAGGAAGGGAATTTTATTTTTTACAAATTAGAGATCAGGTGTGGAGCTTCTGGCCTTATTCGCTGGATCGTTGTTCCATGAGGCATGCCAAGTACCCTTCTTTCCTCCCATGGCATCAGAGTAGTCAACCTGTTCGATATCGACTTCGTCCTCGAATCGACGTGAAGAAGATTGATGCGACTGTTGTTGTTGATTCCAGTTCATGTTCGAAGAGGAGGATCTGCTTGGAGATGACTTGCCCAAATACTTATCAAAGTACTCGTCTTGATCAAATCGCTCAGATGATCGACCAAATGGCTCAGAAGATGATTGATAATAGCTCTGTTGAGTGTGTCTATGAACATGGCGGATTGGCAATGAACTGTCACCTTCTCTGTATATCTGTTGTTGTTGCTGTTGTGGTGTTCGCTGGAGGAATGAGGAAGACTGTGGTGCCTCAGATTGAAGAATGGGTTGACTGATGACTTGTTGCCAATTTCCTCCTCCAGATGCAGGATATCCTTGAGACAACAAAGGTTGTTGTTGCTGTTGGAGAATTGGTTGAGACCATACTGGTTGTTGCTGTTGTTGTATCAAGGGTTGTTGAACAAGCGGTTGTTGTATCATTGGTTGTTGAGCCCATTGCTGTTGTTGTGGTAGTTGTTGCTGAACCACAGATTGTTGTTGTGGCAACAATTGAGGTTGGATTTGTTGCTGTTGACTCTGCCAAGGTTGTTGCTGCTGAATGGGGACTGCACCCACAGTTCCAACACGTGCACCACCTGTGGTGAATGATTCATTGTAGTTGGCATATGATGTCTCACGGGATACTGGATATGGCATGGCCTGATAGGATCCAGGGAGTGTCGTGGTGGTTGTAGAGGTTGGTGCTACTTCGAACTTTGGTTGATTGAACTTTCTCTTCAATCTCGTGAAGATGCCTTGCTTTTCTTGGTCGGTGTCAGTAGTACCAGATGAAGAAGAAGGAACCTGTTGCCATCCTTGACTTGTTCGTGCAGGTTGGGTTGTCATGATCGGTTGAGTAGACATGGATGTTGGTTGAGACATCATGGTTGGTTGTGTGACATATCGAGTTGTTGGAGTTTCATAGACATCTCTTCTGATCACTTGTTCTCTCACTTCAGTTACTGGATGATGTCTCACTTCTTGTACAATTGGTTGAGTCACAACCTCTCTTTCATACACATCAACTACTTCAGTCACAGGTGCTTGTGAAAAAGAAGAAACTGGTTGGCGTGTCAACGAGGATGAAGTTTGTGGCATAAATGACGATGTACTTCCTGGAACAGGCACTGATGACTGAGGCGCATAGGAGGTCATTGGTTGTTGCATTGGAGCACCAACATTTGGATTAAGAACTGAACCGTATTCTACCATGGATTTCTGTTAGTGAAAAGAGGTTTCGTTGTATTTGAAGTATTTTTTGGAAAAGTGTATGAGGTGAGAGTAACGGCGGTTTTTTGCATACGTTATTGGATGTTGAAATATTTCTGTTACATTGCAAAATGTGGGTGTATTTTTTCCTTTGCCAGATCTGAGATGAAAAGGATTCGACCAGGTGTTCGCGATGATCAACAGCTAAGCTTAATCGGACCTTAACTATGCATACTTGAGCATTGTTCTGAACCGACCAAAAGTTCTGCCTCAAAGAATGGCAAACAGAAATCACCCCTTGCGGGATCCCCTTCTCTGGGACTGTCTTTCAAGTAAAAGTTGTCTAATGCTGTAGTGATTTCTTGCCAACTTCAAACGGACAACAAATTTGAAAAGGAAGAGAGCCAATGATGGCTATTTTTTTATGGGTTGCCTGAACATCTTAGAAAGTCATTCTCAAAAGGATGGTTGAATTCAGGTTCGTAATAAATATCTTATTGAGCAAAACCCATACTTGTAAGCAATATTCTCTGTGCCAGTTTTCTCTTTCACACAATAATAACTCTGGATATGTCATGATCTATCGGTCCAATTACTTGACAAAATGTTGCACAATGTTATCCACAAACTCATCATGTTTTCCAAAGCAAGGGCTAACATCAAAAGTTTTCATCACTTGCAACAGACTGGTGAAATGAGCAAAAGTGGCCAAAAAGATAAACGCGTGCCAGAATTGATGACTGTGGAACCAGTAATCAAACTTTCCTGGTGCAAATCTCTCTGGAATCTTGAAAGCATAGAAGAATCCACCGACAGCATACAGCAAATACATGTGGCCAACACCAGACATCTTCTCAATGAACAATGCATTCTCAAATCCATAAATGCAAAACAGGTGAACAATTGGCAAGATGCCTATTGCGGCAACACTACCGAACGCAGCCAATCGGAACTGTCTATAGTCATCACCACAGTACTTTGGAGTAAGCATCATCAGAGAGCAAGCCGAGCAGAGAACAGTGGCCAGCACTGTATAGAATATTCCCCAGTATGGATGACAGTGGAACGCATAGTACATTGGCGGGTAAAAGGAACCTAGAATCAAAAATCCAATACCAGAAATATCCATTCTCAATAAACAGGCATGATGATGGTCAGAGACACAATTGAACCAATGATAGGTCAATGAAGCACCAAACGTATAAATGGCAGAGCAAGCATAGACAATGTAAGCTGCAGAGTGATAGACACTACCCAGATCCCACACAAAAATCACTCTGAACAAAACGACCAGGAAATAGACAAAGCTTATCAAAGCAGTCCAAATGTTTCTTCATTTTTACAAGCACACACAGAACAAAAAACAGAGTGTCAGTCAACACGATAAGCTTTCGACAAAAGAAGAAAAGCGCACAAATAAAAAGCGCGCAAACATGCAGTTTTTTACAACAAAAACTAAGAGCTCACACATAAAAGCTTTCAAGCTATGAAAACAACAAAAAAACATACATGGTTTCATTGTGCAGAGAAAAGAGGGAAAAGAAAGCTTCTTTCCATGACAGGTTCAATCGATATCCCGAGGTAATAAATCTCTCAATGGCGTGGTGAGGAATACATCCAAACTCTTGTGGTGTGCTACACCTGATTTTTGGTGAGCTTTCCACGGTGCAGTCAGAACCACATCCTACAGCATGAGCCAAGTGATGTGGAATGTGCAATTTGGAGGGTTGAGGCTTGCTTCCTACAGCTGTTCTCTTCATTTGTTGTTGTTGGTCTGTTTGTTATTGATGCTGAAATGTCTGTGCTTTGTTTTTGCTTTGCTTTTTTTCACATGCAGCTGAAACTCAATATTGGGGGGATGTCGCACACAGCTCCAATTCCCGCAGCAACCAGATTTGATTGTCGCGCCAACGAACAAAATTCGATTCGGAATAAAAATTGACCGCCTCATGAAAAAACCGCTCATTTTCCCTCCAATGAAAAGCAGAATTTGATTTCGTAAAAAAAAAAGCAACAGCAAACAACAACAACGATCAACAACAACAAAAAACAACAATCATGAGCCACCGTCAAGTCAAAACACCAAGAGAACTTAGCGTATCCACTGGATCTCAAGGCAGACAAGTCACCACTGGAGGAAGCTCCAATGTCAATGAAGGCACCAACATGTCACTCAGTGAACGATTTGCAATGATTCACAAGAGACAAAAGGAACAAAAGAAATCATCAGGCACACCAAAGAAAAATATCATTACAAAGGCCAAATCACCTGCCACAAAAGAAAACAATGGTGCTGGCATTAAAAAGAGAGGAAAGGGTGATGAAAAGAGAAAGACTGGAACACCATCTAGTGATAAGAAGACCAAGAAGGTACCACAATCAAGTGAAAAGAAGGCAAATAAGAAGGCACAACAATCATCGCAACCACGTGTTGAGAAGAAGGCTCAAAAATCAGAGGCTGATTTGGACAAGGACTTGGACGTTTATTTCAAGAATGAAAGCAAGTAAATTTAAAAGTGCGAAAATGGAGTGATGATGATGATATAGTGTGGTGGTGGTGATAATGATGATAGTATGATGATGATAATGAATGCGCGTCAGTGTTCGTTGCGATTTCAAAATTGTTATCGTTGTGATCACATTTATATGTGTTTGAACTCATTGTAATTTGTTGAATGTTTTATTGAACCAGTTGATGCGCAAAAGAATTGGATCAGTTTTGGACGATTTTTTTTGTGATCGATTGGCGAATGAATAGTAAATTGTTATCTATATATTTTCTATATTCCACCTATATTTTTAATATTTGTATCTCTCGAGTGATGGCGTGTGAGTGTGTTTTTCGCTGAATGAGTGTTGATCGTATTGGTTGAAGATTGAATTTGATTGTAGGAGGTGTATGTTGAGTTGGGTTGGTAAATTGTTTCTTGTGGTGCTGTGAAACGATTGTTCGTTGTTGTATTGGACATGGACTCTTTTATCCATGAGTTTAATTAATAAATTAAGAATTATTCAAATATAAGCAGCTCTCCACAATAGCAGAGCCACAAATGTTGTTGCGTACATGAGACTAAATGTGATGATGGATGTCTTTCCCTTGGGTGCCAACATTCCAACAGCAGTCAGTATAATACCGCAACCAGCAGCAAATAAATAGGAGGGCCAAGTTGGAGCAAACTGCACTGGAGCACTTAGGCCAGTTTTCCTGTTCCAGCTGAGATCTGGACAGAGGGCAACGAGTTGGAATGCCAAGCAAGGCAACGTCATTCCAAACACGTGATGAAACTTGACAAAAAAGTTAACAGCTACCGTAATGACTGCAATGAGCATCATGAGAACTGTGACACCTGAAAACAACAGCCAATTCACATTCTTCATATTGGACAGCGTGATATGATTCGCAATGGCTGCATAGCACTTGGCAGAGTGACACGAAGGACAGAATACAGTGTTCAACAGGAATAGTCCTGCTCCCAACATCATACAAATCACAGCCTGCACCACTGCAAACAAACAATCCGATGGATAGTGAACACCGAGATGAACTCGTGCAAAACTCGTCACCAAGAATGATCCAATGACAACGGGCCAAACCCAGAACCAAAATGCAAAATTTGCACTCGCATTCTCTCTCGTCGTATACCTGATTGCAAAACAAATAAAAACAGAGTACAAAACAGCACATGTCACTGCTCTCGATGGAAAAGATGAAGTATGGTCCTTGCTCAATCTCACTGCACGTCCAGCCACATGTGGTCTCTTTCTAAAAATAAATCGTTTAGGCAATTGAGACACTACACTCAAACTAATCATCAAATAGAGTGCAACTGTGGCAAGAAAGTCCCATCCAAGTGCATACAGCACAAACGGTGTGGTAATTCCAATTTCAATGGCAGTGAGAAACGTAATGAACCTACAAAACATTTTCACAATCTTCCATTGATGTGGTTTTTGACAAATGGAGATCCAAAAATCATCAAATTTTTGCCAAGTTTTTTCAAAGCTCTGAGGCACATGATACACTAGAGTAGTGTAATCTCCCTTGTGCTCTGATGAAGCTTCTTCATGATGTCTTTCATTGGATTGAATAGAGAGTTCATCATCATCATCATTCGTGTCTCTATAGTTGATTGCATTGTTAGTGTTGTTAGTATTGTTGTTATTGTCTTGAAGCTTCTCTCGTGAACCATCACCCAAATTTTTCATTTTTTGATTGCGACTGTAGTGAATTTTTTGGCGGGAAGAAAATGGATCTTCATCCATGGTAATGGCTTCGTCTAATGATAATGTGTCATCATGTGGGTGCAATGATTGTGCTTGTTGTTGTTGATAGACACTCATGTGAGTGTTGATGGAGGAAGAAGAAGCTAACATGGGGTCACTTTCTTCTGCTGTGGATGAGTCCATGCTGCTTCGTGTGTCTTCGTTGTTGTTGTGAGTATGTACAGAGTTGTGAAATGGATTGTTGTCGTTATTGTTGTTGTAAGACTGTGGTGGTGAGTGACTCATGTCGAGGCGTCGTGATGAAGAAGAAGCTTTTGTGCAAGTTCTTCGATGTGTGAGAGTGGTGGTTGTGGTGGTTGTGGTGGCTGCTGTGGCGGTGGCGGAGTGATCGTTGGTGTGCGCTGTAGTGCTTACGGAGTAATTATTGGCGGCTTTTTCTTGTGCGGTTTTTTGTTTGTGTTTTTTGTTGAGATTCTTGTTTTTGCGGCTGATGCTCATCAAATCAGAGTTGTTGTATGTGTGTTATTGTTTGCAGCAGAGTTTTGTTGTTTGGGCCATCCACGAATCGATTTTTGTTGTTGTTTGTTGTTTTGTTGAGATTCTGAGACACACGGAGTTCATGTCGACGATTTTGGCTTTGGGTTGTTCCATTTGGCTGATGAGGTTGATATGTGTTTCTCCGAAGAAGTGAAGGAGAAGCTTCAACGAAAACATCAACGTCCATTTCTCTGATTCAGACAACTCCTGAATGGATATTAGTCAAGATAATCAACGTGGTATTATGGTTGATATGGAGGGTAATTCTGGACAGGACTATATCCCCTTAGACGAAGAAAAAAAGGAGGTGATGTATGAGGAGTGCTCTTACGATTCGAGAAGAAACTCTGTCAAACAACATCTCCCTCGATTGGCCTATGTCACATCTCATCTCGTTGTGTGTGTGTCTGTTAGATGACAGTAATAGTTCCTATACAGGCAATGTTCTTGAGATTGCAGCAAGTTATGCTACTATTGGAGTACAAAATGCAGAAAAACCTTCTCTGTTGTTGATTCATCACAAACCTCAGGATATGAAGTCCTTTGAGACAGCAAATGAGAGTACCATTGCAGAAAAGTGGCCTTAACAGAACGATGCGATTAGTAAATGAGAATTTGAGACAGAACATGCCAAGTGTCCTAACGGTCATAAAACTAATAACATGTCGACAAAAGGTCCACCTAGAAGGTATGGAAAGAATGGTTCTGTTTCATCTTCAACATTCACTCCTTCCGTACCGAGCAATTCTAGAACTGTTCGCTCTGTCAACAATGCTTCGAGTGATCCTTTCTTTCATCACGTCCAGGAATACAAAGATTCACCACGAAAGAGCAAGCGAGGTTCGGTATCAAAGAGTTTATCAGATGGATATCAACGATTAAGAGAAACTCAAGAGGATGACTCAACATCCCTAAGAAGAAAAGATGAAAGACAGTACATTTCTCTTCATGAACTCTCTTGCAAATCTGAAGCTTCCCACAACACGAGACTATCTCTACCACAGACACAATACGTGATAGAAAAAGTTAAACACGCATTTGATGTATTGGATCGAGCAAGGGAGTTGAATTTGGAGAAAGGGAACTTAAATGATACTGGGGATATTTCTTTGGATCATATGTTGATATCCAAGAGTGACCTACATCAAATGCAAGAATCACTTGAAAAGTTGTATGATAACAATCAACTTTTACTGACCAACTATGACCAGATGATTCTGTACATCAAGAAGAGAAACCTGTTTGAAGATTTTAGACAAGAGATGCCAGAGATCTGTACATCTCTTAGACCATCACTCGAATATCCTACAGCTATCAACAGCAGTAACAAGTCAAGGAATGAAGAGATGGAGCTCTTGAAACGAGAGTATGTCCAATTACTCGCCCAATGGAACAACAAAAATGTTGATTTTGAAGAACGGTTTTGTGAATACAAACAAGATATCAGCGATCTTCTACATGACGCACATTCCAAATTAGAATCTGTAATGAAGCTACTGACTCATCAGACATGCAAGAAGGGAATTCAAACGTTTCCCGAAGAGGATATCGGATCAGTTGTAGATGAGATATTCTCAACTACCAACAATAATAATCTGCGGATGTCAAATAGCAGGAACTTTGTAGATACGGAGAAAAAATTAGAGATCAAAAGAAGGATTGTAAAACTTTCCCGTAGCATAGGTTCAAAGGAGAAGGATGAATTATTAGAAATCTTTAAGGATATTCAAAATAGAACTCTTATTTTACAGCTTCAGAGAGATAATGCCGAGTCAGGTCTTGAACAATTGAAGAAATCTTCACGAGAAGAGATAGATAGATTGAACTCTGAGTGTCATACACTAAGAGAGTCCCTAATTGACTTGTGGGACAATAAAAGAAGATAATGTTACTTTATCTTCCGTGCGTCATGAATCAGCTGTTTCACTTGACCTATCAATTGATTTTCAATTGACAATAGCTGCTTCTCGTGATGTTCATTCAACTTGGCTCTCTCATACTGCAATTCTCGCACTTCTGATTGAAGTTTACTTGTTTCTTCGGCCTTGAGAGACAACTTTCTTTCTGTTGCATCCTTTTCGGTTTGATACGAATGCATTAGGGACTCTAATTGTTCGTTCAATTGAGTTATTTTTCCTTCAAAATTTTTCCTCTCTTCCTTCGATTTGCTCTTAACTTCATTGGCATTAAACTTCAAGTGTTTAGCTTCGACTTGCAACTTATCAAAATCTGATTGCAATTGATACTTTTCTGCTTCTACTCCTCGCATCTTATCCAATAGTTTTTCCATTTTCTTCTCGTACTCTTTTACCAAAGCATCTCTGGACAATGTATTGTTGGCAATTTCTTGTTTTAACTCACTTACTTCCTTGTTACTCGCTTCCACCTTGTTCAACAATGATTCTTTTCTCTCTTCGTACAATCTCTCATAATCCATCTTTTCTTTCCTGTAAGAGTTCCTAATATCAGAAATCTCCTTCTCATGAGTCGACTTCATCTCAAGGTACTGCATTTTTATCTTGCTGTACTCTGCTTCTATCAACTGCAAGCTTCGGACATTATTCTGCAGGAAATCGATTCTTCTTCCTGCTTCAGTAAGTTGATTGTTCAAGTCATTCTTGTCATTTTCGAGCGAGGAAATCTTGTGACTCGAAGTAAGGATTTTCTCTTCCTTGCTCTCCAAATCTTCCATCTGTTTTCTACTGATATTAGTGACTCTCTTCAACTCCGCTTCCATGGCACCCATTCTATCATTGACTTCTCTCAATTCTGAAGACAAAAGAAGAACAGTTTTCTTCGATTCATTGTGCTCCAAAATCTCCTTGTCCAGTCTTTTCTTTGTTGAAGGCAATTCTCCCTCTGATAGGTCTACCAATTGTTTTTTCAACTCCTCAGTACTCTCTTTCTCCTTTTTATACAATCGTTCGGTTTCCTGCAGCTTTTGGGAAACAGAATAGTAGTCATCTTCTAAAGTATTCAATCGCTTCTGACTATTGATCATTTGTTTAGAGTAGTCGTCTTGCTGGTTAATAATTTGTTCTTGTAGATTTTGAATCTTTCGGTGTTGAATATGTTGGGAATGATTCAACTCTTGTTGCAATCGATCCGTCATAGCCAGCTCCTTCTCTGATGTTAATTTACGTTCTCTATTTCTGATAAGTAGCGAATCAATAGCTTGTTGAGTCTTATAGTCAACTTCGTTTCCTGCAACATGGAGCTCAAGAAGTGTGTGGTTGTCGCGGAGCATATCCTCTATGTATCTACCACCACTGACACCCATACTATTCCACCTTAAATCCACAGTTAGAAGTGATGCATTGTCTTTCAGAGCCGCTCCGAGAATGTGGGCTCCTTCAGGTGTAATCTTGTTGTTTCTTAAATCCAGTGCTATGCAAATTAGAACATAGGTTTCAATAACTCATCTCTATTCATGATTTTTCAATGAAATGTGACCATACCTAACAGGGTTCTGTTCGACTTTAGAGCGCTAGCGATTTCCATGATTCCAGTGTCATACACACCGACACCGTTCCACTCTAATATCAAAGTTTGAATTGTCAGATTCAACTTTAGCAACCTGCCAATAGCTGCTGCTCCCTTCGCATTGATGTTGCCACCCTTGAGATTCAACAATTGACAAGTTTTGTTCTTCACGAGAGCATTACAAATCGCAACACAACCTTCATCTCCCATGTAACTCTCAGATAATATAATTTCCACAAAAGTTTCGTTTCCTTCTAGCGCATATCCAATGGCAACAGCATTCTTCTGACCGAGAGTGAGCTCACCTAGGTTAAGGATGGGCGCTGGAGTAGTATCGAGGTCCTCAGACAAATGAACAATGCTTTGCAATGGTTCAATGTGAAGCTCTTTACACTTTACTGAATATCGAGACTTAAAACTTCTCATTTTGATTGTTTCACAGTCCGATCAAGTAGTAATTGTAACTGCCAACAGAACTGGCGCCAAAAAACAAATACCTACTTGACTGAAGGTTCTCGAGTGGTCTCCTATCTTTAAACCATTTCACTTGGTTGTTCGGTGTAAAGAGTTTCTGATTCCTCGAACCACAAAGTAAAGAGAATGAAACAGTTATTAACCTTCAAGTGAAAGAAGCAATGAAAATGAGTGTGGGAAGAACAAGAAGGAAGAAATGATTGAAATTGGTTGACTTCAAAATCTATTACAGAGAAGACCTTAAGTTACTTGAAGCCAATCGCGCACTCGGCTGCTGATAGCGGACGAGATGACTCTTTCATCGAAAAGACGGTTACCTATTGTGAGTCCAATTCTATAGCCCTTCTCATGTAAGCAAAGGATAGACAGGCAACCGAAAACTGGAAAAATAAGTGATCCGGGTTGAAATCCATAGTTCAGTCATGAGAGGTGTAGTAATTACTGGTGAAGCAAATCCGAATTATACCTCTGGTTCTGATTCTGAGTACCGCCTACCATGGATCTCCCATGACAAGCTCAAGGTTTTTCTGATACAGAATGCAGGCACTAGACAAAACTATTGAAATCGGTGATGAATTTCTTCGTGACAAGAAATAGGAGAATAAGAGACATCATCGTAGACGAGCGACGTCGTATAGCTCTTGAAGAACCGCTCCGGACGGATCCGAAATCTTCCGCTCTCGATTTGCCATATAGAGCCAAATCGAGCGCAGACGGACAAAAACAACAGCTGAAACAACAAAGAACAACCAAATATCAACAACAATAAGAAATATCAATCAATAACCACACGAAATAAAAAAAAAAAGTCAGAATGGACCAACATCGTGGATCCAACACCACCAACACCACGACAACTTCGGCAACAACGAACAACAACAGCAACAACAACAACAGGTCGAACCCTAAGCTAACCATTGATACTTCACCACCTACGCCCTCCACCAGTTCCTTTGCTGTCGCTGCACCTCTCTCATCATCATCATCAACATCACCCACTAGAGCTTCATCATCAGGAACATTTCTTCCTCTTCATCAAATCAACAACAATTACAACAACAGTCAAGCTCTTGGCTCAATACGCTTCAATCAACAACATGTGACAACAACGACGCCAATCATGATGGTTCCATCGACACCAACATCAGCTCTCGTCTCTCTCGCACCACCCACTCCTTCTTCAACTTCACTTTTTTTTAATGGTACACCAACGAGTGCACTAGGGGGAGAACTTGTGGCTTCGACACCGAATCGAGTGGGGCAAGATTTAATTACGGATTTTGATCAAATGACAGTCAGATTGTTTAGAGAGAAGGGTTCTCTCTGGGAACACACCGCAAAGAGTAAGTTTTTTTGAAATGTCCGACGACGACGACGACAACTACAAATTCTTTGTTTTTTTGGGATCAGGAGAGTTCGCGTGTTTTAACTCGTAAAACTTGAATATTTTTTTTCATATATGAAGCTGATTTTGGTGATTCTTGTGAAACGCTTGTAAATAATATCAATTCACTCGTGGAGCACCTGTTGAACAAGAAGGAGAAGATAAAATCGGAGAATGGACGTTATTTTATCAAGGAATTTTTGAATCGATTGGTTCGTTCACTCATGAGCAAGAACAATATTCGAAAATCGTTGGCTGAAGTTATTAATCTACTGTTTAGTCGTGTCATTGCACTGTTTGTGTCGCAACTCGAGTATTATCTGTTGGACAAGAAGGAAGAAGAAGCAAAGTTTTTGGAGAAGCGAGAAAAGGCAAAGAATGCTGCAGCGGCAGCTTATTCATCATCGTCATCGATAACAGGGGTTGCTGCTTCTGCTGATCAACATCAACAGCCATCGCCACCACGATCTTCATCATCATCGTCCTCGTCTTCTTCTTCCTCTGCTGGATTGTTGTCGTCATTGGCAGCATCGTTGCCATCAACGTCCTTGTCTGCTGCGCGCAACAGTAATGCAACAGAGTGCTCATCTGTTTCCTCATCAAAGGAAGAAGCTGAGTCGAGGAAGGATGCGGAGAGTGAGGCGTACATCCTGTGTGAAACAGTTGAGATTATCATGCAATGTCGAAATCCATTCTATGCGAACAATAGTGTCTATGCTCAGCATAGTAACATATTCCAAAAGGTATGTGTCCTATTTACTGGAAACGATAATGGTGTTTATAATTTGTGTACCGATCTAACACTCTAATTTTGTTGTTCTTGTTGGTTATTGGGACATTGAACAAATACTTGTTGTTGCAGGATGTGGAACGTTGGAGTGCTGTGATGAATGCAAATTCTAACGCGACGTGGAACACGAATTATGACAAATTTATATTTGCTTTTCCAACAAAGACAAACAGACATCTCTCCTCCTTCTTTTTGCGCAATGTGAACACGTTTGGACAAGTGGGTGGCTATGCTCTATTGTTTGGCTTGTTCCAAAATCGAATGACTACGCTGCAAATATTTAAGAAATGTTTACGAATTTTCCAGAAGAGTGTAGATGGAATGTATAGGATACAGGACGAACTCGTACCTCTCGTCAAACAAATTCTAATGAACTATATCAATAGTTTCGATGATGAATTCCTAAGGACAGAATCATGGGACAATTTGAAAGAAATTGTACCATTGAGCAATTCGCTATTGAAGAGATATCAACCAGACAGAGCACAGGAGCTGACAGAAGTTGTTCAATTGGAGCTGCTTCTGAAGATTCTCACATCTGATATTATCGAGAAACGGTTATTCGCCCTCAATGAAATCAAAAATTTTATCAAGGAGTGCGAAGCTGAGACTGCTGTGAAGAAGACTTCGAGCTTTCAACATCGCTTCCTTCCTTCGTTGCAGAATTTTTCATTGACTCCACTATCACCGAGCACCCCATTGTCTGCTGCCTCGGCCTCATCCACGAACAAGTCCACTGATCGAGTGATACGATGGCATACGCTAAAACAATTAACAAAGTGGATCGAGGAAAAATGTGTGTTGGAGAACATATTTGAGAATAACGCTCACTTGGAGCTGATCAAACAAAGCAAATTCCTGATATTGTTCCTTGCAGAGCAACGTGGTTTGAAGTTGTCCGAAGTAGAACTCATTTGGAAGTCTACTGTGGGAAAATATGAAGCGATTCAGCGAGCAGTGTATGACTTGATATTAGGCATTCTTCCAAGTTTGAATAGTCAAACCACCAACATGTTTTTCGATCAAATAGAAATGATCAATGAGTCATATTTGAAAGAACATACGTTGGAGTTCATCAAACAATTTATCATCGAAGCGAACACAAATCTGCGAAAAACAAAGGAGAAGAAAGCTCGTACATGGAACGGTTTAGTCATTTTTTGGAAATTGATTATGAACGAGAAATTAAGCAATAGACTATCCCAAAAAGCATTCGAGTGTATCATTAGTTTGGTAAATCGAGAAGAATTCGAAGCACAGCGCAAGAGCATGATCAAATCGTGTCTCGTCAATTTAAAAGAGCACAGGTGTGTTCCTCGATCCCTCCTGTTGATTCAGACTATTCTGAAAACGTATCCTAATATTAAGAAGAAGAAGGCTTCTCTGTCCGGAATGATCGAATATATGAATGAGAAGACGAAATTGTTTGACCTGTTTATCTTAGATATGAATTTTGCCGCTTCTGCTTTTATGGATACAAAGCCTGATGCTCCGAAGGGTAACATTGCAGAAGTTGTTCACCTCAGCGATACACAAACTCGCTTGGAATTTTTATTATTTATTTTGAAAAACTCTCCAATGTGTCTCACGTTCTCGCACTGTGTGACTTTATGGACGACATTGTATGACAAACCAATGTATCGAAATGTGTGTTGTCAGTTTTTCGAAGCATTGATTAAAACGGACTCGAATATTGATCCGAATACGGATGTGTTCCTGGATGGAGTCTTAGAGAAGATTTTCAATGACCTTGTATTGACAAAGGTTCAGGTTAGTACGATGACTCAGGCAGAGTTCTCCTTCTTTCTCACCTACTTCCTTGCCGTGAACATCAAGAACAAATTACTCCAGGTGATTCAAGAGGAGGAACTTGCAGATTCCAAGCATTGTGCGATGGAAAGTCGTAGAAAATCAATGCTTCTTGATCCCTCCGGTAATGAAGAGGTGAAGGAAAGGCTCGTGCCGAAACTATTGAAATCCAAGTCCTTAAATCAAGTTGCTCATACTGCTGGTCGCTATGTGAAGCAACAATTGCTAGGTAATGAACGAAAACAGGACTCCTCGGTCAAGAGAAGATCAACAGAGCAAAAGAAAATTGTGACTAGATATGTTGTTCAGTCTGCCGAGTTGATTGGTATTGATCATTTATGGTCAATTATTCTGTTAGCTCATGATACGTCAGTTGCGCAACAAGCAATTTTAAAAGTCAACAACTTTAGGCATGACTTTTCAAAGGATATGAAGGCTTTAGTTGGCGAGTATACAGAAGCACATATAACTAAGTGCTTAGAAAGTATTCGTGCTTGTTTGCAATCAACAGAAGACACCTTAAGGGACCAGAAAATTATTCGCTGTTTGGAATTACTCATTGATTATTTATATTTGTTTGGTGAGAAAACAGGAGTCAGAGGACATGGTATCTCCTCAGCTGGAGTACCAGTTCGGATTCGTGTCTGCCCAATAGGCGAGCCTAAATTCAGTCTGACGCTTCAAAGCACAGATTCCATCTCGAGATTGTACGCAGCTGTCTCTACTGAACTAAATCTTCCCGTTTACTTGTTGCAGCTCTTGTCATCAGGAGCCGAACTACTGAACGAGGATAAGACGCTAGAGGACTTGAATATCAAGGATTATCAAATAGTAATTGTGAAACGAATCAACATTAAGGATGTTGGACTATCGTTGATTAAGTTCCAGTTGAAAGCTCTTGGTTTGGAGGCTGTAGCCGAAGCCCTAGTGAAGCAAGAGATTGAGCAATCTCAACAAGGTATACGCTCAGTGAGCGATGAGTTTACAAATCAAACTACTAGTTCGTTGACTCAGGCGAATGATACTTTGGAAGATGTATGTGAATTTGTTTGTTGGTCAATTTGTTGTTTTTCTCTATTCGCCCAATGTCACTAACATTTTCTTCTTTTCCTCGCACACAGAAATATGTCATGCTATTCACTGACGATGAGAAGTCATATCCTACGAATATTTTATCTCGACCTGAAAACTTTTCAACATTGTTTTCATTGCTCGAATTGAGAGAGGAAGTTGCGGAAATCGCATGGACTTTGATTCTTCACTTGCCAACCGATACTCAGATGTCTTCTACTATTCAAAATCTGTCAGCGCTTCAAAATGAAGATCAAGTAGATTGGCAGAAAATATTGCCCAAGCACGGCTCTCCACACAAGTATTTGTACTCTTTGCAAATAATTGATTGCCATCTGAAGAAACAACTCAACAATAATGAAAGCGAACTATGGAGCAAAAATTTCATACATCTCGGTGGTGTTAAACAGCTCATTGATTCACTAATTGAAACTCAGGAATCTGCTCAATCAAGCACTTTTGCATTAACGACCCTACAAAAGGAATGCTTAGCACTGAAGATCAAGATTATTAATCGTTTCTTGCCAACATGTATGCGCAATGAGCAAACAGCGAACAAAATAGATGTCTCTCAAATTATTTCAGCAGTTTTGGCTGTGGTGCCCCGATCGATATCTTTATTGTACGCCGAGTCACCCTCCCATTCTCAAGAGGGAGACACGTTGACTGTATCGAAACGACCAACATCGAAGAAGTATCAATTTAATCAAGGGTTCTTGAATATATTGGATACGAATTTTTCGATGCCCACTGATAGAGCTCTAATTGAGCACATGATGGATATTCTTTCAACAACCATAATGGTAGATCCTAAAACGTTCGAGGTATTTTGTTCCGCAACGACATTCCTACAATTCTTGGCTTCGTGTCTCATTGATAGTGCCATGAAGGAAGTAAGAATTGAAATTGCGAATGGTTTGGAGCAACTATTGCTCTCCAGAGACGATGCTGACCTCTACATTCAACAAAGAAGGTTTGACGCGAAGAATATGTTTATTAACATCTTATACCGCTATTTTGATCAGATCGAGGATCACAAAGACACTTGTGAACAATATTTCATGTTGTTGGAACGATTATTGATGGATAACAAGAAGTATGACTCGCAGGTTCCGTCACAGGACTGCCAATCTATTCTTTTAAAGATTTTGAAACTAATACTGGAACGGCCAGTAAAGGAGGAGCGAGACACGAGTGCAGAGGACAAAGTAATGATTGGTTTACTCAACATAGCTTCAGCTCTATTGTATTTGAATCCTCACACTAAAGAACTTATTGGTTCGAAGAGCGGTATAGGAATGATTGAAGAAGTGTTCAATTCGTTCTTATTCCAGACACCTAGTGCTGTGTACGGCAAGTCAATGCTGCCTCGATGTAAAACCACCAATTCAAGAAATGCTGCATTCAAGCTGCTCGTCGAGTTATCAAGAGATTGTTCTCAAAATTATCTGGAACTCCTCAAACTAACGAGTGAATATCTTTCGATGACGGAACGACACTCTGGATGGCGTTATAATACAGAATCTATGGAACGATCAGAGTTGGGCTTTGTTGGCTTGAAAAATCTAGGGGCAACATGCTATATGAACTCACTGTTGCAACAACTGTTCATGATTCCGCCACTGCGTTCAGGTGTGCTAGCTGTTAATATTCTCAATCCGACAAAGAATGAGAACACAGAAGTCCTGTATCAAATGCAAACTATGTTTGGTTTCTTGTTATATAGCGCAAAACGATTTTATGATACAAGACCGTTTTGTGCTTCTTACAAGGTAGACGGTGCTGCAATTAATGTTTCACAGCAACAAGATGCTACAGAGTTCTTCAACATATTTTTGGACAAGATTGAACGTGAATTGAAAGGTACTCCTCAAGAACATTTATTGAAACAGGTGTTTGGTGGCAATATCTTGCATCAATTGATTTATGAGAACACAGTTTCGGAGACATTGGAGCCCTATTCAGTGATTGGTCTGGATATCAAGAACAAGAAGAATATTATTGAATCTCTTGATTTATATGTAGCTGGAGACATGCTTGACGGAAACAACAAGTACTATAGTGATAAGCTTCAAAGGCACGTGGATGCTCTCAAGAGAGCAGTCATCAAGGACCTTCCAAATGTTCTCATTTTCCAACTCAAGAGATTTGAATTCGACTTTGACTCAATGAAGCATGTCAAAGTTAATGATAGATGTGAATTCCCATTACGCTTGGACATGGAACCATATACGGAGGAAGGCATGGAGAGACGTGAGAGACGAAATCTGAAAGATGTTCCTCCAGAGCATAGGGATGATGATTATTATCAATATCGATTGGTAGGAGTGCTCGTCCACATGGGAAGTGCAGATTCTGGTCATTACTACTCATACATCATGGACAGATCCTCTCAACAACAGAAATGGTATGAGTTTAACGACACCAAGATTCACCATTTTGATGAATCACAATTAGACGAAGAGACATTTGGTGGTCTCGAAGAAGTGATTGTGAAAGATCCAGGAAAACCCACTGTTCGCAACCGATTCTATAGATCCAACAATGCCTACATGCTCTTCTATCAGAAAGTATCTACGTTGGACAGTGGTTCCTTCGAAAACGAATTGAACACAGATGTGACTCCTCTATCAATTGTGCCAACCCTATCCCCTGCTGATGTGACAGAACACTCCAATGGAAACGACACTCAAGAGAGTGATGACAATGGATGGAACTCTCCCGCTATCAATGCTGTGCGATTCTTAGTTAAACTTTCGGCTGCTAATCGCCTGAAAGAAGCTGAAAGACAAATTCAAGTCGCTAATTTAACTCGCAATATTCGCAAGGCCGTATTGGACGATAATTCAAGATTTTATCATGACAAGAACGTCTATAGCGAAGATTTCGACAATTTCATCTGGGTTTTATTGGTGCAAGGCAACTACTCACCAGAAGTGAACATGTTGAACGCTAAGTTCGCCACGAAATACTTGATGGATATTGTTGCTCACTCCACATTCACTCATGTGATTGACAAGTGGTTTGACTACTTGAGTAACATGTTTGTGATGAACAAGGATATTTGTACATGGTTCGTCAATACCGTTGTTGATACTTCATTGTGGAGATCTGAGATGTTGCTAAAATGTCCCCATGCAGAATTCCGCAATCGGTTCGCTTTGCTATTGGTTGATTGCTGTAAAGTGTTGGCTGCGGATGAGCTCTACGATACCGATGTTGTATCACCTGCCTCACCTAGTAATGTGTTGGTGCTCTCAGAACAACAAGAAGAACGAACATCTACTGTCGAATCAAAACCAGTGAATCGATCCGCAACTATCATCCGAAGACTCGTCAATTCCATTTTATCCTCCTTGGGTGAATGTAGATACTTTTCCAGACAAACAGAGCAATACTTCATGTTCCTCTCACATTTTGCTCGCATTGGAATCCACGAAAGAAAGTATCTCATACAAAAGGGACTCATATCCATGTTAGTTCAGCTGCTGAACGGAGAATCGCCTGACATATCACGTGAATTCTTGTTCAATAAGCGAACGAGAACAAACGGATTGTCTTCGATATTTGGCGTCTCTGCATCTCACCATCTCCTAGAGTTATTGAGCTCGCTTGTCGTCACATGTGAAACAACATCTTCTCAAAAGAACAGTGATGTGTTGCCACCAACAATGATGCGATCAAAATCCGATACTCCAATTGAATTGCCTGTAAGAGATCGTGATAAGTTATTCCACAGAGAATTCTTTGCTTGCTTGATCCATGATGACTCCAACTCGCTAGCTATCCAAAGTATCTTGAGTCACTGGTGTTGGGAAAATATGCACGTAACCCTCAATTTCACTGACACAATCATCAAGGAACTGACACCCGTCTACAGTACATCCATGGGTACCCTGATGCCTCCAAACACCGCCAATAGATCTCAGCTGATCGAGAAGCTATTGGTCTCAATTGAAACAATTGTCTCCATTTCGGATTCGATCCATCAAGAGAGAGTGGATGAAGTAATGAAAAAGTTCTTGAGACACGTTCAGAGTTTGATGAAGGATTATGAGCCAGCATCGGTGTGTCTCAACTTTTTGACCGCACTCGGTCAAAAATTGGATTCTGTGAATCGATGGGTGCAACGTGAAGACAATGGCACAGAAGTCGAAAAGATTAGAAACGCAATTACTGAATGGAACGCAAGACTGCCTCCTCATGCTGGTGTGGGTCTTGCCGATGTCAAAATAACTCCGATTAATTAATTACTCCGAGCCGTTCATGCTGGTCTACGACAGATGGCGAAATCGTCAGGCGACGTACGTCTTTTTAGAAGTCCTTGAACGGGTGTTCGTTTTACGGTGAGATATTCTGCAGATTTTACAGAAAAAAAAGTTTGTGGAAAGATTCTCCGACGAGAAAGCGAGGTAAAATCAAACCCCCAGCCACTTTCTTCACGAAATTGGTGGCAACTGATCTCACGCCGAATTACCTCGGGATCCCGAGAGTCAACTGGAGACCACCCTCTTCATTGGTTATTGAGGTTGAATTTCTTGTTGATCTCATTTCTCCGATCGTTGATAAGGAAAAATGGTTTCGCTGTACTGCACAAGCCGAACAAGAAAAACGAAATCAGGTCAACCCAACACACATAACACCAAGCAACATATATAATAGCTTGTCAATATATATAAAGACTATATTATCATTTATATATATTTTGGTAGCAAATTCTGAGACCTTTTTGCATACCATCATTAACAACAAGACCCTTAAGTCATTCTCCTGTGCATCATGGCAACTAGTAACCTGCAAGATATACTCGGTACATCTACTCCAGACATAGATCTAAGCTTCATCTTGGATTCCCCATCATTTCCACCATTGTCCTCTGTTTCCAGCTTAGAACATGTGTTTTCCTTACCCAAAACAGAAGAAGAGAATGAACAACCAAAAGCCTTGATCAAGAAAGAAAAAGTAAAGACAGAGGTGTCCATCACACCTGTGTCATCTCCTGCACCATCCAAGTGCCCACCCTCATCATCATCACGCAGCACCACCATTAGTAAATCCAATCTCGGGATTGCTGGCCGGTACAAGAAACTGCACTCTCAAGTAGGCTTCCATCAAATCTACCCATCTCCACTGCTTCCATCATTGTGCCCCATCAAAAATGAAAATGAAGAATCTGCAGGAGTAGCTACTACTACTTCAACGACAGCTGTGATTCAAACCAATATTCCAATGTTGGAAGAGATGGAACGCAATGAAATGTTTGTTATCGCGAGTCGCACGCACATGTTTGAAGTAGTGACAATGTTGGACAGACCTGAAGAATATATGGCGATGATCGATGTCTACTATGCTGATACTGGAGAGAAGGTGTCATGTCTATCGGATCGCAACCGCTACTGTCACATTCTCGAAGACCAAAACGTTGCTCGCTTTGAGGTGTGCCGAAAATCAACCCCTAGTTCAACAACAGCTTCTCGCACTGTCGACAACAAGGTTAAGTCCGAGTTTGAAGAGTATGAAGCTTTTATTTGTAAGGAAGACGACACGAATGTGGAACAATTGTTCGCATGTAGGGCCGAATTTCATGTAAGATTTAGAGAAACAAACCGACTTCACATTGCTCAATGTCCTGCCGATGAACGTAGAAAACTACGGAAGAAAACCTATAGAAAGTTTTGCTTCCGAGTGTCCATCTATCGATTGAATCAATTAGATACGAACGATCATCCCTCCATGTACAAGAAGTGTGTTTATGAGTCTGTTTCTTTCAATGTGCTTGAGAGAAGCAAACGAAACGAATCTGCCAAAGCGCAACGCAGAAGAGAAAAGCGAAAGATGGACAGCTCGGACGAAGAAAACGCCTCAAAGAAATTGAATTCCGCTGCTTCTATTGATAGCAGCACCATATCAGAAGAAGAACAGAAACTTGAGAGCTATCCAGACTTTGGAGAACTCGACTTTGGCTCCTTTGTCGATTTCGACCTCGAGTTGTCCATTCCCTTCTGTGGTAATGACGACCTCTGATCCAATAAATCAGCATCAACCAGTAGCGACGTCATTGTCACAATACACCAGCCGCCCTCCAATGAATTAGCTCATGAATAAAACACCGACATTTTCCCGAAATTGAATACTCCGAAAAAGTCACACAGTTCAAGTACTTTGTTGAAGTGAAAGAAACAATTGTTGACGAAAAAGCTTTTCGAAAACCACAGCACAACATCGACAAAATGTCCAGAAAGAACAACAAGTCCTATGCCAAGAAGAGGCACGATTTTGAACTGGCCAAAGAGAAGGAACGTGAAGACAAGAAAAAACAACGTTTAGAAAAAAAGACTCAAATTGAGAGAATGGAGAGAGACGATGAAGAAATTATGAAGGAAAATAAGGCATTGGAAGACAAAAAGCTGATAACTGCAGAGAGAAGAGCAAAGAAGGAAAAGAACAAGGCACAGAGAAAAGCTGTACCAAAGACTGAAAAGGACATGAGTGGTGATACTGTGATGGGTGAGAGCACAGTGATGGCCAGTGGTGCAGATACGAGACGGGTGAGACGTCACAAGCAGAGAGCTAGTGGTCCCTATTAGAAACCAACTCCAAAGAAAAAACCAAGTTTTTTGTTTTGTTGTTGTTGTTCGTCGCGACCACATCTTGGGTGGCGTTTTTGTTGTGATTCACCAAGCTTTATGATTGTAAATGAGATTGGCGCCAGAATTGCGCGCATTTTATTGTCGATTGTAAACTATTTTGTATTTATTGTTTGTAAACCGTTTGTATGCGCCAAGATTGATATCATTGCTTTTAGGGGAACAGAAATGAAACATCTGCAAGTTTGTGATCTCTCATTCGATGAACCAACAATGGATAGGCACGGTTTGTCAGCGGACTGACGATTGCAGCCGTAAAGGTGTTGCCTGATTCCAAGTGTGTAATCGTCATGTGCACAGGACGCAAGTCGAGAATCTTTTTCGTTTGGGACAATCCTTGCACTACGGATCGATCATAGATTGCAAATAGGGCAGCTCTGTAGCCCTGCACCTCGACTCGGTCGTCACTGGTGACATCATTTGGAATTTTCAATGGACCTACACAGCTCTGATGATGTTGTGCAATAGATCCAGCTCCATAGACTTGTGAATCGTCACGAGACATGAAAAGTGTTCGATTTCCCTTTCCATCGACAAATAGCTTTGAAATGAGGTAGGGTACATCGACGAGGTGCCATCTGGACGTGGAGACACGAGAGCCATTAGCTAATTCACCCGAAGAATTCCATCCCACCGTAAACAATCTACCCCTCGTAGTAAGAACTGCACTGTGTGCACCGCCCAAACCAATATCATGAATGAACTCTCCATCCTCTAAAGGGAGTGATGTGACAAGCGTAAAGGAATTCTTTGATCCCACTCTGGAATTAATTCCCAGTTGCCCACAACTGTTGAACCCTGTCGAGTAAATAATCTTGTGATCGAGGACTATGCTCGCATGATAATGACCCGCCTTCATATGAGTAATTTTTGACTCTGTAAACTCACAAGCCTGTGTAAACACATCGCACTTGCTGCCCATGATTCCACTAATACCCAACTGTCCATCACTGTCCGATCCACGACTAAACACCCACTGATCATTTACCACGATATAAATACATTCACCTCCACACACGAGTCTCGTGATTCGATTGTCAGAACTTTGATACAGCAACCCGGACAAGGATTCACCCAAATCCACCTCGATCCACTCATAAATATTTACTGTTGAGCTCGAAAATTCACCATGCCCTGAAAATCCAATACCAAACACCCGATTGTGATTTGTGCTCGCAACAATGAATTTTTCACCACAGGCCAAATGAGTCAAGTACTCGTCGCTGACCACTGGTACTCGTGCATAATCGTCCCCAGAGTTGTTTACCATTGGTTGTCCACCACTGAGTGCAGTAGGCAGAGCAAGATGAGCCACTTCTTCTTTTAATTGAACTTGGCCCCATTTGTTCTCTACATGGAACAACGAGTGATCTCCAAAGATCAGTACATGTTGTTCAACGTGTTTATTTGCCATTGTCTGTATTTCTGTTTTGTTGTTTTTTTGTTCATGGAACAATTTTTGGAGAACTTGTCTGGAAGAGTCCTTCAAAAAAAAATACAGGTGTTTTTTTGTTAATGGTTTTCAATAAAGACGTGGATGCCTCGTCTGTTGATACTGAATTCAATTCTGCCAAACAGAGAGTTATTGAATGGCTGTTCTCCATTGTCAAATGTGTGGCACTTCAATTCTTCAATTGCCGACTCGATTCGGTATTGTGAGATGTTATTGTTGGTGTGCTTTTCGAGAGCATAATCTGTCACGATGATCTGGGCAATTCCACCACCCATAGCTCCAGCCAACAAACCACCATGGATCAACTTTCTATCGTGCAAGAATTGGAACAGATATTGCAGGTGAGGACTGGTGGCTTGGGGATCGAAAGCAACACGATACGACATGTACTCGGTCAATTGTTCTCCCAGTGATTGACTGTCACGCTTCAACAATGATTGAGCAATCTTGTCATGAATAGTGATGGACTTGACGAGGTAAGGGAATGTATCAACACTGCGAGACAAGTATACTTCATGTCTTCGATTCATTCTTCCTGTTGCCTTTCTCTGAACTCCAGTATGAATCAACCATAAGTGACGCTCAAACCAATGGCAGCATTCTTGGGTGTTCAACTGTGAGGATATACTGCTGAATCGAGGCTCGGGTGCTCTGTCTGATGCCAGAGTAATAAAATCGTGAATACCTGGCATCACTGTGTACGTATCATTCCAACCAGAGCGCAAACCCAACTCATTTTCAGCCAGGAGAGCCAAATCATATAAGCGATCCATTTGTACACTGTTCTCTCCACTCATGGAACGATAGCAGAGTGCGAGAAGCGTGGTCATGACTGCACTCGAAGATGAAAATCCAGATTTCGAAGGACCATTGTTAGACAGATATAATATCAATCCTTTTCCCTGTGTGAAATGCATTAAATCTCTCCAAATGAGACTTGAATCTTTCAAATATTCAGCCTTCGTCTTCTTGCTGCGATTTTCATGATTATATTCAAAGCATTGCACTATACCAGAGAACGCAAGTGCGTACTTGTAAAATCGAAATGGATCTTTTGAATCCGTAAACACATTCGATACGTTGTACTCCTTGTTTTCTGCAACGCACAGGAATTGTCGCAAGGTACTATGGTCGTTTTCATCAATAACGAGTCGCGAACCTCTAAACTCTCCACTCATATCATTGTACGCCTCAAAAATAATCTTTGGTTCATCAATTCGTTTCATATATGCTCTAATAGGTGCACAAATCTCATTTCCATCACTCACTTCTGACTGAGCAGAGTAACTCTTTACATTAACAGCCATGTTCAACACCTTACTACCTTCTAACTTGGCAGCACCATAACGATCCGAATTGTTTGCACTACTGAGGGCGACCTTCATGGGACATTCAACCCTTATGGTTGCATCTCCATGACCCCACTGTACCACATTATTTTCAAGCTCAGCACCAAGCAACACTTGATACATGCAATCTGAAAAATCCTCATTCTCCAACACATCAATCTTGCTCCGATACGTAATGGCTTGACTGTTCGCGTCATCTGTCGAGTCCGAGTACAACGCACACAAATCAGACAAAATCAAATACGCGCGCTCACATTTAATTCGAGCATTGTTGGCGCACTCTGCTTGATTCCCTGCAATGTAGCGCTGTAAATGATCGCTCAATTGGCGCGCAAATTCTTGTCGCTTCTCTGTGACCGTTGCTTCGACACGAAATGATCGCAAATAGGCATCAATTAGTGTCAAATGAGCAATGTGAGCGTTGAGATCAATCACTTGAACAAACAAATCACAAAATTCGTCCAGTGAGGCCTGCTGGAACTCTAACGAGTCAATTAAGTGTTTTTTGATCAAGCTTTTATATTGATAACAGTCTTCAAACGATGAGATTACATCTGTTTGTTGCTGTTGACACAATGGCACTGAAATAAATGGTTGGAGCACCGATTGCCAGTCCTTCATTTCGAAAATTCTGGTTACTTCTTTTGTTTGTTTATATGACAGGATTAAAATTGCTTGGGATGTGACGATCTTTTTTTCTTGTTTCTCCCCTGACGAAGTTTCGTCACGAAAGTACTTTATTTGTAAGGTCATCAATCGCGTCTGAGATGGGATGTCTCTGAGAAATCTTGAATGGAGGATTCTCTGAGCTTGGCATATCTGGTGTAGGAAGAATAGAGCAGAGCAACACAGAATAACATACCAAAGAACAGTCCCATATTCAGGAGAACACTGAAGATGAGCAGTCCGCGAACATTCTTGCTAACTGTGTCGCGATCTGCCTGATCATTGAAGGTGTACACATATGGACAGTAATCTGGTCTGACTGGACCAGTTCGAACACCACGCTTCACAAGAGTGGCACAAATATGGTTAATCAGTCTTTCTCTGGCAACGTCGGTATTGTTGACGGATTGTGGAGACCAACCTCTCTCAGAGACAGCGGACACTCTAGGCCAAATTCTTGCCTCGATATTCAACTGTGTGACTTGTTCACTCCACATGCATGCTTCAACACCCAAGATGAGCTTTCTTCCATCTTGATGTGGAACAAACTTGTATGGTTCATTGAGGTACATGTCTTCCCATGTATCGACCCACAGCCAACGATCCTTGCTGGATGGATCTGGCTTTTGCTTATCCAAATAAAATCCTGCACTCATAATAGCTTTGTATCCCAAGTCGGTCACATTCTTCAATGTTTCACTCAATTGCCAGACTTGCACAATTCCTTCGTCTTCTGGATAGTGATACAACTTGGTCTTGACATCGAGAGCCAACTCTTCCCAAGCAATCATCGTTCTCTTATACTTCTTAGCGATTTCTCCAACTCTCTTTTGGAAGTAACCATAGAGATCGTACATGGTAACTATTCCCTGACTCTTTGCTTCTTCTGAGTTCATAAATGCTTTCACAGTTTCATCTTGAGCCCAACAACCGGTGACAACTTCATCAGAACCAATGTGGAAATATGGACCGCCAAAGGTGTTCTGTGCATACTTTGCCATGGCATCAACAATTTCATAAGTAATGTTCGCAGCAGGTTGAACTGGGAAATTGTTAATATTTGTTGTTCCAGGTCTACAGGTGGACACAGCTGTTGGATAAGCATCGGCCCATGCAGCAGCATGACCAGGCATATCAAACTCTGGAATGACTTCAATACCTCTGTCGTTCGCATAGGACACTATCTCAGCCATTTGCTTTGCACTGTAGGTCAATCCCGGTGCAAATGATCCTTTCTTTGCCAAGTTTTCATATTCTGGTATTTCAACAGGGAAAGATTGAGCATCGATCAAATGCAAATGCAACTTGTTAAACTTCTCATAAGACATGGCATCAATAATGTCCAAGACCTTTTCAACAGGGAAGAAATGACGGGCTAAATCGATCATAATTCCTCTCCACTTGAATCTTGGCACATCCTTGATCGAAACAGGTAGAGCAGGAATCGATTGAGCAATTACTTGCTTCTTATCAGTCACAACAGTTGTCACAATCAATTGTGACAAAGTCTCCAATGCTCTTAATGCACCCCATTGATTGTTTGCGCTAATTTGAATGGCTTGACCATTGACATCAGGCACTACAATCTCATAGCTCTCATCCGAGTCCATGGCCACATTTGTCTCCAAACTCTGCAAAGTAATCACCAACTTTGACAATTGAACTTGTTTCAATCCATTTGAACTGACTTGTGGAACAAATTGACTCCAACGATTTGCTTGATCAAACTGCAATTGCATGGAGCTAGGTACTTGGAACACCAACTGAGAATAACGATTCAAAGCTTTTTGTAAAATGGGCATCTTGGACACTGAAAGTGCAGAAGCTTGAGATGATTTGATATCACGAATCGATGCAAAAACATCAGTCGAAACCACACCCAAAACACTACTATTGCTCGAAATTTGGTACAATGTAGGTTGAGGCCAAATGGTCGTTGGTACACCAGTAAAGACACTTGTTGTTGCTGCCATGATAGCTTCACATACAACAAGCAATATCAATGACAATAGAAGTGATCCCATGATGTTCTCTATGTGGACAAAAAAGGGTTTGGGTTTGGGTTTGTTTGTTGTTTGTTTCCCGCTCGCTTTTTCCCGCCAAAGCGGGGATATTCAATAACTACGATTCAAGACAAAGCAATATCGCGAGGAAGATCTAACAAATCAACCTGGAAATTGTTGCCAAGTGGAGTTCTGGTGTTTCTGTGTGGCTTTCCTTGGTATTGTCTCCTTTTGTTGATTTGTGTCAAAAGTAAGATGAGTTTTTTATCCGAAATGCCCAAAAGAATACCTATCTCCTGCGAAGCCTAATTTTGATTTAGAGGCATGCATCAATCTCTTTTCTTTTCTTCAGATGAATCCATGCAACACAACTCATAAAACAACACAAAAACCTTCTTCTTCTTTCACCCGTACTGTCTTCTTCTTTGAGTCGTGCAGACAAAAGATCTCTCGACTTTCCTTTCCAGACACTACCTTCGCAACACATTGCGAAATTCAAACTTCGAACAACGACTGGGACGAAAAATTCAAACAACTATTGCCCCACCAAAAAACATTCCACCAGATCCACTTTGATCAACACATATCAAAACACAACAACACATAACACACTGGTAATATAAAAAATTATCGTGATGAACAACAATAATAACACGACTGGTGGTAGTGTACCACCTCAAAAAAAATACGTCTGGTCAACCGAGTATCGTCCTATGGAAGGCAACGAAGATCAACCACAAGCTCAGCTCTTGATACGCGTCGATGAACTCAATCAAGAAGTGGCCAGACTACGAAAAGAACAAGAACTACAGATGCGACTCCAAGAACAACAACAACAGCAACAACAAACTCAACCACCTCCATCACCCTCTCAATCCCTACCCTATCAAATGGGTTATCCCATGCCAGGCAACGAAATGAGTCACTTGGATTGGTTGGAGCAAGAATTGGAGAGAAAGCTACTGGAGCGACAACAAACCATTGACCACCTCCATCAAGTGAAGGAATTTCTAATTCAACAAGAAAGGGAAGAAAATGAGTATCAACACTATCAACATTTACAAAATTTACAAAATCGACAACAGCAACAACAGCAACAGAAACATCATTCATCATTGACAAGCGCCGATCTTGAATCACTGTCTGAGCTATCGAACCAAATGAACAACCCTCAGCAAGCTTCGTCATCAAATTCAGCTCCAAAAGAAAAAAGAAGACGAAAAAGCTTGCGGCCATCAGCTTCCGCAAGTGGTGGTAAGCAAAAACAACATCAACAACAACCACAATTTCAGCAACAACAATTGCACACTCAATCACCACTTCCTTCCCACTCTCAATCATGGACATCCTATTCAACACCTGCAGAGTACTGGCATCCTCATCAACCACTCCAAGCGAACAATGATATGCAACAACAACAACAACAACAACATCCAACATTACAACAACAACCATTACATAATTTAATAAGAGGACAACAACAACAACAACCCATGTATGCATCTTCATCATCATCACAAGCTTATAATCTTGACAATAATGGTGAAATGAATTATTTGCACTCACCTACAACTGATCCAACTACTGCTCTATTGAGAAGAAACAGTATTAGTCACTTTGGTCAACAAAATCATCAACAACACCTCCAACAACAACAACAACAGTTATCACCACCACCAGCACGTGCTTCCATGATGACACACCACCATAATCATCACAACAATCATCACCAACAGCATCAACAGCATTCAGGTTACTTACCCACAGTACAATCAATGTCCAACCTGTACAGTGGTGAACATTCACCACATCATCCTCATCAACAACAACAACAACAACAACATTCACCACATGTTCATCATTATCCCTCACAACAACAACACCAACAACACTTGTACATGCAACAACAACCTCAACAACAACAATATGATTCATTACCACCACCTTCACCTAGGAGTCGAACATCATCCATGAGCAGCGGTACGACTCGTTCTTCATCAAAGAAGAGCGGTAGTAAGAGAAAATCTTCACAGCAGAGAGATCTCATGCAAGCATTACAAGTCGTGCATCAATCAACAGATGATGCAAATTCAAATTATTTGATGAATGAGCCAACACCTCAACAACAAGTATCTCAACAACAGTTTGTACCAAGACAACAATCATCACCTTCTGGATCAGTTGAACAAAGATCGCCTTATTATTCGGATCTTGGCAACATGTTTTCATCTGTAATGGGATCAACAAGTAGTACGAGTAGTAGTAGTGGTGGTGGTGGTGGTGGTGGTGGTGCTATTGATCAAGTGCCTGTTGCGAATTCTCAAGGAATGTCTCCTGTTGTTGCTGTTGGAGCTCCTGCTGTCAAGGTATCCACTCCACTGCAACAGCAACAACAAGAAGTTACAGATCATATGACTGTTGTGGTGGATCCGTTTGATAATCTTGTTTCTCCAACGACAACTGGTTTGCAAGAAGTGTTTGAAGAGTACAAGTTTCCTGCTTCGAGAAGTGATGCAGGACACATGAGCAGTGGCAGTAATAGCAATAACAATAGTGGATTTTTGACGGCATCGGATGATGACGATGGAGGAAGTACGACCAATGACGAATCAGATGATCAACATGAGATCATGCACAGGATAGAGAGTGTGGATGTCATCCAGACACAATCGTCTCCAATTGGACCTGCCACATCAGAACTTAGAGCTAGTAGTGGTGGTGGAGCGAAAGGAAATGGCGATCCCATTCTGCAGAAGAAATTGGAGAGCTTCAAGTTTGGATACAATTCTCCGAGAACAGATGCTTCTCCATTGTCTGTTACATCGACATCGAGCTTCAAGAATGCACCCGCATTGTTCAATAACAGGACAACCAGTCCATCCTATCCAATGCAGACGATTCCACAGCAACAGCAGCTGCATCAACTATCACAATCTCAGCCACTACAGCAGCAACAACAGCAGTTGCAGCAACAACAGATGAGACAATCACCATTGTCTCAATCAAAGAGCGTGCAGAACTTGGGTGGAGAAATTGAACCTCATGGTGATGATGTGTGGACTGATGATGAAGAGGAAGAAGTCGAAGAGGACCAATCACCATACTATGTGCCACGTGCTTCTGTTCAATATAGACGAGACAAACCAATCTCGTTCAATTTTTCAACCATCACCTCTCAAAGTGTACTCATTCGTGAGATTGAGAACGCTGCAGAGTATGTGCCGTTGGAGTCAAGGACTGAGCTATGGAAAACGTTTTGTTCCATGCTAAAGGATGATGTGAGTGGCAGAGGATGGACCTATGTTGGAGCTAATAATCGATCAGTAGGATTCAGACACGCATTTTTGATCTCTCGAGTCATGGAGAAGATTATTGAAGGCATATTGCTCGAGCCTGATTGTGGTGATCCAGCTACGTTGTTTGATCTCTTTAGTTACACAATGGTTGGAACGCACAATGATCATGTTCAATTGATCACACTCTTGAAGAGTATTGGAAGAGCAAAGGAGCTTGACAATCCAGCTCGTTCTGGTGCCATTGTGAAAATAGCGACCGAAGTTGTCTCTACATTCAAGGTCAAACTTGATGAGCAACCTCAGGTCAGTGATTCGATTGAAAAGATTGATAAAGAGTTAATAGCTCTCGAGGAACAATTGAATCTTGAGAGTACGAAATCTCAGAGAACATCGACCATTTTAGCCAAGATGGAAATTGCTCGCAGACTTGTTCACTACTATAACCAGAAAAGACAATTTGTGGCCATACGAAGAAAACATGTTGGATTAGATACTGTACAAAGATTCTTTCATCATTGCCAGCAGTCAGTAGGCGCCCCTATTCATGGGGTTCATTCTCCCATCAACCATCAATTGACACAGAGAATCGCGAACGAACAGCAGCAGTACACGAGTAGAATTCAGACTCTCGACGAGCATTGCCGAGTGTTGCAAAAGCGAGCAACACAGTTGAGAGATGAGAAAAATGAGTTGGAGCTTCGCCTTGCGAGAGTTACGAGTCAGTTGAATGAAGTTCAAACCAAGTTGTCACATGTTTCAGGCGAGAAATTGGATCTAGAGGAGAAGTTGAGAATAGTTATTGCTCAGGCCAAGGCAGATGAGGTCAAGAGGAGAAACACGCAATCTAGAAGCCAAGTTACAACGATGGGAGTCTTGGCTGAGCTCGTTGATTATTCACGCAATATCATCTTGTCCGAATTAGCAGAGAGAGATCAGGGATACAGTCAAATATTTGATCAGTGCACGCAAAGTTATCATGACCGTGTTTTGTTCCTGTTGGAGCAACAGAATCAGGCAATGATCAATATATTAAAAACAAAGATTCTTTATTGCTGCGAGAAGCTCGATCATTTGAAGAACACTTCGAGAGATCCACAGAGCACGTATATCGAGAAATTGAAACGTTACTATGATCGATATTTGGGTGCAGAAAAAATTTGCATCGATATTTTGGAGGGAGCAGAGAGATTGAATCGCCTGATTCATGAGAAGGATAAGGATGTTGAGCTTGGGGATCCAAACTTTGCAGAGTTTGTGATTCAAGCCGATAGCCAGTTCTCTATTCTCTCCGAGTCCGAGAATATTATGATTGCCTGTAACAAAGATGTGCAGTGGGTATACGATGAGCTTGAATCATATGAGAGGCAAGCGAACCAATTATTGTTCACACCCAATTGTATGGATAGCGCTGGAATGGGGTACCATGACATGAACGAAATCTCTCATGTTCCTTCACGGCCAATCGACAATCAATTCGATCGTGACAAGTTAGCTCAGATTGAAGATTTCCTAAAAACTCATCAAGCAAACTCACAAGAGGAAGCAGCAACTCATGCTACAACCATCTCTATACCCGATTCCGGAAGATCACGGTCCTCTTCGAACGCCTCCAACTCGTCCAGCAAGTCGAGTAAGTCCTCAAACAAGGTGTTGATTCCCAGAGAGGTTGATTTTCTAAATAATGATCACCCCAGGATAGCCAAAAGACGAAGTTCCGTCTCATCTGCCATGCCCGGACACACGCACGAACTGCCTGATCCTTCCCTATTGCAGAGACGGAGCTCTGTGTCTTCTGCCATGTATCATCACGCAACAAAACCACGAATGAGGAGACAGAGCAAAGAAGATACGTCTGCAATTGAGTGATTAAAGGAGTTTTCAAAAACAACAGGTTTGTTTATGTTCGTGTTTTCTTTCTTCTTTTGCTGGAGCGCGTTCCATAAGACCTATCATCATCTTCATCATCAGATTCAGAGTCTGCTTTCTTCTTTCTCTTTGTTGTTGGCTTCTTTCCATTTTTCTTGTCCAGGAATCTGTTTGTAAGATCAATTAATGATTGGCTGCTCATTAATTCCAAAGGTGTTTTGCCATCCAAGTCCTTAACTTCGGTGCTGGCCCCAAACTCAAGTAGTTCTTGAAGAATGGCTTGTGAATTGTGAATCGCAACATTATGGAGACAAGTTCTGCCTCTCTTGTTCTGAATGTTGATAAAATTGGCGAACTCTTCCATCTTCATATTCTCAAGATGAGGTGGACTTGTGTTGGTTCGCTTTGCTCTCTTTGGTGTTTCAACATTCTGAACATTATCTGCTCTAAATAGCTTAGCAATGGAGAGCAGGATAGAAGCAGATTCATTACCAACAAATCTCAATTTAGAATAATTTGTCAGTAAATGCAAGAGTGTGTCTCCTGTTTTGAGGTCCACAGACTTCATTGCACGATCCGAAAGTGGATCTTTGCTGTAATGACGGACAAGCCAATCGAGCACGTAACTGCCCATACCAGAAACTAACAATTGCAAGGTACTGCGGTGATTGCAACTATTTGGTTCATCAGAATCGATATCCCCAGATGGTGTCTCAGTCATCAGTTCAAGCCAAGATGGTTTAGCTTGTTTCTCTTCAGTGGCAATCATAAGAGTAACAAATTTGCTCTCATGGTCGGCTTTCAGTTTATCCTGAGCTAAGCATCTTCGAATGATTTGATGTAATTGGTCTTTTGATGGCACAATATTGTGTTCAACTACAGCAGCCAATGCAAAATCATGATGCTTATTTGCCAAAGCAATTTCAACTGGACAGTCGAATTGATCCGCAAAAGAACTGGCGTATGGCCAAAGAATTGCAAATACATCAATCAGATTCGCCTCACACGCAAGTATTGCAGCGTTTCTTGGTTTTCTCCCATCAACTACATCATTTTCTAGTGGTTGACTGATCATTTTGGCCAATTCTGTTTTTGTTTTAAGCTTCTTCTTCCAATGCTTGATTATACATTCACATAGAGAGGCATCCCTCTCGGCTGCAATGTGTAAGAGATTGGGTTTAAAATCTTGAGATTCATCCCTTAGAAATACATTATGAGTTTGAATCATCAATTTGTCAAACAATGGAATATCAACCGCCACTTCCAAGGCAAGGTACATCACTGGCACAGGGACAACTTCAGCTGGATCTTTGCTGAAAAATACTGGCTTATTTGCAATATCACTTAGTTTGATTGAAAAGTCATTCAATAATTGAATTCCTTTCGCAGCTTCGAGCAACATTTGAAGAGGACTCAAACCAGAAATTTCCTCAAGGTCACTTTCTGTTGATGCCTCAGACTTTTCATACAGCATCTCAGGATAATGCTCTAGACAGAGAAGTGCACAGTGTCGAGCCACAGGATAAGTTCCGTATGTAAATACTTTCTGCCGTTTGTTCATTCCAGAAAGTTCATTCGTTGTATCCACAATGGATTTGAACAAATAGTGCAATGGATTGAGGCCATGTTTCATTCTTGGACTCAAGAGTTCTGATAGAGGTTTCGAGGAAATAGATGGATTCAACATCATGTAGTTAATCAATGGATAATTTCCGTTCCGAAGCGCTGCTGTAACAACAGTATCTCCCTTGGTACTCTGAATATCAACTTTGGCACCAGCCTTGATCAATTCAATACCCATTTCGTCTACATATTCTTTTTGGTTCGTACTGGAATAGTTGCCCCAAGTATTAAACTGAATAAGTTGTGGATTCTCATGCTTCACAAAGAACAAGGAATTTTCTCCTTCCTCATTCAATGAGTTCGCATCGAAACCATTGTTCAGCAGCCACCGAATTGTTGCTGGTCGGGGACGCATTAAGGCTGCATGGAGCAGAGTGCCGCATGATGTGGGATAGTTTTGAAGTGATTGACTCTGAGAAAAACAAGACAACTTGGAAATTGCTTCCAGAAACTGTTCTTGAGAATCTTGACCAAGCGTGTGGGTAAAAAAGTCATTATGAATTCCTTTTGGAGAAAGGAACATTTGCTGGAGAGGCGTCTCATTGGTTTTGTTCTTCACATAAAGTACATCTTCGGGACACTTTGAAATGAGGTATTCAAGAATGTCTAGTTGCCTAGCAGAGCAAGCTGGGTGAAGCACATTGTTACCAGATTTGTCCAAAATGGTGAGTGAGGCTCCCTTTTCCACCAAATATTCGATATCATCCAAACTAGAGACGGACTTGGGATTCGATAGAATTTGTTGAATGAGTGGGAGCTCTTTTTGATCATTTCTGATTATTCCCTCAGAGTCGCCAAGGGATATTAAATCAGGCTTCAATGATAATAAATATTGAACTAATTTGAATCGAACTGGCGAGCTTTCCTGTCCTTCAAGTGCCTCCAACAAAAGGTTTCGAACTCCATTGATTGCCAACTCAGGTTTAAAGTCCTCAATGATAGTTTTAATCATTGAGAGCAATCCCTCGGTGGAACAATCTGCAATAAAGAGACCCAAGAGGGTGCATGATAGCCCGTAAGAATTTTCAAACGTCGTATTGATATCTAAAACTAACTCTGGATATTTCATTCGGCTAGGATCTGTTAATAACTCCAACATCTTGATCACATTGAAGATCCTACAAACAAACTGTGGGTCAAGCTTAATATAGGGCTTCAATTGGAACAGATTCTTATTCTCCACCGATGAGGTGAGTAAAGGTTGGAAGGAAGGATATTCACGAACAACAATATCGACCGTCGCTTCGATCATTTCATCAGTTAAATTTCTCTGTCTTTGTTCGATGTGTGACAAGCAAACTCCCTCAACCTTTGACATATAGTGCAGATATTCAACATATGAAACAAATGGTAGGTTTGAATAACTACTGAGAAAAAGATTACCATCTTTTTCCGGCTCTATGAGCGACAATTCAAAACGGGGGAATATGCCTTTGAGGCGGTCTATTGTATTCAGATTGATGTGGGAATGACCATAAACTAAACGAGCGTAGCGAAAGGTTAAACCTTGAATATCAACTTCTATCGAATCTAGTTCAAACTCCTGATAGTCAGATGCATTGGCTTCATTCCTTATCTTCTTTGTGAACAATTCGAAACACTTGAGGGTATCATCATAGGGTAGAGTCAAGCCAATGAAGTTTAGGTTCTTTGTTGAACTGGGTAACGAGTGCGCAATAGCCGCCAGTTGAGTTCCGCTGATTGAATATTCATGCCAATAGTGACGAGGACAATATGATTGTTTCGTTCCCAGAATATCCAATGTTTCGAGTTGATTCAACTTTGGCAACAAATGGTTGACACACAACAAAAAATCATTATGTGCGTCAAAGAATGAACCGAGACCCAACTTTAAGTGCTTCACATTACAAAACACATTTCCCAAGAAGTCAAAAATGGGACCTCTACGATAATAGGATCCAATGGAGTAATCGGATCTAATGGAGGACATTTGATATCCCTTTCCAGTTCCACCAATGGGCTTAAACT
Organism: Tetramitus jugosus; assembly: GCA_937625935.1. Lineage (NCBI taxonomy): Eukaryota > Heterolobosea > Eutetramitea > Acrasida > Vahlkampfiidae > Tetramitus > Tetramitus jugosus. The sequence goes on along the minus strand of OW569381.1, from coordinate 224,558 downwards.
GAACAATTTGATCATCCTCTCTCACGTAAAACTTTGGCCTTCCATCATCCACCAGATTCAAATACGTTACATTGCCATACACTTGTTCTTGGAATTCATAGAGCCATTGGGAGCACACTGATCTCAACATGAAGTAGAATGGAAAAGCAGGAATGAATGACATGATTGAATGAAAAATGTCTCTTGGAATCGGTTGACCAGAGATTACAAAAAATCCCAAAAGCTTATCTCTTTCTTTCTCTGGATCTCTTTGCCAAACATTGAATCCACAGTCTTCTCCTTGTTGTTCTGCCTCCTCTTGTTTTCTCACATCTTCTGTTGATTTTTGTGCTTCTTCTTCTTGATTGTTATCCATTGGTACATCGTGATCATCATCACCATCAACATTGGTATGTTGTTGGGAGGAGTTCTGGTCCTCTTTGGTCTTGCTCTTTTTCAGAGTTGCAACTTTACTCAGCATATCTCATCACGTTTTTTGTGTTTCTTTTTAGTTCCAGTTTTTTGTTGTTGTTTTGCCGAGAAGTCGATTTTTTCTCAACCGTGTGAACATTGTAGAAATAGAGTGAAATCCAAGAAGCCAATGTTCTGTAGACACAGACTCAATTGTGTTACCCGGGCCCACAGCACATGTGACAGGTCCTGGCACCCAGTTTGATCAGGTTTTTTTTTTTTTTTTTCCATACAACATGAATTGCCTCTTTATTCATTTCACCTTGTTACTGGGAGTGATGCTGCTCTGCACCGGCACGGATTCCCCCCCATTTTTTTTTTTTTTTTTAATACAACCATTTCGGTTGCTCCGATTTTATTTTCTGACTATTTACACTGGATAACGCTCGAAGAGCGTTATCTCCTCCGTTACTTTTCATTTCTCACAATGACGCTCGTAGAGCGTCATTGTTATGTGTCTTCCTTGTGGGAGATGAATAGGCGATGAAGGGTGTCGACGCACCTCCTCTTCACCCTGTTCACGAATGATTTTGCTTTCTTTTCCGCCATGACCTTCTTCACACCGTTCATCCTCAAACCTTTTGTTACTTGTTCCACTGCTTCATTTTCAACCCCCATCATACCAGATAGGAACTCCTTGCTTGTCTTACGATTTTCTCTCACAGAGATTTTACCATCCTTCCACACAACATTATCAAACCATATATTGATTTGCTGCTTATGATGAATACCCAGCTTGTCAAGGTCTTTACCTACTGACAATGCCAGTCTTCTTCGGCGCACGATGGCCCTTGGACAACGTATGAGACAGTGTTGTATCGTCTCTGGCTCTTTGAGACATCGCTCACATCTTTCCATCACTTCATCCTTGCCATATAGACAGCGCTTTGTCTCTTTTGTGTGAAGAGTACCGCTACGCACTTGAGCATAGAACCACTCCACTTGCCTATTGATCTTGTGTGGGTACTTCAGAAAGCTGAAGTCAGCTCCGCTTCGTATTGCATCAGCTTGCAGCCAGTAGAGCCCCATTCCCGAGATTCTTTCGGTCCTTTGTTGATCCATCATTGACTGTAGCTGCTCTCTGCTCTCGATACGGGAGTCCCCCATCATGAGGGATTCTGCGTTACTGCTGGAGGGATCCTCCCTTTGTGATTGACACTCACAACCGTTCATTTGTGACACCATGATTTTCAGCATCTCATGAGATCTTGTCCCGATCTTGCACCCCGGGAATTCAATTCTGATGTCCTTCAGACTTTTGAGCTTGTTGTCCAGGACCAATTGGTCCCTGTTTGTAATACCACCAAGGTAGAGCCTTTTGAGGATAACTGATGGCATATCGTGCGATATTGCAGTCATCACAGTTGTTGTAGACCCGTTCCTTCCCTAGTTTGATATTGTATCTGTGCATTCTTAGCGCACACCACTTCAGGTAAGAGTGCTTAGCGTGTTCCAGCCTGTTGCTTGACTGAAATACATTCTCTGATTGGAATGTTTGTTTTTTTTTCCTCGGATTCCCCCCCAGTTTGATCAGGGAGAATATGAAGGAAAATGTCAATATGAAGGGACAATGGTCTAGTGGTATGATTCTCGCTTTGGGTGCGAGAGGTCCGGAGTTCGATTCTCCGTTGTCCCCTGTTTTGAGGTTTTGGTTGCCCAAAATGGACTTGCTGTATTTTCGGATGTATTCTGGTTCTAAGAAACAATACGAGCAATCTCTTCTTTTATTCATCTAATCACCAATGTCCTCCACAAGTTCAGAAACAGAACACGTGCCAATCCATGAAAGAATGGATCAGTCAGTCACAATGAAAGATCAGAATCTGGGAAAGGTTTTCTCTTCCAAAGACTACAAACGCGTTAAAGATCTTTTTGTGCATCAGGTAAGCATCACACTGATGAGATTGTTCCTTGTTTTTTCAAGAATTCCACTGTTTTTACGTGACACTAACATCCGGTCAACCTCGATGACAACCAATCAATGAGGGAAGACTCTTTTGACGATTGAGCCGAATCGTACACTGGATCGAGCACTACAAATGATGACGTTTCAAAATATTCATCATCTTCCGGTTGTGACAAAACACACGAGAGAATTGGTCGGTCTCATCTCGGAGAGAGACTTGAGATTGGCGTCGGCTTCTCCGCTCTTCGACCAGGGAATGAAATCAGATGAGGTCATGAAGAAGTTATCAGAGCACAAGGTCAGTGAATGCATGAGCAAAAGTGTTTATACAGTGACGGAGAATGAAAGTATTCTCACTGCTGCAAAGCTCATGAGAGTGAGCAAGAGAGGAGCTCTCGTGGTGCTATCTGGCAACTCTGGTGGCTCTTCCAAGAAGGTTGTGGGAATTATTACGCGTGTGGACTTGTTGGATCAATTAATTCGAGAATTGGAACCCATTAGCAAAGAAGAACAAGAAGAGGAAATCTATGAAGAAGACATGAAAGAGAAGGTTGCAGAATTCTTGTAGGAACCTCTGCATCCGGTGGTCATTGTCCACTCGACCAAAATTAAGAACTCCTTCAACAAAGAGAGCACATCATCATTGTAAATAAAACCGCACAAATGTTTTTCGGCTGAAGTTTCTGGTCGGCTAAATTCAACAATCACAGCGATTAACAAACCAACAACAATCATGTGCATTCTTGGTGTTTTGTTGCGCATGCATCATCAGTATCCCTTCATACTGATTGACAATAGAGATGAGTACCTGCATCGTCCGACTGAACCCCACATTTCACTCAACGATCAATCAGGTATCGTCTGTGCAAGAGATCTGGTCTGTGGTGGCACATGGTGTGGATGCAATGCCTATGATGGTACAATTGCTGTACTGACCAATGTTTATGAACCAGGTGTCCCGGTTCACAAGAGATCACGTGGTGAAATCATTGACTACTTGTTGTCATTGCAACAAGAACAAGAACAAGCACAGGAACAAGAACAAGAACAACAGCAAGAAGAGGTAAATGAGGTTGATGACAACGAAGTGCAAAACAAGGAAAAAACCGCGGAGAAGAGCTGCGATCATTCGTATCGTCGTCATTCGGATCATTTGAGTCATCGGAGGTGGCTCGATGAGTACAACGGGTTCAATGTTGTGGTTGGCAACGTGTTTGACATTTGCTTAACAGAGGATGCACCACTGTATTCGATGAGCAATAGAAAGCAAGTGGGAGATAATGGTGAGCCCGCGCCCTATGGTTCAGATGAGGGCGCAGAGATTGACAGCTTTACCAGGGGGGTGTTCAGCGTCGCCAACAGCTTTATGAATGATGATTCATGGGCAAAGGTGAGATACTTGAGGAACGAAATGGACAAAACACTTCAGAGATTAATAGTAGAACAGGAACAGAATGGAGATGACAAATCTATCTCTGTGGAGAAACTGCGTGATGAATTGAGTAATTTATTGTTGGCGCGGTCCCTCGAAGAGTATCCACAGTTGCCTGATTGTGTGAACCGTCAGGTGCAGAGATATGTAAATGTGATGCCCGATGTGCAGAAGCGAATGGATCATGATTTGAGACAGCACAAGGTTGTAACACCTCAAAACATGTTGAGTTTTGCACAAGAGAACATGAACAATATATTCGTCCAATATAATTTCGACGGAGTTCTTTACAAGACTAGATCACAGACTGTGGTCATTGGAGAGAATAACGGAACTGTGCATTATTTTTACCGAACAACCGATCATCTGGAAACGATATCTCCTCTCCATGTTCCATCGCAGTGGGATCACATTACGTTCTCACCTCCCAAATGACAATAAAGCATCCTATATCTACTCTGATCATTGGTGCACAATTGTGCTATTGAGTTATGACACTGAAGACACTTATTGTTAGTCAACAGATACATGTGAAATCAGAATCAAAGTTCAGGGTTGTTCTGGATGATGGCAGTGTTCAAGTACGTTGCAAAGAGTCCATCCCAGATACGGCACCATCAGCTTGACAGAGTTCACTGAGTTCTTGGCAATATAGGCCTATTTTTCACAATACTTCCCAAGATACAAGTACTCCGAAGGTTTACAACTCGTTTTAGGTGGAGAGAAAGCATTAACTCCAGTTGAATATGTTGAAAAATCTAAAGAGGATTTAGATGACGATCTGGGCACTGAAAAATTGCAATTCTATCTACAAGGACTAGATGGTAAGATAACTTTAATGTGTACAACGAATTGTGAGGTAGAGTTAAGAATGAACTTTTTTATCCAACTCTGCACGAGGTAAATACATTGGGTAAATCCGCCTGATATTATTAATTTTACAAAAACAGAAAGAGATCGCAGATTTGGTAACATATTTACAACAGATTCGCAAAGAGTGTGGCTGCTTTATGTATCCTAAAATGACGGAAAACACTGCAATGACATTACTCTATGGTAAAACTGCACCAACTGAACAGCTGTTTGATGAGCTACGTCAGTTCCTGGAGTGCTCAGTCTCGATCTGAAGGAAAATTAGCCCAATAAACCTGCCGACATGTATGCTCAACCTTTTCCATCTTTTCTCTGCAATCAAAGAAACAACGAAAAAGACTTCAACACTACACGGAAACCATAGCTTCTTATGACTGGTTTTACAATGGGATCGAACCTTCTTGTGGCCGGTGCTCTCTCCTTGTGTCATCAATTTATCTCTCATAGAGTGTAAAGTTTCTTCAGAGTAAGTCTGTCTTTTTCGTTGTTTCTTTGATGCACTCACTCGCCTTTTCACTATTCAGCTGCACTTGAGTCTCAATTAGTGACAGTACATGGAGTTCCACACTGAACAAGACTAAACAACTGAAGGCTTCCATGATGACTGAAATAATGAAAAGAAAATCTATCGATAGGTCTAATAATTCGCAGGATTCATCTCAGACAACCAGGAGAGGTGAATTGGAACATCTGGGATATGGGAATGGTTCTGGATATAATCTGAATTTGGCAACAGATGATATACTTTCATCGTTAACTGACTGATGATTTAAATAGATACGTGGATAATCTCGAGGATGAATTTCAATTTATGCAGATGTCTTCCTCAACATACTGTAGAGACAGTGTCTTCTTCTATTGATCAAAATTTATCAATTATACTCCATCATATTGTCGAAGGTTTTTGTGAATCAGCTGAATTGGACAGTCCAGGGGATGATGTGAACGAGGATCAAAAAATGACAACATTGATCTAATTTACAATCAGACAGAACCAACTACTCCTAAGAAACGGAAATAATTCTTTGTCCTTCAACAACTCCTCAACATAAATTGAGAGCGATGGATGAAAATAATTCTTTGATTCAGACATGGAACATTGCAATCTCACAGAATGATATTGACCGACTCACCGAGAGAAAGGAACTTAATGATCAATTAATAGATTACTGGATCAAATGCAAAGAACAACAAGTTAGAGAACAACGGGGATATTTTGTTAACAACCCAAGAAACAAAGTTGATGACCTATGATCAAATGAGATCTATGTAACCTGCATAAAAATAATGAAGTGCCATTTATCCTCTACTGCAGCAGTTTGAGCGACCTCCAGAGTGCTGCAGTTGAAGCTAAAGGTGTGAGATTCTCGATATTGAAACCGCGGACCTACCCAAGCAAACCAACTCACATGATTGTGGACGTTATGTACTGATGTACTCGGACTTACTAACTTTAAGAGACGGTGGTAACTAACGGTTGCATTGAGCGAACTTTTTCGTGTAACTTCGTCGTAAACTCGATTGAAGTGGGAGACTGTAAAGACATGTGTAGTCACTGAGATAGACTCTTTTCGTCTTCCCCATTTACTCAAGGGTCTTTCACTATGTGTACACGACGGTAGGCTAGGCTATTCAATTGCCATCTCTAGATGATGTAACGTCCAAGTTTAAGCGATTTGATTCATTGTTAACATGGTTTTCGATTCACGAACAATCAATTAAGGAAACACCGATTCGATCATATCCATAAAAATCATCACAACACACTCTCATCAATGCAATGACCAAAGAGAGATTTGAATGAGTTGAACAAGAGCAACTTCAATCCATTGGACTTCACATGGGGAGCGTCCAGATATTATATCTTACGCGTAAGAAGGGGGTCTGAAAAATTTATTCATCTTCATGTTCACAATTTATTCACTGGCAGGGGCACAAAATTTCGGAGTTATTGTAAACAAACGCGCCACAAATTTACCGTTACACGGATTCAATATAATAATAATATCATTATTCTTTTTGTTTTACATACTTTATTAACAACAAAGACATGAAACAAACTCCCCATAACCACCCCAGAAACAATTCCCAAAGTCCTTTACAAATCTCCAAAGAATGACTATGAGCGTACTGCAAATTGTATAGACTTTTCATTCTTCAAAACGATCCAAGCGTGATGACCAACAAATGTTCATTGAAGAAAAAGGTGGATACAGAATGGAGGAAAAAAAGAGAGGAAGTTAACACCACACCAATTAGCGTCTCTACAAAAAGCCTTGATTCAAAACGAAGAAACTACGCCTATTCTACTTACTTCCCTGCTTCGTCTCTTCATTCAAGACTGGAATCACTTGAAGCATCAAGGCCGCCAAAAAAGATGCCCAAAACAAGATCAACTATTGAAAGAGATCAGTTCCAAGAGGTCTAAATTAGTCTCCGTTTCTGGGATTCAAACTCCAGATCCAACTACTGGCCAATATATTCAATATAATGCTAGAATTCTAGTTTTCAAGAATGGATTAAATGGGGCAGTTGCTAGATACTCCATTGCAAATGCAGAACGCATAAAAATCTGATGACCAATATCCTCATCAGTCGTAATGATCTAACTCTGTATGACCAGCTTGCAGCCAGAATTAAGCAATATGCAACTCTGAAGAAATTCAAATGGAGAGAGGAGAAAGGTGAAGAAGAGGATGATAACTTTGATCAGACATCCAAACGATTTCCATTCAGTAGGGTATGATGTTGAATATCGAACATGCATTCGAGGACATTGCTGATCCCAGTGAACTTCTTCTCTTACGCTTGAATAGATATATACACTTAGTGTATCTAGAAGCTGATTCTGAAACTCTCAAGCTCCGTGACAAGCAATTCCTAAGACTGCTGCAAAACGTTTGGAATAGTATTTCGTTACAGATATACTATTCCAAACGTACTCCTACATAGTACGTCATGTTCCAGAGGAAGCAGATAATGATGATCTTGTTTTATCTCAACTGCAAAACCAAGGTGCTGAAGCCTTCCATTCTACTGATACTCAAATTCGAGATAAGGCGGCTGGAAGAGGAAGGACACTCATCTGCAGAGATTCTTATTACTTCTTCGTCGAGTGTATCTGTGCAGCAGTAATGATCTGAAGTGGCTGGGAAAGCAGAGTGACTACAACAAGAGAATATGTGCCAAATCTGATATGGATAAATCTGTGATCTCTGGGACTGAGAGTGATGATGATGATCCAGATTATGTTCCAATTTATCCCGAGTCTGATGAAGAATTGGAAGCAGAATGGGCATCAATATTTGCCAATGCTCCTGAATCTGAGATACTGCATGGTGAATCTGATGATGAGTCTGTTGATGCTCAACTCCATGATGAATCTGAATCTGATGATGATGAAGACTATGTAGATACTATGGAGTTAGATGATGAAGAAAGGGATTGGGCAGAGAAATGCGTACCTGAGCCAAGTAACATTCTCAATGATAGTGCTCATCATTTACAAAATATTAGAAGAAGTCATAGTGAAATGGCGTAGTGATATAGAGGAGCAGGTTGTTGGAGTGGTTCGAGAGGGCAAACCTTACCTAATGAGAGAGTTTGAACCACATTTACCATATGCTGTACGAGCCATACGCCAGTTAGATGGTGCGAGTGTAGTTGATGATGGTCAGCGTCGAAATTAGCGCCAACGTAGAAGCATCTCGAATTGTGCTTCGACGAATGATACATTGTGAGATACAGACATTGACATGGCTGTTGAGTGAAATGTTTAACACTTGTCTTGAACGTTGATGATGTGCACAAGTGTGATGATGATGAATTTTTGTTGTGCGCAAGCCGGAGAAATGAATGTGATTACAACAAATGCTTTTACAATTGACTCATGCAGTGAGCTTACCAGTTTCTGTACATGTGACCTGCCAAAATTGACACAATGTTGGTAGCCGTACAAACAGTAAACTTCAACCTTGTGTAGTAGGATTCAGCGTAAGCTCTTACTGTTGCAGAAGTAAGGATCAGACGAAACAATTCGGAAAGAAATGATTAAAAAGAAGACTGATACAGAACCGAAGATTAGTTTTCTTGATCTGGAAAATAAAAAGAAGAGTTATTTTATGTGCCTTGTCCAGATCACACACCACAAAGTGCATATTTTAGATATACAGGATGATTCAGATAGAAACGAATTGGTTGCGAATTTGAAGAAAGCACTGCACAATGGTAGATTGCCACAGGATGCCTAGATTACGTCGCAAGTATCAATATTTATTGGACATAGTGGTGACAAGGAAGATAAGGGAGAATGCAATGTTAGAGATTTCGTATTCATTTGATCCACTGATAATAATTTGAGAGCACCATATTCCGACCCACAATTCCTCTTCTTAAATAATTGTACATTCATTAGTTATTTTGCTTACAAGGAGCTTAACCCTTAGTTTTACTCAAAGAGATTGCACTTTTATTTCCGATCAACTTTTGGATTTTGTAAAATTCGTTAGTTACGGAATTTTTCCTTATAAAAATTAATCGCAAAATAATCCAATCAAAAATTCAAGGTGATAACATCGAGAACTGTGGGAAAAGAAACACAATAGATCCAAAGTGTTAAACGTGACAGGAGAAAGTTTACAATTCCTAAAGACTTTTTTGTTCGATACCCGAGATGCTCCTCAACCTGGCTGTGTTCAACTCACAGCCAGGAGCTCTTGGTACATCTTGGTCTGCCTATTGTTGACAGCCTTGACAGGATTACGTGGGCGTTGAAGGAAGTGCTTTGGTTTTATTGAACGTTTCGAAGCAAAGCTTCGGCATACGTTTCGGACTACATCACAACAAAGGCGGTGTTGTGCTTCTTGAGCACGTTCTTGACCTTTGTTGTGCCAAGCATGGCCTTGATGTCGTCCTCCGTCTTACCTTTGACACCGTGGAGGACCTTCTTGGCACAATCAACGTTGTGCTTGAGTGCTGACTTGCAGCCACTCACCTTCTTGTTGCGGTTGAAAAACTCAACAAAAATGTTGTCATCAACAACAGTTACCCACGCAACAAACCTCTTGGGGCCCTTCTTGATAACTTGGACCCTGGTGAGCCATTCACCAAAATCCAGCCTTGGGAGAGTCATCACACTTTCCAATGATGATGACCTCCTTGCTGCTTGGTGCAGTTTCTCTTGGTGCTGTGGTCCACACAGCATAGCGTGGATTCTCATACTCACGAACAACAGGGGTGTGTGTTCGTTTTTTTGTTCGTTATAATTAGTATATATCTAGCTAAGAGAATTAGTGTAAATCGGGCATGGTATAGGGGTAGCATTCCAGACTGTCACTCTGGCGACCCGGGTTCGATTCCCGGTGCTCGAGAACGTTTTATCTGAAAAAGTGATTTTACTTGAAAATTTTATGTAATTTACAAAAATCGGCTCATTTTTTTATGTCAAATACCATGCACCCTTCGAAGGATAAGAAGAATCCACCACTGTTGTCTCCTCATTTGCGTTCTACTGTGTTGAACAGTACGAGAAAATGGTGCATGTTCAGGCACATTATTAATCTTGAGCAAAACAACAGGGGCAGATCCTGTTCTCGCTTCCCTCAATTTGTCTGTTTTCCACTCCATCGTTTTCTTCGACTGATTGTTTTCATCCAAGACATTTGAGTGCGTAATCTTTTTCGATGACTTGTCTTAAGTCTGGAATCTTCCAAGAACTCTTGGATTGGGATGAATCTCCACAATTTCTTTGTGTCTGGACAGAATGTTGTTCGCTGGTTGACACACATGTTCAATGACAACAGAATTCATTTTATCCTTCAACTGTTGTTTGAAACCATCGGTAAATAACATCCCTCTTTCTTCCACCTGTTGACATGGATTCGTCCTCCAACTCCTCCGCAAACGAGATTCTTCTCTGTTGTCCTGAAGTATGAGTGAATCAAGTACAGTGCCTGTGGAAATTCGGAAGCAATGGAAATTGCTCTCTCCTTGTCTGTATCGATTGCAAGTATCTTGCTGTTCAGGCTTTTGAGCGTCATGAAGAACTGTGAATGACTGAAGCCTGTCCTGCTCGAATGAATCATTGCCGGTCCATAAAAATTGGGTTGATTATTGAGAAACACGTTAGGTAGTGTGATGTAACTGAAGTGGAAGTCTCCCAGCTCAATCATATTCTAATGTGATGTTCTCTTGCTCAAGTTCAGCCATCATCTCTAATTAAAAGTCTAACCAAAGAACAATATCTCGTCCCTGGTGAATTCCTCGAAATGCTTCGTAATCCATGTGAGATGAAGGAATGGATACAATTTTGTTAACGGTTGAGATTCCAAGATGGGAATTCCATTCCCACCCAATTTTGGTTAGTGTTTTTAGTCTGCTTGCTGTTGCGTCAGAGCAATAGAGAAGGTATTGCCTTGTCTATAGGTGATGCCATAGCTGAGTGTCTTTGATTCCACTATTTCTGGATCCAGTGAATCTCCATGCGATGAATTTTTCAACCCGGAATCAATCTTCCTCTTCACTACGACATTATTGTGCTCTCCCGCTTGGTGGACAAGTCATCATATGACTTCTTCATTGCCTTTTGCTTTTTCTTTGCTTGTTGGTAATTTTTGGTTGAAAGTTTGAAGGAACAAAAGTTTTATCCCATGTAATGTGGAACGGAAGTATGTCAAACCTAATTCTCCAACTGTAGTGATATGTTTTCGGATCCCTTTCCTCATCTTCATCTGATCATCTGCAATGGAAGCACAGTCAGCTATGAGGATTACCAAATTTGGCTTTTATTAATTATTGTAAACTTTTTGTTTGACGAGAGCCGGTTGTGATTAATAAATTAATCATGCATACAATACACTGTCAGCTCTCATTAACAAAAGTCACACAAGCAATAGATTGAACACAAGCATATTGAATGAACACTAATTCTATTAATTCAAATACAAAGATGATCCAATCTCCTCTGATATGAATGTATTGTATTCTTCTTTGGTCCACGCATACTGGAAACGAGAGGCATTGCCAACATTCTCCTTAAAATATGAATCGATATCAGACAGGATTGCAGTGAATCCATCTATAATCTTTGCATGCAGCAGTTTGTCTGATGGATCATATCGCCTGGTGGCAACAAATGAATCATACTTGTCACAAAGATGTTCCAACAAATTGTGATGCTTACTCAGATGATCAATACGGCTGTGTATCACTGTCTTACAATGCTCCTTCAACCAGTGGTTCATCACTTCATTCAACTCATCTAGTGCGATGTATCTTCCAGCTTTGTGCTTGCACGGAACAACAAAATTCAAATTCAACAGTTCCAAGTAATACTCTGGTATAACGTAGTTCAGATCCACGAGATGCTGAGCCAATAATCTCTGATAGTTTGTCTTGTTCGTTCTGATACACAATCTCAAAGTCAACTTGATCATTGTCACTCGCAGATTCCAGTTCTTGAAACGAATTGCCTCGAACATTCTTCTGAAACAGAGCCCATCTTCTGTGATGAATTGGAACCATGGTTTCAAATGATTAGTCTTGGCTAGATCATTTCCCCAATGTCTGAACTGTTCCAGATTCTTTTCCAGATTGTGTTCTATTGCATGATCATTGAACTTCTGTACCATGAGATTCCACATCGAGTGATAGACAATCATCAACACATTCTTGGCCAATACGAAGTCTTTGTCCTTCAGATCATACCACTCCTTGTCAATACCAACACCACATGACATCTCCTTCAATCCAAAGTCACGGTATTGTATTCCAATTCCATGGCATATCGCAAACATCAAATGTAGATCTCCATTCACCGCATAGATTCCAGCTCTCTTGCCATCTTGTGCCGAATTGTCTTCTTGATCTGGATCAGAGAATGCTTTGGACTGCAACTTTCTGAAATTCTGATGAGTCTGTTGATCACCAAATATGAGAGAGCACACTTGGTTCTTCTCGAATCCGTCAATTCGAATATGTCACTGTCAATATCTTCGTAGCTCTCAACTGATTCTCGAATTGGTTGCGTCTTGGAAAGTGTGGTGTTCTTGGGAATATGATCATCTGGTGTATTGGTCGTTGGAGGATCATGTCTTCTAGACTTGGATCGCTTGACAGGCGTTACAAATGGACTGTCTGGTAGTGATCTCTTCTTGCTTGCTGGTGCTATAGGAGAGGGTAACTCGATACCAGATCTGTTTGAACTGGTCGATATAGAACTAGAGCTCAACTGGAACGTGCTATCATCGTCTACTCTTCGATCGTCGTCAGATTCATCACCAAGCAATCGGTCCATCTCCTGCTCTCCAATGAAACTAGATTGTGGATCTTCGAAGCTCGGTAAATGATTAACATCATGCTTCTGCTTCTTCCACTTATCTGTTGCATGGTAAACACCAGCAGAACAACTGAAATGATTGTTATCTGCAACGCTAGATGCTCTTCCTTCTGCTGCAGCTGATTTGATATAATCATATAATTGAGTCTGGTAATCTGTCACAAAACTTTCTCCAGTAAAGTCTCTCGATAGTTTCGATACATCTGCAGTTAAGCCTAATCCTTGGCTAGTATTGACGATCTCATTCGGAACAGCTTTTGTGTTCCATACAATTGTTCTCAACAACTTCAAATTCATACCAATCGTTTGATTATATACACTGCCGATAATTCCAGCAATGCTGAGCACAGCCTTATTCTTCTTGTTGAAGTATCGAAACTTTCTGTATAGAGATCTGGTTGGAGTCAGTTCATCTCTCCTTCTAATCATATCATTGTATCTATCCAACTCCTGGACTGCGTAATTGTTCCACAATAATTCATTGAAAAAATACAACAATTCTTCACCTATATACTCCTTATGAGTCTCAATGTCATACTCCAGTAGATTGATATCCTTTGGAGTTCTTTTTTTGATTGATTGGAGCATCTGTCTCAACAGTTTGATTGCTGGATCGAGAATATCTTTCTCTTTCGCAGTTACAGAGTAGCTACACCTCTCGACCAAATCTAAATTAATGCCTTCGAATGTCAATGGTGCATCACCATTGATTGTTGCAATTGGAACAGCTTCTTGTGGTTCCACTAGTAGTAAATTCTGATTCACTGTTGCGTTTAAATTGGGAACGTCCTGCGACACTTGCTCCATGTGTTGCGTATAATTGAATCGATTCTTCTCGTGAGCACTCATGTTCTTCAAAAATCGACGATCCATGTAGTGAAAGTGTCGTACGTGTTGTCTGATTGTTGATGCTGCTGATGGTGGAATGTTGGGACAGAATTTGCAGACGAACCTCGCCTCCTTGTGTCTCCCCATTTGATTGTGATGATGTGATTGTTTTGGTATTGTTGGTTAGAGTCAAGTTTTTGCTCTCACACAAAAAAATTTATCCACTTTTGGATAGGACCAAAAGTGGAATTGACATTTGAAACCTGTTTACTGGTCTGTGATTACAGTTGCAGTGGATGCACTGGTACCCTTTTTCTTGGTAAAAGTAACAAGAAATGCTTTGAAATAAAGCTCTGTTCTAGCCTTCTTTGCAGACGAGTCTCCACTATCTTCATCTTCTCTCAATCGCTTGATGGGACTTGCATGTAATACAGAACTTGATAGTTTGGAGGTTGATTGTTCCTTGGCTTGACACTCTTGTTCGAGAAGCTTGAGCTCATCTGCAATCTGGGAGATGTAAACTTGCTTGAACTCTTCCACTGCGACTCTCTTGTTTCACAAGAGTGATACCAGGCTTGTTGGACTTTACTCTCATACTTTCTTTCATTTGAACATATTGCTCCTTCTTTACTGGACATCGTTGCCATTCACACTTACCATCACATTTTATTGGTACACGGCTTGCGGTTTGTGGCATTTACTGCAGAATCTTGAACCGTTTGAGACTAAACTGTTATCATCTTGTTTTTGTGAATTATCATATGCTGTCGATGATGATTGAGTTGGTGATTGTAGTGGTGGTTGAGGTTGAGTTTGTGATTGTGTTGATGAATGAGATGAAGAAGTAGCTGGTGATGGAGTAGAAGATTGAGTAATAGTTGTTTTGCTATGTGATGATTGATTAGTCAGTTGCTGGTTGATGTTGAACTGACCAGCGCAGTCTTGTTGTTTTTTCAAAACGACTTTCTTTTTGGCGGTTCAATTGTGCAGTGTTCAATAAACAACACATATCGAGAGGGCCACATAGGAGGAAGTCATCTTAACAACTGAAAATAACTGTTGACTACAAACTACGATTCGCAGCAGCACGTTCATTGATGAGAGGGATGCCAATGAATGAAGTTGTTGATACTTCAAAGTTAGTGTTAGGCAGGTAAAGTATTGGATGAGGAAGCCTAAAGGATCCAACTTTTCATTCAGGCATGGTGGATTTAGATAGTGTAAGTTGACAAGTCAAGACAAAGCTCATCTGTACATGCTTGGAAAGCTGTACCCACAGTCATCATTACAATCAATAGCAACTGTGCTTTAAACGCTTACAGGAACCAAAGTGAGTACATTCACAATTTGCAGATTCTATCCAAGTCTGGGATGGGGTTCAAGAATGTCAAAATAAAAGTTAAAATATACTGTGCAGAATGTGGATAGATGGTTTAATCACGTCAGAGGTACCCCTGAATTGGTGAAGAAGTATGGAATGAATAATATTAAGTACGTGGACGAAGTACACCAAAGACTTGGATAAGAAGAAAGGTTTGGGATAGCGCGGAAAGTCGATTGTTGTTGAGAGACTGATCTAAGGGAGTCATATTCAATGACCTTGATGACTACTCCTAATAAGGAGATGCCAATCATTGCAGAGATTCGAGAAGGATCAAATACTCAGTATGATTGTTTCGTGTTCATAGTAGATTGTATTCGTGGAGGCTACTTGAGCAGGGGGATGTTTTGTTGATTGATAATGCGTCTGTATATGTTGGTGCATACACCTTTTCATTGATTGTTGAAACATTGGGTAGGCTGGGCATCCAGCTACTACTCTTACCTATGTACTCACCTGAACTAAACCCTGCAGAGTACGTTTTTGCTTTCTTGAAGAAGAATTAGAGCATCACGGAATCACGACATGTCTCGAACATCCAATATTATCAACATTCTCACCAAGCTGACATGAACGATTGCTTTCTTTAATCGTAGATGCATCTTCCGACCAAAAGTGGAAAAAAATTTTGCGACTTTCTAAATACAGTTACGTTCTAATTTGTGTGAAAAAACTTGACATTCTAACCAACAATAACAGTGGCGGAGTTGAGCCGAAAAAGTGATGTCGATGTGTTCTTAAACCAAAGTTAACCTGGTTGTGGTCTTTCCATGCGCAAAAAGCAACTTGTATTTTTCGTACGCGCTGGAAGCGCGAAGTTCCAGTTTTTTCGAGAAGTAGCAAAAGAATGCAAGAGCAACAAAACCCACCAGAGGAAGAAGCAGATGGCGGTATTATAGACTCAAACACATGGCAAAGAGATCCAGAGAGAGAAAGAGACAAACTTTTGGGATTTTTTGTCATGGCTGATCAACCGATTCCAAGAGACATTTTCCATTCAATCATGTCATTCATTCCTGCTTTTCCATTCTACTTCATGTTGAGATCAGTGTGCTCCCAATGGCTCTATGAATTCCAAGAACAAGTGTATGGCAATGTAACGTATTTGAATCTGGTGGATGATGGAAGGCCAAAGTTCTACGTGAGAGATGACAATCAAATTGTTCAGTTTAAGCCCATTGGTGGAACTGGAAGGGGATATCGAATGGATTCTAAAGTACTTTACCGGAGGCACTCAATATTTGCATTCTTGGCGAATGTGTTTTGCAATGTGAAGCACTTAAAGTTGGGATTGTGCTCATTCTCTGATAGAGGTGAGTTTTTGGTTTGTGTGGAAATTTTGTTGCCAAATTTGAAGCGACTTGAAACGTTGGATGTTTTGGGAACAAGACATTCGCGTGATCACTTTTGGAGGAATGACTTTATTAACCTGAAAGACGTGTACACGATTGCTTGTTCATTGCCTCGCTCGACTAAGAACCTTAACTTCATTGGATTGCATCTTCCCTCAGACGAACTATTAATTTTGTTTTCACTTTTTTCTAAGAAGGCGAGAGATGGAATGGTGATATCCGATGATGATTTCGTAAGAAACCTTCGGGCTGAGTTGATTGAAGTTGATATTCAAAACTTAACATTGAACTACTCGCTTCTCGATTCCTCCTACGTACACTTGAACATTAGTACATTTACCCATCTAAAAGATGTATTTCCACATTTTGAGGTGTCAGTCGTTGAACCGGAGACACAGGAGCATCGAGAGAGTGACCTTCACCTTCCAGTTGTTTCGTATGTTCAATATCTGAACTACTTGTCAAAGAAAGAAGGAATTGTGTTGTTACACATGAACAGAAGAAATAACAATTTAAGAGAAGAAACGATTGAAACTATAGTGGATATTGCTGTTCGTGAATATGCCTTGTTCAAACCGTTACTTGCCCTATCCGGGCAGAAAAAACTGTTTCAGCTTGCTCATTACTTGACCTTGGACTCAAAGTTTGTTTGCAGGAATACCAATGTGGTCTCCAAGGTCTTGGAGTTGTTAACAGACATCAACCGAATGAAGTATCCAGAGTTAGTTTTTGATATTAATAAGCCGTTCGATTGGTCCTACCTCAAGACATACACCCTCCTGGGTGTATTAATTTCAGAATGTTCCACTAACGCTAATCTATCGATGATTAAAATAATCATTGAAAGGTTCAAGCCTGAGTTGGTAGTCAATGGAGTTCGAAATTTTCTGGTAGGAGCACTTCTTGATCAGGAGAGCTCCCCAGTTCGATTCAAGTTAATTCAATACCTATTATCTTTGAGACCCGATTTAATCTCTCTTGGGGACTCACATGGAAAAATTAAAGGTGATCAAAAGGAGCTCCCACTCATTCAACTATGCCTAACAAGTAGTGATTTCGACAATGAATTGGAAGATATTCAATATCTGGTGGAAAAGGGAGCTTCCCTCACGGTCTTGGACAAATCTGGTAACAATGTACTTCATTCAGCCTGCCTTGCTCATCAAATAGATATTGTGGAATACCTCATCTCAAATTGTCCCGAGAATCTCCTGTATGCAAAGAACAAGAACAACGAAACCCCACTTCAGCTGATGATCTCCACCAAGTCTCTTGAAAGAGTTGCCAAGCTATCTTGTTTTTCTCAGAATCAATCACTGAAAAACTATCCCACATCATTTGGGAGTCTGCTCCATGCAGCTATGGCGAATTCCCAAACCAAAACAATTCAATGGCTCCTGGACAATGGCTTTGACCCGAACTCATTGAATGAAAAGGGAGAAACCCCCTTGTTCTTTGCCAACCAAAAGAATTCAAAGGTACTCCCGCGTCATTTTGCGAGGCGTTTCCTCAAACATTCAGCTCCTGAAAATTTTATTGATGAAATTAGTGTTACACTGATCAAAGCTGGTGCCAAAGTGGACGTTCTCAGCAACGAGGGAGACACCATTGTGACATCAGCAATTCGCAACTGCAATTACCAACTGATTAACTATCTGATGTTAAATCCATCTATTTCCTCAAAACCTCTATCGGAGCTCTTAAGTCCAAGGATGAAACATGGTTTCAATGCCTTGCACTATTTGTTCAAATTTCTATCAAACTTAACAGATGCAATATCAGAGATGAACAAAAGTCGGAAGTCATTCACTTGTAGTAGTTATCCGGTTGTCAAACACTGTGCCCTTCTCTGTCTTGAGCATTATCCAGAAATGCTTTATGAAAAATCTGAGAAATCAACCGAAAACCACCTCGAAGATATATCTGGCTTAAGTCCACTTCAAATATTGCTCGAAGCATCAAATGGTGTTCAACTAATGGATGATTTATCGATCAAAATGAGGGATATTGCGAATAAGCCAGTGTTTGCAAGCAAAAATCCCGATGAAGTCGTGCCCCTGCCAGTGATGTACCTTGCTCTGGAAGTTGCGATAGATGTACCAATGTTTGACAAATTGATGGATCGTACTCATAATGTCTTTATTAGAGACGAATCACAGGATTCTAAACCCAATCTCTTACACATTGCGGCCCAAAGAGACGCCTCTCTATGTCAGTGTATTATCAAGCATTGGAGGAGAAAGTGTAAAACAAAGGCAGAAGTATCTAAATTGATTAGCCAGTCACTGGACAATGATGTAGTGGATGGAAGAAAACCAAGAAATGCTGCGATACTTGCATGTGAAGCTAATATGGTGGATGCATTCTCAATTATCTGGCCTTACACCAGTCCTTTTGCCGATCAATTCGATAATCCAGTTGATATTGCGTTTGCGAAAAAGTACCATGATTTAGCATTGATTGCTGCTGTAAAGCACAATATCGTCCCGACTAAGCATCAATTACATCGCATTATCCGAAGATGTTTGTCTCATCATAATTTGAATTTAGACTATGAGAAAAGGTTTGTAACTCTAATGATTGCAACCGAAGAAAAAGAAGCAGATCCGTCATGGCTCGAACTGATGACCCAAATCCCATCTGCAGAAAACGAAAATGATGAACTCGCGTTTGGCTCTCTTACTACACTGCAACTTCTAGTGAATGAAGTAGGCAGCCACATGTTTGATTGGCTTGTTCGTCATCATGAAAAGGATACCTTGTTGGATCATTCAGTGAAAGCTGTTGATCCCAAGACAGGAAACACTCTCTTACATCTATTGGCCAAGTATCCTCAAAACAAATGTGTAGGAAATGAATGGTCCTCTATCTTGTTCTCCATCGTTAGCCGATTCCGGAACAGCCAAAATGAACCCAGACGAACAAAACGAACAAAAGGCAACCGACCTTCCTTTGACGATCTAAAACTGGAGGAAGTAGCACAATTCATCAATATCCAGAACAAGAGTGGTAGAACTTGTCTTCATGTAGTTTCACTCTCCTCTTCGCGAGACATTCTTCAAGACTTACTCGAATTTGGAGCTGACACTAACATCAGGGACTCTAATGACCAAACGCCTATGGACCTCATGAGTGATAAAGCATTGATTGATATCACAAGACAGTTCCTAAAAAACAAGAAAGATAGTAAGAAATCAACAAAGAGAAAGAAGAGAGAAATCGTGGAAGAATCAAACGAGGAGGATAACAATGAGGATGAGGATCACAAAAGCAAAAGAAGAAAGCGAACAAGAAGATCAATGAGACCTTGAGCCCTGTCATTAAACAAAGCATAAAGAGCCAAGATTCTATCTACACATTAAGAACTTGATAAGCTCCTGGAGGAACTAACTGGGTATTTTGATTTTGTTTTTGATGTCTTTCAACCCCTCAAATATTCGGATGAAGAGTTGCTGGAGCCAGAACATAAGTTGCTTAAACCCTAAGGTTTGGGGATTGAGGCAGCTTTGTCCTCTGGGTTCTGCACACTATGAATGTTTGTTTAAGGTTGTTTGTGATGTTGTTTGGAGCACAGTGGGCAAAGAAACTGATCTTCCTTGGATCTAATTGGGGACAAAACCTTTTATGAAGATATTAATTTATATGATGTGTTTCTATCTATCGGCAAAGGAAACTTATGTCAAATCTTCTTGTTGATTCTCCAACAGTGCCAAAACCTTCAAAAAGACCGCAGTCTTCCAATTGTCCAACTTTTGTATGTTGTCATAGTCTCGAAGAGCCTTCTTGAACGCAGAAACATCCTTTTGTTCCATTGCTGTCGCAATTCCGTCCAAGCACTTTGATTCATAGGATCCTCCAAAGTGCACATCCTCATCCCTGTACTCTTCAATCTTCTCCTTGACAAATGACACATCATCTTCAATGTCTCTCATCCTTGCCAATCGACACAATGATGCCTTGAAAAAGAATTCCTTGGCACCCCATTTCAACAATCGATCGTCCACACATCCTCTGGCAGCCTTCTCAAAGCTCTCAATCGCTTCATCATACTTTTCTACAGAGGCACACAAGTGAGCCACCTTGGCAATGCATTGATTGGCCGAACTCTTTTGATTCTCTCCATCAAAGTAGTCTGCTGCTTGTTGCATGTGTTGGATTGCACCTTCCAAGTCCTCTTGCTCTTCCAACATTTCTGCCAACTCTTTTTCAATTTTGGCCGCCGTGGCAAATCTTCCCATTTCAGTGTAGATACCAATGGCACTCTGCATGGATTGGATTGCTTCAGTTTTGTTGCCCTTTTTGAAGCAGTTGGCTGCATTGGTGTACGCTGTGGCTGCTTCATACTTGCTACCCAGTTTGATGTGGCATGGAACAGTCTTGAGGAATGTTTGTCCTGCTTCGTCCCCTGTGATTGATTGATCATTTTGTATTGTTTTTAGTTTTTTTTGTGTATCATGATACATGTGATTTGTGATTCATTGTAAATCGTTTCGGCAAATACAATTGGCGCGAAAAAATTTTTGTTTTTCGTGAGTTTTTTGTTGCAACAAACAAACACAATGGAACACTGACAATCACAAGTGATACTTACAGTTTTTGCTCATTTTGTACAGATTGGCCGCTTTTTCATACATTTCTAGTGCGTCCTCAGTTTTATCACCACCAAAATACACCCACTTCTTGAGGGTCTGTTCAGCTTTAGTTACAAGCTCTGCTGCTCTTTGTGCGTCACCCATGTTTGTTATTCTTGTTGTTGGTTGTTGTGGTGATTGTTATTGTTGTTTGATTTTGTTCAACAAGGGTTTTTTTAATTGTTGCCCCGCGCACGATATTTTTTCTTGCTTCCAGAAGAAGGACCTGGAATTCACCGCCGTTGGAAATGAACAACGGCTCGCGCTTGAGAAGGAGTTTATTTACGACTGTTCAGAAGAGTGACCATCTGGTTGATGATACTGGATAGTTGTTGTGCTTGCTCGGACACGATCTTGCCCTTGTTTTCTGGGATGGCATTGGGTTGGGTGACACAGATCTGAAGCGCATTCCTTGCGTTGTCAATGATTGCCAACAGATTGTTTGTATCCAAGGATGGCTGTGGCGGTGGTGGTGCACTGGCAGCCTTCTTTCGTCGCTCAGCTTGTCTTGCAGAGAAGTCACTAAACTCACGTTTTCGTTTCTGTCCAACGACATCCTCTCTTCTTGAAGGCATGTGATCCTCAAAGTAGTTGCCTGGAACAAATATGGATGAGTCTGGAGCTCTTTTGGCAGAGTAGTCAAAGTATTCGGTTACATCTCCGGGAATCATGCTCGAAAGCTTCTCTGCGTTCAATGTGGGTGATGCTTGAATAATGGCTTTAACGGAATCTACAGCGTACAGGAATTGTATCCACTCCATCTTAGTTGCGGTGTCTGTCGGTGCAGTCAACATCTTTTGAATAATCGTGTGCAAGTTAGTCTGAAGGTTTGATGTGATATCCAAGTCTGCGAAACTCATCCTAGCAATATATCCGATGATGGATACCCTATGAGTGGGGTTGTTCATGTCCCATACGGCAATAAACCACTTCAAAACTTGGGGTATGTATTGTTTCATCCATGTAGATGCAGAGAATCGCTCGACACAACTAGATAGAAAATCGATCGCACCGACAATAACCCGATAATCAGCACTTCTGAACATTGTCTTTAAACACTTGGAGGATAATAGTTGTTCACAAATCTCATTCGCCGTGTTTTCTGTCGCCGATTTCATCTGAACGCGTTCACAAGATATCATGTGAGATAGAACAGTAAATATGGAGAATAGAGAACCGGTTACCTCCTCGTATGAGGACCTTGACAATTCAACTTTCAACATATCTCCACATAATGAATAGACTGGATCAATTTTGTCGGCATGCCTCACCAAGTACTCTTGGATGACAACTCTCGGTATAATGGCACACTTGGAGATCCATTCGCTCGTTATTGCAGATATTGAATCAAAACTAATAAACTGATGCTCATCCAACACAGCCAATCCAAATCTCTCTAACAAAGGACTCAGACATTCCATCCAAACTAACCAATCATATTCATCAATGTAGCCATCGCCATTCATAAACAAATTGCTTGCCTGAGTTTCAATCATATAATCACAAATTTGAGTCCATGATTGGTACTTGTTTGCATTAATACTATTGCAAAAGAGAAAAGTCAACGAATCCAAGGCAAGTCTTCTTGTCAGATTTGTCTTCGATAGATCCAGTGCGTAGCCCCACAGCAAATTTTGTATCTTTACATTGTTTTGCTTCTTTTTTGTTGCACAGACGCTGTAGAACATAGACAGATAGTTGTCAATCTTTTGATAAGGGGACAGTGTTGTTGTTTCGCATTCTGTGTGTTGTAGCAAACCAGGATGGCTTCTTGCCAATTTTTCGAAAAGTGTGGTAAACATCTTAATCTCCAAAACATCGTCCATATCGTTATATTTCGCAATGATCACAGCAATTATGAACACTTGTGCGGTAATATCATACACATCCTTCAACTCTACCAAAATATAGTCGTGGATAAAGTTGCAGCAGGTTCGTTTAGGCGTATTAGACAGCACCATTGACAGCATCTTTGTGAGAGCAACATTTACTTGCTCCATGCCTGACTGTAACGTCAATTTGATCTTTTGATAATCTTTGGACCGTCGATCGCAATACGAAGGAGGCACTAACAAAGCATACTTGTAACTCAAAATAAACATCTCAGCCAATTGTTTGGGACTCTTGAGCAACAAATGCTCCGAGTAATGGCTCAAAAGAGATGTAAAATTTTGCAAATAAAACCTAGCCAATTTCAAGTTTGCCTCAAATGTATTTCCTGTCTGAGAGGAACTGTTTTGAGACGATTGTCCATTGCTCAACATTTCATAACACCCCCTCAAATTCTCCTGGATTACACCTATCGTCCAATCGCCTAACATTTTGGGTATGTCCATCATGGAGCTATTGCCAACAGCCAACTTTTTCTTAATAAGAGCAATATGAGACGGGTGTTCGCAAGTGAGCACGAGCAACGCTTTCCAAGCACTATTTACACAATCGGCACTCGCCACAGGCAACATGTCGACAATTGATTTACACACAAACACCAGATAATCTCCTTGAGCATGATCTGGTGCATCCATATCACCAGAGCCAGCAGTCAATGCTGTCGTGTTTGCTGTCACAGACAGATGAACATGAGAAGATAAATAATCGAACCAACGATTCATCCACCGATTACACTGAACCTTAATCGAATGTAACCAATCATCATCTCTCTTCTCCAACATGCCAACATTCTTCATTCCAAACACTCTTGTACACATCTTGAACAACTCATTGTGCAGTGGATAGAGCTGAACTAGATGATTCACCTTGATTTTGCACCCGGAGAACAATAACACTAAATTTCCCAGCACTTTCATCAATTTTGACCCATGATCCAACACTACACTGCTCACAACTGCATCATTTTCTTGATTACTACTCTCAATCATATCAAAAATAATGTTCAACTGTGCTCCAATTTCATTCAACAACCAAACGTGATAAATTCCTCCACTAGTTGCAACCTTCAGATCAGAAGACAATGCCGCATGAAACACAACTGACCACAACTCATGAGGCAACCTCAACAAAACTTGACCAATCTTTAAAATGACCTCAATAAGCTCAACATTACACTTTTTCATATAATCTTCACCTGTGTGATGATGATGATGATGATGATGACCATCAAAAGAAGAAGCAGTGTCATTGTGACCTGAAACATCTACTACAACCATCTGTAGCTGATGAGACAAAAACTGATACAATTGTATCGAATGTTCCTTGTTAGTAGTAGTAGTAGTAGTAGTTGACGTCAATGAAGATGATAGTAGTTGTTTGATATGGAGACATAATTGTTCAATAGCTTGAATAAATGATTGATTGGATGAAATGGATTGAGTAGTAGCGGTGGATTGTTGTTGAGAGAGAAGGTAGGTGGGTGATGGTTCGACTTGGGCCAACACGCAATGCACGAGAGAAGTTTCTTGATCAGTGAGTTGACTGGTCATGATGATCGATCGTCAAATGTTGTGTTTTGTTTTTTCGCTCACACAAAATGTCGAGATTTGATGGAGGAGCTAAAAGTTCCAGAAATTTCGGGAAGTGAGATTTTCAACGTGTTCGAGATATTGAGGGAACAACGTAACAAAAGTATGCTTGAATGGTCAATAATTCTGTCGCAAGATTTTATCGACACCTGCATAATTGCTGATTCTCTGTCTGTGATGAGAAACATGGAACCTATCGAACTACCGGATTCCTATCGGTTCTTTCATAGTTGGGCCGGATTTGTGCGCAAAAAAATAATTATGTACCACATTCGTCTTGCGGTGGTTGCTTTCTGAGCGATAGGTACAGCTGAATGAAGTTGCAATCTTGTTAGTATACTAATCTTGTAATTTTACATGATGTTTTAGCACTGGGCACTGATCTAAGTCATTTGATGCATACGCAATGAGGCCTCAGAAACCTCGGACTGATACATTACAAAACACGTTTTACTTTCAACTAACAATACTGGAAAACACATGACACGAACTGTGCCACCAATGGGTTTGACAAAATTCGGGGTTTTATTCTTGAAAGGAAATGAAAGTTTGAGAACAGGAAGTGGTAACACGTAGGTGGTGCTAGTTTTTCCTATGCCTATAAAGTAATACAATGAATCTATTGGACTAGATTTCGTCTTGCTGCCCAGACGCTTACGAGCTACAGAGATTGGCTATCGATATTCTCCTGCAGACACGCTTCTTTCTGAGTAATTCTGCCTGGTGTGCACTCGTCTTTGTTTCTTTCCTTATTGCTGCACTCTTGTCACAACAATCACTCTTGACTGCAATTTGAGGAAACACTGTTAGAGTAGGCGTGATGGGATGGTTTTGTACAGCAAATGTCATCTTACTGCACAACGCCGCAGCAGCTTGACTCGATTGCACGGCAGGACTCCTTGTCTTTGTAGGTTCATACACGAACCATTTTGCTGTCTTCCTACTGATACTTCTATCAGCGTGTTTGTTCGAAACCTTCTGCCTACTGCAGGGACGTTCCAGATTGGCATTTGACACGTTGTTGAAGGGTTGTTGGGGAATAAATTGAATGGGTCCTTGAATGGTGTGCACCAGAAAGTTGGAATCTCGGGTTTTATTGATGGAACTCATGTTATAGACTACTAATTGGAATGATAATACAGTGATTTGTTTTCTGGATGAGCCTTAACTAACCTACAACTAAAAAGAAGAGTTGTGATGGACCCTTCGAACGACAGGATCGCAGTTTTGCAATGGTATACCTCTTCGTAGACTTCATATGTCCAAAGAGGGCAATCATTATCTCGAGATGAAATTCCAAAAAAAATTCCCTCCAGAACTTATAGCTCACTTGGCAACCAAAGAGACACAAAACGCAGGAGTTGGCCAATTTTCCGCACCCGTCGCAAAACTTGCTCTACTCTGGCGATGCTGCGCTTTGGCCGTCAGAGCGAGTGACGAAGAGAATGGGAAATCGCACAACAAATGCGATGGTCAATCAATCAGGTTCACATCCCTCCTTCCAAAAGGTGGAGAATCGCTTTGAAAATGGGTGAAGAGCCGCAGCGCACATTCGCCACAAATGTCATGTAACGAATCAATGCTGCATTTATACATCTTCTTCATATGCCTGATATACCCCTGCCCGTAAATCAGAGCTGGATTTCCTTTGTTGTTGAAGGGTTTGTTCGTCGTTGAGCACTTTGACAATCCCCTTGCGTTGAAGAGTCTCAAACTGTCGGCTATTGGTTTGATGACTCGCTCCTGTCTTACGCGAGGAAGGTGAATGCAATCTCTGTCGCTCATAGTTTTCAATCTCATTCACTGCTCTGCCGACTTGTTTCAAGTGAGACTGACGAACGGCTTGATACTGAATGGGTAACACTGGAGCAATATCATCCATTTTCTTCATCTCTGACATGTGCACAACACCACCACGACCACCCTTTGTATCTTCTGTTGCCTTGGGAGCTGCCATCACAAGAGGAGATCTGCCCGTAGGTATATTGGTAAACAACTCTTCTGTTCCCTGGGCATAGAAGCGATTGTAAGGTCTCCAACCGACATATTGATTCTCTTGATCAAGTCCTCGCACAGCTCTATCAATCTCATCACTCAAGAACATGGCACTTCTCACCACTCTCAAATCAGTGACCTTTCCACCTGTATCACGGAAGAAATCCTCTAGAGCTCTCTGTTGTCTTTGACGAACAGTGAAGCGTTGCTTGGATTGACGAATCTCTGGTGTGTCATTCTCAAATGACTGTTGTGCTGTGAGAGCAGGTGCATTGATCCTTACCATGGACAAGGATGATGGTTCCGCTGCTAGCTCTCCGGTAGCTGCCGCATTTGCTTCGATTGCGCCCATTGTAAGCGCTCTTCTTCGGCCAGAAAAATGGCGCGAAACAATTTGCTGAAGCAGTTTGTAAGTGAGCAGACTGAAAAGTGAGGCCAAAGTTGATAACTGTGATCACAAACGATTGGTTAGAATGATGACGAACAATCATAATGCATTTGTTGGACACATACAGCGATCATGAATGATGAGTCATTGGTGATGATTTCGAGTTGTTTTCTTCTATCGATTCAAAAAAATGGGAAGAGAGCGCGAAAATATTATCCCCTAACTCCCGGACCGATTTCCCGAAGTGACGGAGTATGATATTGTGAAGGAAGTTTCGCTAATACCTCAAATTTTTCTTTATTTGCATGCAGAAGGTGTGATCGATCTTACACTTGATTCACGTGGTTACAGTTCTTGCAAGTTCGTAGCTCATCAGATCCAAAGTATCGTTCAATGACAGGCTTTAGCTGAGTACCCAAATCGACACAATGGAACCATTCTTCATAGACAATCGATGAACAATTGTCACAATACCACCGTAATCCATCAGGTGACTCATCTGCCTTTCTCTCCACCTCTAACACCAATCCCAACGTATCTGCTGCTCTCTGTGGTGAATGAGGAATGTTTGCAGGCAAAACAAAGTGTTCACCCTCACGGATCAAAATATCACGAAACACTGGCTTTGCATTCACTTGTGTGCCAGTTGTTGTTGTTGTTGCTGTTGCTGTTGGATCAACAATTCTCAGAACCATGTCACCCTTAATCTGGTGAAAGTACTCCTCGTGACACTCAATATGAAAGTCCTTGCGCTTGTTGGGTCCTGCGATCACCATGACCTTGAATTCGCCCTTGGCACCACACATGATGGCATTACCGACTGGTGGTTGAAGTTGTTGCTTGTGTTCTTCGACCCACTTCCAAAAATCAATTGGTTCTTCAATGGTTTGCTCTGGTCTCATTATTGTCGGCCTATGTTTTGTGTTTTGTGTTTTATCTGTTGTTGATTGGATTTTTTTTGATGACTTTATTTTGGTCGATGTTGTGACGACGGTGATCAGATTATGGAAGTCGGATTGACCATCACGAGAATTTTGGATCGGGGGAGATAAAGCTCCTACAAACTGTGTAGCTCCACAGACCACAGAGAATAAATGCAAGTGATAGTTGCGTGGCCATTGTATGACCGTCATCAAGCTCCAGGGTGATGTCAAAGCGAGTATAGTATTAAACAAAACCTATCGAGATTTCCGTGGAAAACGTGGGCCGTAGCTCAGAACATGGATCAAAGCCATAGCACTATCTCTCAAGGATTTTCGAGGACTAACTTAAAATGCATTTTGTGTTTTTAACTGCTTCCGGTGCTTTTGGTTGATTGCTAATCAACATGGCGTTGTCTTGAGCAGTCTGCAGATCATGGAATCTGTAAAAACGTCTCAATATAACATCAGACATAACTGGTGCATTATCACAGGTCAACTCTATGTATTCCAAAGGCAAAGCATCGAACACGTGAGCACAGTCATTCAGGAATCGCTCTTTGGATATCAAGGCTTCTTCTGACCAAGAACCAAGACCAACAATCAACGCACCTCTGCACACCGTTGGCTCTAGATTTAACAAAGGTAACCCCTTAATGAGTGTAACCAAGGCTCTCGACAAAGAATTCGAATAACTTTTGTGCGAAGGAGTAGTGGAATAAGTGTCTTCATCCATCAAGGAATGTCTCGTGTCGACCGTGATCACTAAGCATTGAGTTCCACGGAAGTAAGTACTATACATGTTTGGAACTTGCTCTGGCTCCTGACCCATCATCCACAGTTGAATTGTAAAATTTGGCGTTATCTTTGGCTGTCTTGAAGCCAAAAACAGAAGGTCGAAATCGACCACGATGGTTCGTTTGTAAGCTGCATTGTCCTGTATCACGAGCTGTTTGTTCCTCAATACATCAATCACTATCTGATTCACGCCAAACAAAATCTTTGAACTGATGTGGTTTTTCTCTTTGTCGTACACAGTTTGCGAGTCAACTCGGTCGAAGGGGAACTTAAAATAATGCAAGTAGTGAAGCACGTAATTCTTCATTTCATCACAGCAATCTTTCCTCCTCAACATGTTGGTCATACACAGTTGTTCTTCATTCAATCCTTTTTGTTGGCATTGTCTCAAGATCTCACTGAAATCTCTCTTGAAAAGCACTGCCCACAAATGTTGGTTGGACATGATACACTCATGAGTAGTAGAACGGGTCTGGGAAAAGTGATTCACATCGATCACTGGCAGGAAGAGAAAAATCTGAAAGAGTTCATCCCAGCTCAGTTCGATGGTCATGTTTGTTTTTGTGTTCCAGTTTTGTTGAGAGAAGGAAGTGGAAGGAACTCCCGCTTAAGATACATCGGCTTATCCCTTTCTTTGTTTAGTCCAACTTGTCAGGTGGTTTGATCTCAGAGCAGGTATGATCACAAAACTTGCATGTTGACCTGGCTGTCATTTCAATCATGCACACATGTCTCACTTCAGTATCAGATATCCCAGAAAAATAGTCGTTAGCCAAAGAAGAATCTTCCGAAATGTCCGCTCAGTGTTTTGGTGAAAAATGAGAGAAGAAACAACGAACAGCTGCGAGCTGCGTTGTCGTTGAACAACAAAACTCCCAAAGAATCTCTTTTTTTTTTCCACGAAAACGAAAACGAAAACGAACACCACAACATCTCTTTCTTCCACCATCAGCGTACTACCTGCTCTGACATCATTTTCGGCTCTCGAAGTCATATTTTTCTCCCTTCTCCCTGCCAGAAAAAAACACCAACATTGAGCTTTCTCATTTTGTATAACAGCAACAACAGCAACAGCAAAAAAAAACACAAAATAGCACCTAACCAAACAACAAAATAACGCGTTAGTTGAATCAATAACAAGATTAATAATATACACACACATAATAAAAAAAGATGAACAAGGACGACGAATATGACTATTTGTTCAAGAGTATGTGTTTTTTTGTCGCATTCAACAACAACAGCAACACATAATGATCATCTTTTCACTCACACTTTTATTTTTTGTATTTGATATATAGTTGTCTTGATTGGAGACAGCGGTGTAGGTAAAAGTAATTTATTGAGTCGTTTCACCAGAAACGAGTTCAATCTAGAGAGTAAATCAACCATTGGTGTTGAATTTGCAACACGTACTGTTCAGTCAACAGATGGTAAAACGATCAAGTCTCAAATTTGGGATACTGCAGGTCAAGAAAGGTACATTTTCTATTTCTCTCACTCTCTCTCTCTCCACTCTTTATCATACATGTCACATAACAATCGCTGACCAATTTCTCCTCTCGAAAATCGCCGACATTTTTTTTTCATTGAACGAAAAAATAACGAAAAAAAAAAATGATGAAAACGAAACGTGATGAAACGATGATAGATACCGTGCGATTACGAGTGCATATTATAGAGGTGCCGTCGGCGCATTGTTGGTGTACGATATTGCCAAGAGAGCCACATTTGAAAATGTTGAAAGATGGTTGAAAGAATTGAGAGATCACGCCGTAGTAAACATTGTAATCATGCTGGTGGGTAACAAGAGTGATTTGAGACATTTGAGAGCAGTGTCAACTGATGAAGCCAAATTGTTTGCTCAAAAAAATTCGCTTCATTTTATTGAAACATCGGCATTGGATTCGACCAATGTTGAAAATGCATTTTTAACCATTTTACAAGAAATTCACAAGGCGTGCAGCGTAAAGAGTGTGACCTCTGGTGGTGGCAGTGGCACGGGAGGAGCAGAAGAAACGCTTGCGCCAATGTCTGCACCAACGCCTTCGACACAGACACTGGATCAAATGAAGCAACAACCGACCACTACTGAAAAGAAGACTTGTTGTTAAAAAATCAAATCAGAACAGAACAGAACGGAGAAGAACAAGGAAAATGCAAAAATGAAACGAGCTAGCGAAATCCATTCTCGTTACCTTTCAAAACAAAATCGTTGAGAAACAATTGAAGAACGTCCAAAAGCCTCAATCAATTAAAAATCATCAATATTTATAACGCTCAAGTCTCCATCTGTGTTTTTGATTCTTCGCCTGTACCTCCTTTCTTGACAACTACAAAGAAGAGGAGACATCCTCAATACCTTTCCACTTACCATAAAAGCTTCGAATTCAGCCATGCGCCGTCACTCACTCGTCTGATCGAAAATAATCGCGACCTCAACACACCACAAAAAAAAAACAACACCAACAACAGAAAAAACAACAACAAAAGTATCAAACACCATACATAACATACAAATGGGATTTTTGAAACGATTCCTCGACGAGTACATTTGCTGCTGTTGTAGTGGAAACAACGTTGAAGTTCCACTGTATTACACGACTCCATCCAATTATGACACAATTGAAAAACAACGAGTGTATCATCAGCAAACAGATCCTTTGTTGTCATCGACTCACTATTACACCGCCAATAGCACCACTTCTTCTTATCCTTCTCATGATCATGGCGGAGAAAATGATCGGTTAATTCGGAGAAATCGGAGTGATAGCGAACCAGAAGCTTCCAATACCCAAAATCCATCTTCTAATACTACGAGTTACTATCACATATCGGTTCCAGCAATGACTGATACACAATTTCAATCGATTCGATCCAAAATGAAAGAATTGAGTTATGATGATGAGAGAGTTGACACTCTAATGAACTACATGAATGAACACAAGAGTGATTTTGGAGTGACTTGTGAGCAATTGAATTTTTTGTTGGACGAAATTTCGTTTTCTACCATGAGACAGGAATGTTTGGAGAATTTGTTGCCGTTTGTAACAGATTTGGACAATGTGGAACAGCAGGAGAAGCATATTATGAGTCAGATTGAGTTCCATAGTGATAAGCAAGCAATGAGAGACAAGATTCAGAATCAGTTGATTGTAAAGAGAGCTTCTGCAGCGACAAGGCACAACAAGTAGAGAAAGTGACATTGAATTTCTAGCTGGATCCGTTTGATTCAAATTGAATTAGATTACAATTTATTAAAGTTTTTGATTAGTAGAGTCTAACAGAAGAAGTATTGTATGATTGATATCGATGATACAGGTTATGAAATCTGTGATAATGAATGTTGGGTTACTTTGTCTTTTCGTCCAATCATGTCAGTCTGGATTGTGTTGACCTAACTTGGGATTTCATCCAAGGGAGCAATCGATTTTAACTTTTCTTTCATCTTTGTTCTTGCTAGTTCTTTCATGTCAATTGCCCTGTTCAAAGAGAGTTGCTCACTTGGTGGAAAGAAAGTACTCTCTCCTTGAGAACTATTCGATAGGGCTGGATAGGGTGATCGACTACTGATTGACATTGGGATAGGCTCTACTGTTTCGATTGAACCAGTGTTCCTTGCAGGGACTGATCTATGTTGATCCGAAGACATTGAAGAAGATTGGAGAGCTAACTGGAGAGAGTGGGGCATGGACAAATGTTTTCTGCTCAGACTTGCAACTTCTGATACCCCTCTTGTTCTTCTAACGTCGGATCGCTTGATCTGTTGTTCGAGATTGTCACTTCCATTGACAATTGTTGAAGGCATCTCCGGGTTATCCCTACTTTCATTAGAGAATGATTCCCTCCTAAAACTTTCTCGACTTTCAAAGGTTGGAGTATGAACTGTTCTCGTTTCTATTTGTTCCATAAACTCTACTCTGTCGTTGTTGTTGCTTTGTTGAACGATATATCTCTTTGTGGTTTGAACAGTTATATTCTGCTCTAATGTGTGACGCGAGGGAGTTTCAACTACATCCTCTTCATTTTTTGAATTCGTCAGATCGCTTCTACTCAAGTACTCTGCTTCTTCGTCTTCATCTTCATGAATCACTGGTTGAGATTCAGAATAAAAGTTTGTTGGGGTTAGGTTAGATGCTTGGGCTTCTGAGGGCCCTCTATTTGTTCGAAGTACAATATCTGAGTTAGATCTGGTGTGGGAGCTCAAAGATTGGACTCTAGTCTCTCCTGTTTGAGTTTTCTTCAATTGTTTCTTGGCCGCGAAAACTGCGAGATTGTTGAGTAATTTCTGATCATTAAGTAATCCAGTTTGAAGGCTCCCTCTTCTGGGTCTGTTTCCTCCTTCTGGAAGTAGTCCAGGGTCTGAGTTATTTCGGATCAGTTTGTGTTCCCTCTCACTTGTTTTAGAGCTACTACTCAAACTTTCAATTTTACTTGGAGACTGAGGATGACTTGATGCTTCCGAAGAGTTGTATCCTTCAATTTTCATGGAGCTCACACCTTTTCGTTTTGTTTTCAGATTGATTTGGGTTTTCATCATTGTTCCATTGAGGAAAGAAAGCTTAGGACATCCGGTGACTAACTTATGGAATATTGTTGTAGCTTCAGTTTCACTAATGTGATTATCACGAAAGTCAAATGTAACCAGTTCACTCAATTGAAAAACATCTTTCAAACTGTCCATCGAGGAAAGGCTGTTGTGGTCCACTAAGAGCTCCCTTAAGTTAAAACATTTTGAGATACCCTGCAAGTTTTTCAAATGATTGAATGAGAGATCCATGACCTTTAGTGTTGCAAATCCTGTTGTTCCTGCATTCACTAGAGATGATAACCTATTGTGAGAGAGGTTCAAGTACTGCAGACCGGTCAAGTGATTCAACAATGTAAAATCAAGAACTTCAAATTCATTCTCATTCAAATGAAGCCAGGAAAGCTTCTTTAATGATTGTTGAATTCTATTCTTTCCATCTTCATTTTGAACTATGCTAAGGTCACATACGACATTCTTAATTCCGTTGCTATTAAGAAAGATGGTCCGAATACTATCCTCTCCCAATGAGTCGAAATAATCCCTCATCTCATCAAATAGGGAATAGAGGTTGACATTGGAGTTTCGAACAAGATGAGAATCGATCAAGTGAAGACTATGAGACATTATTTCTGTTTCGCTCTTGTTGCTTGGCTGTAGACTTCAAAAGTGGGATGATAAAACTGTGCCGAAAGCGTGGATCGAACACGCGACCTTAAGATCTTCAGTCTCACGCTCTCCCAACTGAGCTATTTCGGCCCATACCATTTTGAAGGTCTAAATATGAATGTCCATGAGGACTAAGCTGAACTGCAGAAGGATAAGGAGTGGAATGAGTTCTTGAAGTGCCCTTTCGGTCTAGAAAGAGGTGAGTTGTGGTTTTATCACCAAGTCCGGAGTGGCACTCTGCACACAAAGACTGTAGTACGAGACCTGTATGAACCACTGATGGAGACCATTGAGCTTGGCTGGTCTCATAAACTCCAGTTTGTTCAATGAAACCTTGAATTCTTCCACTAGTTCGCTTCTTGCTCTTTTGGCTTCTTCACACTCCACCAAGAGGTGTAGGATCGTCTCCGGTTCGCTCTTGCAATGAGCACACATCTCTGGTTTGACAATGCGGTGTACGATGATGGCAAAATGCTACCTCGGATCCCCAGTCGAACATCGGAAGAGCTGCTGGCAGGACTAATGGGTAAAGAAGAGGACCAGAAGGAGGTACTGATGAAGGAAATAGTAGTATATGGCCGCAAGAAGCGGGAAACAAAAGTGAAAAGATTGGTAAATGCAATGAAAAGATCTTGAATCAAAAGAATGTACAAAGTCTGGAAAGACTCGCTAGCGAAGAGACCTGCACAATAGCTCAGAACCTGCGGTTCTGAGCGACGATATGTCTCATAGTAGTGTATTGAACAAAGTGGCAACAACTGTTGTATGGAAAAAAAAATGTCCATGAGGACTGGCAAAAACGCAGAAAAAAACGGAATCACATGTCTGGTGATTCAACAAATTTGGTGAAGGAATACGGCAACAGCCGTTATGCAGTGTGGACCACTGCACGGAAAGGCTCTAGGCCAAGTGACAGAGAGGTGGTCATTACTGGCAACGGTGATGGTGTCTCTCAGTCATCTTTGGCAAGAAAGATAGGAGAGGAGTTTGGTGACTGGCTCAACCGAGTCCAGGTCATCAAGAGGAAAGGCCAGCAACGCTTTGTTGCATGGGTGACGGTCAAGGGTGACCGCATCTATGACTTTGTTGAGTTGTTCAACAAAGAGAGGAGGATTGGTAACAGCACTGCTGCACCCAAGCGCAGTGTTGATTGCACAAGAAAGGTGATCGTCCATGGCATGAAGAACATGTCAGTGGACGACATCAAGAAGCTACTGGGGCCTGAGAAGGTTGCCAGTGTGCTCAAGAAGCGTGACACTGCTTTCGTGGTCATGGGTGACGAAACCTATGCACGAGCAGTGCTCAGTGGAGAGAACAAGGTAAAGGCCACGGTCACTCGATACGTCGAGAGACCACATGATCCTCTCAAGGCTGTCAACAAGAGGTTGACGAAGATGTACGAGGAGCTGCTGACGGTGGTTGACGCACTGCGTCGACAGGTCACAGAACTCACCAAGGAATTAGGAAAGACAAAGGGTCAAGGGGGCAACAAACCGGTACCAATGCCGGAACAAGTAGTTGCCCAAGCCACTGCTAGGATGGAGACCACTCCTGAGCTAATGGAGGCAGAAGAACAGAGGACTGTAGTAACACCACTGCCATCACCACGAATTCAACACTGTTTGAACAAAATGTCGGACTGAATTCGCGTTTAGTCTAGCAGCATCCATCTCACAATTTTTCTCAGCACTTTCTCTCTTATCTTGAATTAAAGATGCCTTCTTCCTTCCATCAGAAACATCTCCAAGAGCATCGTTGTTACACCCAACGCTCTATTACTTCTAGGTGATGGAGCGCAAATTTCTTTGGTATTTCTCCGGGAGAAATTATCGAAATGAACTACGTCAGGCCAAGGGAACCCAGTTGTCCAATATATAGGAACCCCGGTCATTGAAGTTCAATCATCATGTTGATCAATAAATCATCTCCGTTCAAAAAATCAACGCAAATCCAAGCAATCAATAATTCCCTGTCATCCATCACTGTAGGTCATGTCGAACATTGTGTTGCTCACTGTGCGTCAAAATGGAGAAGAAGCTAAGCACCAGAATAAACGGACTCGGATTTTTTTTTACTGCCACTCATGATACAAGGACGCAGTCATCCGCCTCGTTTTCTATTCTGGTTTTTATTTCTTCTTCTTGTTGTTCTTCTTCTTCTTGATTCCATGACCTGATTCAAGATAGACCGGGATTCTTTTATGACGCTGTAAGTAATACAGTTCAAGCCGACGTCTAGGATTATACTTTGACAGAAACTCTTGTACAAGTTCTTTGGAGATGTCCTCCCATTCCCAGGAGTCATGCTCGATGTTGGAGGGGTCCGCCCATTGAACCAAGAACTGGTTCCTTTTTCTTCTTTTTCTCATCCCCCAGTGCAGAAATTTCATACTCCTCTTCTTGTTGTGGTTGTGATGGTTGTTGTGACTGTTGTTGTGTCATTGTTGTTGTTTGGTTGTTTGGTTGGTGAAAGAAACCAACCGACTTTTATTTGACGTTGGTTGCCTGGATTACAAAACCTGGATTCGACCTGGATTTGTTCGGGCGACCACAATCCATCATGTGTCCTGGGACGACCATTGGATTTCCCGCCAGACCAGCCACGCGCCCAAAAATCAGCACACGTAATTTGACCTCATTCCTTTTGAATTTTGCGTGATCCTCAGATAATTCTGACAGAAAAGTTACTCGATACTGCACCGATTCTTACGATACTAACTACTACAACAATTCCATTAAATCTTGTAAATAACAGATTTACGAGAAATACCCTGTGAAGGTTCTCCTCATAACCTTGACGGGGACATGACAGCAAGCGGAGAGAGAAATGATGTAATCATGCTAGAATAGAACGGTGAGATAGTTCCACATCAAGAGACAGTCTTGATTCCCAACAATAACGTGGATAATCAATCACAGCCACTAAGTGTCAGTGAGCCGTCCGATGAACACACAATGGAAGAGCGAAAGAAGCTCTTAATAAGTGCTAGACGAGCTAAGAGGAGAGAGTGTGCTCTCTCGGACAGCCAAGCACTCATTTACAACTACGCGGTACTAAGGGAGGACACGCCAAGAAAAGAGAGTGGCAAGCATGGAACCAACACAATGCTCTCGGAGAACTCGAGGAAGAAAGCACTCCTCAAAACACCCGAAAGAATGGCTCAGATGAAAGACTTGGTACAAGCCAGCAAAGAGGTTGCATCAACAATAGTTAATGTACACACGACTCGCAATGCTGAAGTGAATCAACCCCAGTTAGAACAAACGCCACCATGTTAAAAGTGATGTGGTACAACATCAACGGCATCAAAGGGAAGGCCAGTGATGTCGTAGACTTCCTGGAGTCGGAGCAAATAGACATACTACTGCTGCAGGAGGCCACAAACATAGATGAAAATTGGTTGAAAACAATTAGCAAGAAATTAATGAAGTTCACTGATTGGACTGATGGATGGATACTCAAGGTGAACAGATTGGGAAGGATGCTGGTCAAGTACGGATCGGTAGCAATGAAACGCTTCCCCTCCGAACTGCTACCTGTCAGCAGTGATCATGGATCGATCGGTCTGAACGATATAGAAGAAACGATCACGACACAAACCGCATGGTTTGTCAGTACCATGGTGTCTGGTAAAAGAGATACCGAAGCGAAACAGCTGTTGCTTGACACGCTTGAGGAGATCAAGCAAAAACAAACATTCCAATCAGAGAATGTATTTCAGTCAAGCAACAGGCTGGAACACGCTAAGCACTCTTACCTGAAGTGGTGTGCGCTAAGAATGCACAGATACAATATCAAACTAGGGAAGGAACGGGTCTACAAAAACTGTGATGACTGCAATATAGCACGATATGTGCCATCAGCTATCCTCAAAAAGCTCTACCTTGGTGGTATCACAAACAGGGACCAACTGGTCCTGGACCACAAGCTCAAAAGTCCGAAGGAAACCAGAATCGAATTCCCGGGGTGCAAGATCGGGGCAAGATCTCATGAGATGCTGAACATCATGCTGTCACAAATGAACGAGTGTGGATGTCAGTTACTCAGGGAGGGTACCTCCAGCAGTAATGCAGAAACTCTTATGATGGGGGACTCCCATATCGAGAGTAGAGAGCAGCTACAGTCAATAATGAACCAACAAAGGACTGAAAGAATCAAGGGACTTGGGCTATACTGGTTGCAAGCTGACGCAATGCGGAGCGGCGCTGACTTCAGCTTTATGAAGTACCCACAAGATAGACAAGTGGAGTGGTTCTATGCTCAAGTGCGTAGCGGGACTCTTCACACAAGAGAGACAAAACGCTGTCTATACGGCAAGGATGAAGTGATGGAAAGATGTGAGCGATGTCTCAAAGAGCCAGAGACGATACAGCACTGTCTCATACGTTGTCCAAGGGCCATCGTGCGTAGAAGAAGGTTGGCATTGTCAGTAGGTAAAGACCTTGACAAGTTGGGCATTCACCGTAAGCATCAAATCAATTTATGGTTTGATAATGTTGTGTGGAAGGATGGTAAAATTACGGTGAGGGAAACCCGAAAGACAAGCAAGGAGTTTCTCTCAGGTATGATGGGGGTGGAAAATGAAGCAGTGGAACAAGTAACAAAAGGTTTGAGGATGACCGGTGTGAAGAAGGTCATGGCGGAAAAGAAAGCAAAATCATTCGTGAACAGGGTGAAGAGGAGGAGCGTCGACACCCTTCATCGCCTATTCATCTCCCACAAGGAAGACACATAACAATGACGCTCTACGAGCGTCATTGTGAGAAATGAAAAGTAACAGAGGAGATAACGCTCTTCGAGCGTTATCCAGTGTAAATCATCAGAAAATAAAATCGGAGCAGCCGGAATGGTTGTATTAAAAAAAAAAAGACTGGTTCAAAATGCTCAGGAGCAGGCGCAAGGTAAGGTTAAGAGGGTGATCAACCGTTTGAGTATCATGAAACTCACTCCGAGGCAAGTGGCAAGAATCATCAACACATGCATCCATCCGGTGTTCCTCTATGCGTGTGAATTCACACATTGGACAAAAGGATGGATCACGAAGGTTAACCAGATGGGGAAGGCGCTCATCAAACAAGGCTCCGTTGTTATGAGGCGGTACCCGTCTGATTTGTTGCAGGTCTCAAGTGAAAATGGTGGATTTGGTCTGCGCAAAATCGAGCAGTCAATCCTTGTGAGAACCGCCTGGTCCATCAAGGATATGGTGAGAGGTAAGAGTGACACCGAAGCTCACAAACTTATGTTGGACTCGCTTGAGGAGATCAAGTTTCAGCAAACATTCCAAAAGGAGAATGTCTTTCAGTCCAACAATAGGTTGGAGTTGGTCAAGCACACATATCTCAGATGGTGTGCGGAGCGGATGCACAATAACTGTTTGACAATTTCATATGGTGATGAAGTCGATTGTCTTGGTTGCAATCTCTCTTTGTCTCAACCAAATGATGTGGCCAAGAAGTTCTTCAAGATGGGTATCAGTCTGAGGAAACAGCTGACAAGAGAAGGTAAGTGGATTAAGCACAGTGAGCTAGTTAAAGG
Organism: Tetramitus jugosus; assembly: GCA_937625935.1. Classification (NCBI taxonomy): domain Eukaryota; phylum Heterolobosea; class Eutetramitea; order Acrasida; family Vahlkampfiidae; genus Tetramitus; species Tetramitus jugosus. Next base: position 185,058 of record OW569381.1, on the reverse strand, counting down.
TCACGGCAACTTCGGAATCAGTGTTTTGCGTTATAGGAACATCCTCTTGGATCTAGAAATGCTTCAGTGCAATGAAAAGCACGAGAACAGGGTCGCAGCTCCGCCGGTACTAATGTACAGGGATAACTTTGAAGTCACGGAAAAAAAACAGCTCTGGAATGTATTCACCAGACAGTACAGAGATACAATTGGGATGGAGAAGATGTGGTGGATTCAAAAGGAGTGTTTGGGAGGTGTCACTGATTTTTCATTTATGAGGTGTCCGTTCAGGGTGACCAGACAGCTGGAATGGTTCGTTGCCCTAGTTAAAAGTCACACACTTCACACAAAGGCAGTAGTGAAGAATCTATATAGCGTGGAGGATATGGATACGACATGTCCGAAGTGGAATTTCGAGCAAGAAACAGTTCTTCACTGTCTTATCAACTGCCCAGTCGCAAGGATGGCCAGAATTTTGCTCACAAAGGAAATTGCTGCGAAACTGAGTTCAATGGGACTGCACAAGTCACAATGTGTGGACATATGGTTTGATAACCAACAGTGGTGCAACGGCAGGCGCACACCTAACGAGCAAAGGAAGACTGGGAAACAATACATGTTGGGTATACTAGGCGTAGAAACGCAAGCTGCGAAACAAGTTGCCAAAGGGCTCAAAAAAAATGGAATCAAGCAGGATATCGCCAAGAAGAAAGCAAAACAGTTCGTGGATAGTACTAAGAGGAGATGTATTGAGGTGATGCTTCGCCTCTTCACAAGCTCCAAAGAGATGGCTGGTTGCTGATGCTCTACGAGCACCAGCAACAAACAATGCAACAGTGACGGCATTCTGCCGTCATAAACAGCTACATCATGTAGAAGAGAAACAACAACGAATAAACAACGCAATTAGAGGGTCTGAGAGAGAAAGGACAGCCAGTACAATCGCGAAGGCAATTGGAATGAAGTTCGAAGGGTGGTTGATGAGAGTGCAAGTCATCAAGAGGGACAAGGAGAGATTTATCGCTTGGGCAAATGTCAAAGATGATAACTTGTATGAATTTGTTGAAATGTTCAACAAAGAAGGTGGGCCGAATATGAAAGCAACAGTGAAAAGAGGAATCGATAACGACAAGAAGCTGGTTGTACATAATGTGAGTGGAAAGTCTGAGAAGGATATCAAATCAATGATAGGAGAAGAGAAGGTTAAACATGTTGCTATCAGTGGAAGCAGCACTGCAGTTGTTACGATGCAGTCGTCATCGTATGCTCAAGCCGTCAGACAATGGATAAAAAGAATGGATTTGTCAGCAAGTATCAAGAAAGACCTATTGACATGCAAATGGTCAACAGAAAGAGAATGTACAAGATGAAAGAAGAACTTATGGAAATGATCGGGAGCCTAATGAGGAAAGTCGAAACTCTAGAAAAAACAATTAAGGAACTATCCTGTGACAGACACAAGAAAGGCAAGCGTGGTGCAAGTAAAAATGAGCTTGATAAGCAAGAACAACGAGAAACAGTGGTAAAGAACAGAGGAATGCAAGAATCAACCATGGATTTAAGCAATGACGCGGAACCTTCCACACCAACTAGGGAGAAGCAAGGAGTTGGTGCGACTGAGAGCGGACTCAGCCCAGAGGCAGAGAGATTCATCACCAACGTTGTGAAGAGAACACTTGAAAAGGAAGCCGTGACACCTAAAAACAACAACGGTAAACGATTAGCAAGATCTGATTGGCTCTCAAGATACACAATCAAGAAAACAAGAAAGACACCTCCCAGATTGGCTAGTGTGAGAAAGGTTGCTGAAGTGACTCCAAGAATGGAATCTCAAGAGACAACTTTGGTGGATGATGATACGACCTTATGAGTCTCCGAGTGGTATGGTACAATGTCAACAGAATCAAGGGGAAGTTCCGTGACATCCTAAATATTCTTCAAACAGACAACATAGACATTTTAATGATACAAGAAGCGCACAACATGGACGAACTGTTCAGCACCAAGGCCAACAGAATGTGGTCAAGGATAAACTACACTATGATCAGTGAGACTCCCAGTAAGTATCTTGCTACAATAGTTAGAGTGACATCAGTTGACTGTTATGGATTGGTTCATTCGAGTGACAGGATACAGGCAGTGAACGTGAGCAAGGGGACGAGCAAGTACACGTTCGTCAATCATTATGGTCCTCATGTAAGAGACGAAGAGCACTATGAAATGCTGACACAGATCCTTGGAACATGTAGTGTCGAGGGAAAACTCATTGTTGGCGGCGACCACAATTCGGTGCTCGCTATAGAGGACAGAACATCTGGTAAGCTGGACCCCAATCCAAAGTTGTTCGAGGCAACCACTAAATCAAGCGGTTTACTTGATGTACAGGAAGTGCTAGGCTTGACAAAGTTCCACACATTCTTCAGAGGTCAAGGATCATCCAGACTCGACTCCGTGTGGTGCAACCGACTGGCGATCAGTGATATAGAAAGCATGGGAGTCTATACCCAAAATGGTATCAGCAGCGACTATCTGCCAATTGAAGTCAGATTGGCAACAGACAACACCATACAAGATAGGAACACACCCGCAGTTCAGTGTCATCGCTTCCCGGCAAACAAAGAGGACCCGAGGTGGATCAAGTATGCGGAAGGTCTACTGTCGGAGTTGAAAGACAGACGGGTCACAAGCCTTGCAGATGTCAATGTTCAATGTAATATTATCACTACTGCAATTATTCGGCATTCGGAGTGCTTCAAAACCACCCAAGACAAAACCATCGTCAGAGAGAATCGAAGAATCAGGAGACTTTTGCAACATAGAAAGGTGCTGATCAAGGATTTAACTGATGGGGTGGGAGAGCATACAAAGGGTGCTCACATACGTCTTAAATACGGGCAAAGTTACGATGACAATTTGATGGCAACTCTATCTGCTCTTAAGGAAGTAGACAAGCGTGTGCACATGGAGAGAAGAAAGACAAGTAGCAGACAGTTTCAAAAATGGCGATGGAGAGCAAGAACTTCCGAACAAATTAGTCCTGGAATGTTCTTCGCCTCTTCAACTGCGAAGAAATCGAAAAGAGTTAGATTCACCTCGCACTGTGGAGATTTTGGTACCACGCATGATCCAGAAGTGGTCTCGGAGAAAGCAGCCCTGCACTTCGAAAGTGCGTTTAAAACGGAAACAGCGGATATGTCCTTCCTCTCATCATTGAAGTTCAACAGGAAGGATAGGGAGATGAGGGAAGCCTTCACCCCTATGACTGTCGAAGAGGTGAACGAAGCCCTGGGCTGGCTCAGGAACAATAAGACCCCAGGAGTGGACGGTATAAAAAACGAAATGCTGAAACTACCGACCATCAAGAACAGGAACTACAGAAGGGAACTGTCTGAGATTCTCGCATGCTTCTTCAATAGCATAACGAGCACTGGCAGATTTCCCGAAGAGTGGAAGCAGAGCATCATTATCCCTGCCTACAAAAAGGGAGATCACAGGAATCTGGATAACTACAGACCTATTTGCCTGCTGAGTTCACTGTCAAAGGTGTACAGGAGACTGCTCAACAAGAGGGTCTCCCAAGCAGCAGAGAACTGTGAAGTGTTTACAGAAACACAGGGTGGTGGAAGATGTATGAGAGATATCAGAGAGAATCTCTCAATCATCAGGGGGATCATCGACGATGCGAATAGGAGGAAGAAACAACTGTATCTGCTTCTTACTGATATCACCAAGGCGTTTGACTCCGTTCCTCACAACGCAATCAAAACAGTCTACGAGTTCTTTGGTTGTCCACCGAATATCGTGACACTGGTAAACGATATGGTCACCGGAAATAAGGTACTCGCAGGACAACTTTCAAGACCCTTCCTCATCAACAAAGGTACAAGACAGGGGGATTCACTGTCTCCCACCACGTATGTGTTGGTGCATCAAACAGTATTGATGTTTGCATCTCAACGGGCCATTGGTTATCAAGCAATGTCCCAAAACATCTGGAACATCGCTTACGTCGACGACTGCAACATTGTTGCTGAATCAAAAGAGGATGTTGAGAGAACAGCCAACGACATGAACAGTGTCCTGTCTAGTTTGAAGATGCAGATGCACCCCAAGAAACTGGAACTTTACGTGAGACTGCCAGGAGAGCGAATCGAAGATCACGACATTGTTGTTGCCAACACGAGAGTCCCAGCAAAGGGACCCGAGGCGTATTTCCGTGCGTTAGGTCTTTTCCTCAACCTAAATGGTAAGACGGAACAGCAGGTAAGTCAGGCCATGGCCAAAGCGAAGAGAGTCATTGAGCGACTCAAAATCATGAACCTGGGTGCGAGACAAGTCGCACGCATCGTAAATGCGTGCATCCACCCCATCTTCCTATATGCATGTGAGTTCACCAAGTGGACTAAGAAACAACTGGATGAGGTTTCGAGCATAGGAAAGAGACTTGTGAAGCACGAGTCAGTCGCAATGAAGCGATACCCTAGTGAGTTACTCTATGTAGGCCCAGAATGGGGTTCTATCGGTCTTGAGAACTTCTCTGAAGCAGTGACGATTCGCACTGCACTGTTTGTGAAGGCTATGATGAGAGGGAAGAGAGATGAGGATGCTGGGATTCTGTGGTACGACTCACTTGAGTATATCAAGCAACAATACACGTTCCAATTGGAGAACGTCTTCCAATCGGACCACAGAATCAACTGCGTCAAACACTCCTTCATGAAATGGTGTGCTGTTAGATTGCACGAGAGAGGAGTTATCATCACTGACGACTCTCATAGTCGTTGCGAGGGGTGTAATTTGTCAAATTACCTAACAACACGACAATTGAGGTTACTGAGCAGAGCGGGACTCTATCAGAAGCAACAACTACTGCAAGAAGGCAAAGTTAGAAGTTTCGAGGCACTAAAAACTGAGATTGGCAGAGGATTCGGCCTAAAAACTTATCAGGAGTTGATATTCACTGTCGAGGCAATGCCAGAATGTATGAGTAAGGATTTACATCCCTCAAAGGGGTTTTTGCACATAATCCGATGTAATGGACAATACGCCAGAGGCCGAGATGACCTTAAAGAAATTTTCTTCAGGGAACGAAAGGCCACAATTGATCAGTATCCAGAGTGGTGGTTACAATCTGCCGCAATGGAGCACAAGAACCAATTCGAGTTTCTCAAGAACCCCTTTGTGATAGATCGTCAGTTGGAATGGTTCCATGCACAGATCAGAAGCGGTACATTACACACTAGATCAGTGTGTAATGATTTGTATGATTATGACGAACCGGATCAGTGTCCAAGGTGTGGCACTGAGTCAGAAACCATCATTCACTCGTCGAAAACTTGTGTTGGAAGTTTATAACAAACTGCTCAGACTCCCATTGCATCGAGGATCGACTGTGAATTTGTGGTTTGACAAGGTGGCATTCAGAAACGGGGTACTTTTCCCGAGACTCCGGAAGACCAGTCGGGAGTACCTCTCGGGAATGATGGGCATTGAGAGTGAAGCTCTTGACGAAGTTATGGATGCATTGGTGAAGAATGGAATGAAGTTAGAATTAGCCCATCGCAAGGCACGAAGCTTTGTTAGTTGGGCAAAGAGTCGCTGCATCATTACTTTGCACACACTCTACCAGCAATCAAAAGACCACAAACAGCAGTAACGCTCTCCGAGCGTCACTGAAAGAAAATATAAGTGCCGCTCTTCGAGCGGCACAGTGAGAATAAGAGAAACCATTTGAAAGAATGATATACAATAAAGTGAGCAACTGCGCGTTGTATTAAAAAAAAAACAAAAAAAGTCCATGAGGACTGGTTGTTGGCCAGACTGAAGGATGGCAAGATGGAAAAGCGTCCTTTGCGATGGACGAGTAGAGAATTTCTGAAGGGTATGATGGGCATAGAAACAAATGCCATCGAAGATGTCACCAACGGACTGGTAGCGATTGGGGTCAAAACAGCAGAAGCCGGTAAGAAAGCAAGAACCTATGTGAATGGGGTGAAACGGAGATGTCTCACGACTCTCCTTCACCTCTTCACCACAACAAAAGCGAAACAACAGCAATGACGCTCTGCGAGCGTCATTGGGAATTAATCAGACGACCAAGAGCCATCGCTCAAAGAGCGATGGCTGATGAAAATGTATTGATAATAAAGTGAGCAACCGCAATGGTTGTATTAAAAAAAAAAAAAGACTGGTTGTTGGCCAATGGAAAAACACCATCAGACCATAATATAATGGTCAATGTAGTGGTTGTGGCTGCAAATGGAAGTAAGAAAGTCTTCAGGGCACTAGGACTCTTCACGAACCTAAATGGTTGCACTGTCAAACAGAAAGAGCAAGCCCGAGACAAGGTGGCAAGGGTCATCAAGCGACTCCACATAATGAGACTAACCGCCAGACAAGTAGCGAGGATCGTCAACACATGCATCCACCCAGTGTTTCTCTACGCTTCCGAGTTCACTGAGTGGGGGGTAGGATGGATCAACCGAGTGAATCATATAGGCAAAGCATTAATCAAACGGGGTTCTGTTGCAATGCGGAGGTACCCCTCAGAATTATTGCATGTGGCGTGTGATAATGGAGGCTTCGGTCTCCGTAAATTTGAAGAATCATTACTGGTGAACACTGCTTGGTTCATCATCAACATGCTGAAAGGGAAGCATGATGGCGAGTCTCACAGACTGTTGTTGGATACGCTTGAGGAGATCAGGCATCTACAAACATTCCAGGTAGAGAATGTATTCCAATCCAACAACAGGATTGAGCTCGTCACACATAGCTATCTTAAGCGGTGTGCTGTCCGTATGCACACCAACCACCTCACTATCTCTTGTGGGAATGAAGTTAACTGTCTAAGTTGCAATCTGGCTCTCTCGCAACCAAATGACATCATCAAAAGGTTGTTCAAGGTGGGAATAGGTCTGAGGAGTCAATTGACAGTGGGTGGAAAGTGGATCAGGCATAGCGAATTGGTCAAAAGACATGGAAATTTTGGGATTAGTTCTCGCAGATACAAGTACTTGACAAGTGACCTTGAAATGTTACAGTGCAATGGAAAACATGAACATTCAATCGACACTACCCCAAGGTTAATGTACAATGATAGTTTTGAGGTCGTAGAGAAGGAACAGTTGTGGCGAGTCTTCTTGCGGCGACATAGAGATAGAGTGAAAGAGGAGAAGTTATGGTGGATACAGTCGAAGTGTCTAGGAGGTGCTGTGGATTTTAAATTTATGAGATGCCCTTTCAGGGTCGATCGTGCTCTGGAATGGTTTGTGGCTCAGGTGAAAAGTCACACAATTCACACAAAGGCCGTTGTCCAACATCTCTATGGAGTAGTGGACATGGACACACTATGTCCCAAGTGCAAATTTGAACAGGAAACTGTGTTGCATTTTCTCGTTAGATGCCCGGTGGCGATAATGGCCAGAAAGCTGTTGGTGAAGGAAGTTGCCACCAAGCTGAGTAAAATGGGTCTTCACAAAGACCAAAGAGTAGACATATGGTTCGACAATCAACGATGGCGCAACGGCGCAATACTAGTCAATAAGCGGAGGAAAACAAGCAAGGAATACATGCTTGGTATGTTGGGTATTGAAACAAGGGCGCTGAAACAAGTGATCAAAGGACTGAAGAAGAGTGGAATAGAGAAAAAGAAGGCAAGGGAGAAGGCCCAACAATTTGTCGATCATACAAAGAGGAGATGTGTGGAGGTGATGCGACGCCTCTTCACGAGCTCAAAGGAGATTGCTGGTTGCTAATGCTCTACGAGCATTAGCAACTACTTGAATCAATAATGACGGCATTCTCCCGTCACGAAACCGATACAGAGAATCAACAAAGTAAAATGAGCAACCAATGGTTGTATTTAAAAAAAACAAAAAAAGACGGCCGAGAATTTAATCAGCTGAGGATCGAGATTGGTTTTTTTAACCAATTGCGCAGGGATCTTGATTGTCAAAGTAACTGATGTTGGCTCTGAGAAGTTGCTCAATATGCTTAGTGTCAGTGCTCATTGTATTTACTTTGTTCTTGATTCTTGGTTCTTGATCCTTGATTTTCGAGCAAAGAATGTCCTCCATTTATTGGGATCTCCAGATCTGCAGATCAGAGGCAAAAGTCAGATCAGTTCTGCCATAAACATTCCAAAGGGAGAATGTCTTTCAGTCCAACAATAGGCTGGAGTTTGTCAATCACACTTACCTCATATGGTGTGCGGAGCGCATGCACAACAACTATTGAACCATTGCATTTGGTGATGAAGTCAATTGCTTGAGTTGCAACCTCTCTTTGTCTCAACCAAATGATGTGATCAAGAAGTTCTTCAAGATGGGTATCAAGCTTGAGGAAATAGCTGACAAGAGAAGGTAAGTGGATTAAGCACAGTGAGCTAGTCAAAGTTCACGGCAACTTCGGAATCAGCGCACTGCGATACCGGAACATTCTCTTGGCGCAGCTCCGCCAATACTTATGTGCAGGGATAATTTTGAAGCTTCCATCTGGAATGTATTTACCAGACAGTACAGAGATTTAATTGGGATGGAGAAGATGTGGTGGATTCAAAAAGAGTGTTTGGGGGGTGCTAGTGACTTTTCATTCATGAGGAGTCCCTTTAGGATGAACAGACAGCTGTAATGGTTCGTGGTCCAAGTTAAAAGCCACACACTTCACACAAAGGCTGTGGTGAAGAACCTCTATAATGTGGAGGATATGGATACGACATGTCCTAAGTGCAATTTCGAGCAAGAGACGGTTCTCCACTGCCTCATCAACTGCCCCAATCGCAAGGATGACCAGAATATTGCTCACAAAGGAGATTGCTGCGAAATTGAGCTCAATGGGACTGCACAAGTCACAATGTGTCGACATATGGTTTGATAATCAACAGTGGTGCAACGGCAGGCGCACAACTAACGAGCAAAGGAAGGCTGGCAAACAATACATGTTAGGTATGTTAGGTGTGGAAACGCAAGCAGCGAGACAAGTTGCCAAAGGGCTCAAAAGAAATGGAATCAAGAAGGGTATCGCCAAGAAAAAAGCGAAGCAGTTGTAAAGAGAATCAGCAACGAATAAACAGCGCAACCATTGGTTGTATATGAAAAAAAAAACAAAACGGAAGGAACACTCGCTCGAAGGTCATAGGAGTACAAGTGATCGGAATCAGCGAAATGTCCTTCAGCGGAAAAACCATGGAGCAAACTTCCTAAACACAAAACTCAACATGCATGGAGTGTTAGTATTGTCGCAACATAACACAAACAACATTCGGATATGTTGAGTAAAGTTGCCACTCTGAAAAAGAATACCAAAGAGGATCAGAACTCCTCCCAACAACAACATACCAATGTTGACGATGATGATGTACCAATGAATAATAACCATGAAGAAGAATTAAATTCTACGGAAAATGTAAGACATGAGGAGGAACAACATGGAGGAGATAGTGAATTCAATGTTTGGCAAAGAGATCCAGAGAAAGAAAGAGATAAGCTTTTGGGATTTTTTGTAATCTCTGGTCAACCAATTCCAAGAGACATTTTTCATTCAATCATGTCATTCATTCCTGCTTTTCCCTTTTATTTCATGTTGAGATCAGTGTGTTCACAGTGGCTCTATGAATTCCAAGAACAAGTGTATGGCAATGTAACGTATTTGAATCTGGTGGATGATGGAAGACCAAAGTTCTATGTGAGAGACGACAATCAAATTGTTCAGTTTAAGCCCATTGGTGGAACTGGGAAGGGATATCAAATGTCTTCTCTTCCAGCTCATGTGCCCTTTAGAACCTATTATCGTAGAGGTCCCATTTTTGACTTCTTGGGAAATGTGTTCCCTAATGTGAAGCACTTAAAGTTGAGTTTAGGTTCATTTTTTGACGGACGTGATGACTTTGTGTTGTGTGTGAACCATTTGTTGCCAAAGTTGAATCAACTCGAAACATTGGATATTCTGGGAACGAAACAATCGTATTGCCCCCGCCACTATCGGGATGACTATTCAATAAGTGACACCCAACTGGCAGCTATTGCGCACTCGTTACCCAGTTCGACAAAGAACCTAAACTTCATTGGCATGTGTCTACCCTATGGAGATATCTCCGAGTGTTTCGAATTGTTCTCAAAGAAGCGAAGGAATGAGGTCGACGCATCTGCCTTTTATGATTTTGAACTAGATTCGATACATGTTGATATCCAAAGTTTCACTTTGCCCTACTCTCGGTTAGATTTTATATATTCACACGCCGAAATGAGGGTCATAGAAAATCTCAAAGACATATTCCCACACTTTGAATTGTCGATCGTAGAACCTGAGAGACAAAACAATCCCATTCACGGTTTTGGTGATTCGCACTTACCACTTGTTTCGTATGTTGAATATCTGAACTATATGTCAAAGGTTGAGGGAGTTTGCTTGTCACACATCGAACAAAGAGAGAGGGATTTAACCGATGAAATGATCGAAACGACAGTCGATACTCTTGTTCGTGAATATCCTTCCTTCCAACCTTTACTCACCTCATCGGTGGAGAATAAGAATATGTTCCAATTGAAGCCCTATATTAAGCTAGACGCAAAGTTTGTTTGTGGGATCTTCAATGTGATCAAGACATTGGAGTTACTAACAGATCCTATCCAAATGAAATATCCAGAGTTAGTTTTAGATATCAATACGACGTTTGAAGATTTTTCTGGGCGATCATGCACCCTCTTGGGTCTCTTTATTGCAGATTGTTCCACCGAGGGATTGCTCTCAATGATTAAAACTATCATTGAGGACTTTAAACCTGAGTTGGCAATCAATGGAGTTCGAAACCTTTTGTTGGAGGCACTTGAAGGACAGGAAAGCTCGCCAGTTCGATTCAAATTAGTTCAATATTTATTATCATTGAAGCCTGATTTAATATCCCTTGGCGACTCTGAGGGAATAATCAGAAATGATCAAAAAGAGCTCCCACTCATTCAACTAATTCTATCGAATCCCAAGTCCGTCTCTAGTTTGGATGATATCGAATATTTGGTGGAAAAGGGAGCCTCACTCACCGTTTTGGACAAATTTGGTAACAATGTGCTTCACTCAGCGTGCTCTGCTATGCAACTCGACATTCTTGAATACCTCATTTCAAAGTGTCCCGAAGATTTACTTTATGCAAAGAACAAGAACAATGAGACGCCCCTCCAACATATTTTCATTTCTCAACAAGAAGTTGGTCCCTTTGTTACCCTTGGCCATAATCCTCAAGGACAGTTTCTGGAAGCAATTTCCAAGTTGTCTTGTTTTTCTCGGAGTCAATCACTTCAAAACTATCCCACATCATGTGGCACTCTGCTCCATGCAGCCTTAATGCGTTCCCGACCAGCAACAATTCGGTGGCTGCTGAACAATGGTTTCGATGCGAACTCATTGAATGAGGAAGGAGAAAATTCCTTATTCTTTGTGAAGCATGAGAATCCACAACTTATTCAGTTTCATACCTGGGACAGCTATTCCCGTAAGAACCAAAAAGAATATGTAGATGAAATGGGTATTGAATTGATCAAGGCTGGTGCCAAAGTTGATATTCAGAGTACCAAGGGAGATACTGTTGTTACAGCAGCGCTTCGAAACGGAAATTATCCATTGATTAACTACATGATGTTGAATCCATCTATTTCCTCGAAACCTCTATCAGAACTCTTGAGTCCAAGAATGAAGCATGGTCTCAATCCATTGCACTATTTGTTCAAATCCATTGTGGATATAACGAATGAACTTTCTGGAATGAACAAACGGCAGAAAGTATTTACATATGGAACTTATCCTGTGGCTCGACACTGTGCACTTCTCTGTCTAAAGCATTATCCTGAGATGCTTTATGAAAAGTCTGAGGCATCAACAGAAAGTGACCTTGAGGAAATTTCTGGTTTGGGTCCCCTTCAAATGTTGCTCGAAGCTGCTCAAGGAATTCAATTATTGAATGACTTTTCAATCAAACTAAGTGATATTGCAAATAAGCCAGTGTTTGCAAGCAAAAACCCAGCTGAAGTTGTCCCTGTGCCAGTGATGTACCTTGCCTTGGAAGTGGCGATTGACATTCCATTGTTTGACAAATTGATGATTCAAACTCATAATGTATTTCTAAGAGATGAATCTCAAGATTTTAAACCCAATCTCTTGCACATTGCAGCCGAGAGGGATGCCTCTCTATGTGAATGTATAATCAAGCATTGGAAGAAGAAGCTTAAAACAAAAACAGAATTGGCAAAAATTATCAGTCAACCACTAGAAAATGACGTAGTTGATGGGAGAAAACCAAGAAATGCTGCAATACTTGCGTGTGAAGCGAATCTGATTGGTGTATTTGCAGTTCTTTGGCCATACGCCAGGTCTTTTGCAGATCAATTCGACTGTCCAGTTGAAATTGCTTTGGCAAATAAGCATCATGATTTTGCATTGGCCGCTGTAATTGAACACAATATTGCTCCATCAAAAGATCAATTACATCAAATCATTCGAAGATGCTTATCTCAGGATAAACTGAAAGCAGACCATGAGAGTAAATTTGTTACTCTTATGATTGCTACTGAAGAGAAACAAGCTAAACCATCTTGGCTTGAACTGATGACTGAGACACCATCTGGGGATATCGATTCTGATGAACCAAATAGTTGCAATCACCGCAGTACCTTGCAATTGTTAGTTTCTGGTATGGGCAGTTACATGCTCGATTGGCTTGTCCGTCATTACAGCAAAGATCCACTTTTGGATCGTGCAATGAAGTCTGTGTACCTCAAAACAGGAGACACGCTCTTGCATTTACTGACTAATAATTCTAAATTGAGCTTTGTTGGTAATGAATCTGCTTCTATCCTGCTCTCCATTGCTAAGCTATTTAGAGCAGATAATGTTCAGAATGTTGAAACACCAAAGAGAGCAAAGCGAACCAACACAAACCCACCTTATCTTGAGAATATGAAGATGGAAGAATTCGCCAATTTTATCAACATTCAGAACAAGAGAGGCAGAACTTGTCTCCATAATGTTGCGGTTCGCAATTCACAAGCCATTCTTCAAGAACTTCTTGAGTTTGGGGCCAGCACCGAAGTTAAGGACTTGGATGGCAAAACACCTTTGGAATTAATGAGCAGCCAATCATTAATTGATCTCACAAACAGATTCCTGGACAAGAAAAATGGAAAGAAGAAGCCAACAACAAAGAGAAAGAAGAAAGCAGACTCTGAATCTGACGATGATGAAGATGATGATAGGTCTTATGGAACGCACTCCAGCAAACGAAGAAAGAAAACACGAAAATAAACATGGCTGTTTGAGCATGCTTTTCCAAACTCGTGCAAATCCGAAACCAAACATGAGCCCCAGAGTTGACATCCAAATTGGCACAGTGGCACCACAGATGGAGATCCAGAAATTGTCTTGAGGACTCGACTCTAAGCGTCAAGGTCTGGAAACACCAGATCTAGTTGGATCCCAGTCACAAAACATCGTTCAATCAATTGGCAGGTTTGGCAGAACAATCCATGCACAAACATATTGTCTCACAAGACTAAGAGGTCTTTGAATGGAAAGAACTCACTTGGCAAGTAAGAATATCGCAACAACACGTCTGGAGGATAACCCAACAGAATGGAGCAAGAACCAAATTCAAAGCAGTTGTGAAGTCAAACCAACCGTAACTTTCATCAGTCAGCAGCAAGTTGTGAATTTTTCCTTGGACAAATTTTATTCTCCTGCAAAAGTCCCGATCATCATTCAGCAGGGTTTTTTCTGAAGCAGCAAAAATAGATTGGCCAGTTGATCAATAAAATCTTCCTCCCTGTCGTAAAAGCGTCATCCCTCTCTCCATTCAGCAAGCGAGAACCAGAACCTTCGCATCGTCAAAGCTTTTCTCGCTTTCCTTCGAAGTTGCTTCTTGTTGAAAAAACACAAACACAACCAAACACAACCAAACCTCTCTCTGTACCAATATCAAATGTTCCATCTAAGAAGAACTGTCACTGGCGTTGCACCAAGATCCAACTTCACATCACAAGCTTTCACTACTACGAAAACAACAACACGATGTGCTTCCAAGAATGTTGGCCTGTGGGATCAATTGGAGCCAATGGGTCTCGATGCCATCAAGCAACTCACCATTGCTTTCCAACAAGATCCTTCGACTAACAAGGTACTATTGGGTGAAGGTGTCTACAAGGACAATAACGGCAAGCCTGTTGTGCTAAAGTCTGTGAGAGAAGCTGAGAAGCGTTTGTTTGAAAAGCATATGGATCACGAGTATGCTGCAGTGACTGGTATTCAATCGTTTATCGATGCTGCTCAAAAGTTGGTCTTTGGTGAGGATCAAGCTGCGCTCAAGGAAGGCACCATTGCTGGTGTTCAATCCTTGTCTGGAACTGGCGGTTTGAGACTTGGCGCCAATTTTCTTTACAAATTTTTGCCAAAGGGCACAAAAGTTTTGATGCCTGATCCGACATGGGCCAATCATGTCGCCATTTTCAAGAATGCTGGATTTGAGGACATTGGTTCATACAAGTACTTTGACAAGAAGATTAACGGATTGGACATTGAAGGATTGTTGACTGATTTGAAGAATGCACCAGAGAAGAGCGTAGTTCTTCTTCATGCATGTGCTCACAATCCAACTGGTGTTGATCCAACTGCTGCTCAATGGAAGAGAATCTCTGAGGTTTGTGCTCAAAAGAATCACGTCGTGTTCTTTGATGTCGCCTATCAGGCATTTGCTAGTGGTGATGCCGCGCAGGACGCACAAGCTGTTCGATCCTTTATTCAAGATGGTCACAAGCCATTGGTTGTTCAATCATTTGCAAAGAACTTTGGTCTCTATGGTGAGAGAACTGGTGTCTTGTCTGCAGTATGTGCAACAAAGAAGGAAGCTACAGCAGTCAACAGTCAATTGGCAATCTTGATCCGTTCCATGTACTCTAATCCACCAATTTATGGTGCAAGACTTGTTTCCACAGTGTTGAACGATGCTGAGTTGAAGAAGGTGTGGGAGAAGGATGTGAAGGAGATGGCTGATCGTATCAAGTCATGCAGAGCTGGATTGGTGAAAGCATTGAAGGATGTTGGTTCCACAAAGGACTGGTCTCACATCACTAAGCAGATTGGTATGTTTGCGTTCTCTGGATTGACTCCTGAACAAGTTGATAGACTCCAAAAGGAACATCACATTTATATGACAAAGGACGGACGTATGAGCATTTCCGGTTTGAACGAGCATAACATTCCAGTTGTCGCAAAGGCAATCCACGATGTCACAAAGTAAACACTCTATTTGTATGTCATTTTGATGTTAGTTCATTTGGATTTTGTTTTATATTTGGCTGTGACATTTATTTGGAACCAGAATCAAACTTGTACCCTGACATCAAATCCGCCAAGTCATCGTCATTTAGTGATCCGGGATCAAAGTCTGACGAGGTGAGATCCATGGAATATATTGACGAATAATACGTTTGCTGGTCAAGAGATTCGTCATCTGATGGTGTTGGCGGCAGTGGTTTCAGAGGAGGGTCTGGGAGAGGCATCTCACATGTTAACATGTAATTGATTGCAGTCTCCAGAGTAGCTAAACTGTATCCCAACTCTCCCAACAAATGATTCTCGTCCACAAAATCAGCCAAAAAGTTTAACTTTGAGAATAAACAACTGGGCCGAGCTTTCACGAGCACATAGGAGAATAGAGGTAATAAATCATCGGCTCCCAACTCCAAATTTGTTGCGTTCATTTGAATAGAAACGTTTTCTCTATAGTATCGAGTCACGCAACTCGTAATTTCCCTGATGCAATCGGTGAGGCACTGCAACTTTGCCAGCGGTACATTACTTTCTACATCAAACTGTATAAACTGATCAATCGCTGTCTGATAAGGCTCCAATGACCGATTCACATCCTGTCCTAGAACAAACTTGATCTTTACATGGAAGTGCTTCAACAACAATTGATTTCGATTCAATTTTTGAATCTTTTCATTCAATCGATCATCACTCTCCTGATGCACCACATGATACAAATTTAACATTTTCACATAAATTCCAGTCTCTGTCATCAATTGACTCTGTATGCACGAGATAACAATTCGTTCACATTCAGGCACCCTTTCACACACATCATTCATCGTATCGATCCAATACTTGCCAAACAACGCTTGAACCAATTTTTCTACAAATGTGTCAATATCAGTCACTGCTTTCGCTATGCATTCCTTGACTTTGATCACATAGGCTTCTTCATCACCACCATCCCCGTTATCATTATCACTCGTACTAATCATCATACTCATCATCATTGAACTGCTACTGCTGCTGCTGCTGCTGCTATTCGAACTTATTTGATTCCGAATCATTGTCAAATCATAATTTTGCATAAAAACATTGGTAAATTCAGCTAATAAGCTATGAATGGCATGCCCTGGTTTCTTCACAATAGCTCTCACATGATCTTGTATCATTTTACACGCTTGTTCATTTTGACTACTCTTATTCGAGCTACTATCAATCATAGTAGAGTGATTCACCGACAGAACAGAAGAAGAAGAAGAAACCACATGTTCACGAAGTGATTGAAGCCATTGAGAATCTTGGTGCAGCAAGTCAGAATTCATCTTGAGATAATTAAACTTTGCATCTAGGAATTTGCTCCACGTGTCTTGTGATCTCCATTTGAACCGTCTGCTGTTCGACACCAGAGTTCGTTCAAATTGTTGAACTGTAAGATTTCTTTGCGCCAACTGTTTTTGATTTTCCATTTGGGCGCGAATTTGAATCAGCGCCATTTCTTCCGCTATTTTTCGAACAGAAGCTAAACTGGGAGATGACGCTACAACAGCACTAGGAGTAGGATTCGTTGTTGAACGTATATTACGAGAAGTGAGTGAATGCTGTTGCTGTTGCTGAGACAATGATGATGTGTATGCACGTGCTGCATTGTTATTATTGTTGTTGTTTTTCAGGGTATGTTGTTGTTGTTGTTGATTGATCGTGCCATAGCTATTGTAGATTGATGGATTGTGAGTGGTGGTGGTATTAGTGGGTGATGGTGATGAGATGCTGGTAGTAGGTGATGGTGATGGTAATGGTGATGAAGAGGAGGGTCGTACTTGATGAGCATAAATGTGTTGTACTCTTTTGAGACATTCGTCCGTATAGTTGCACAATTGATTGACTTGTTCAACTGAAATATTGTTGTTGTTATTGTGATGGTTATGGTGATTTTGTTGTTCAATCTGACGCAGAAATGTCACACTCTTCTCAATGACGTCCAAGTACTTGTGGTAGGCTTCCTTGTATTTTCGGGAGTCATCCAGTGAGAGGGCACTGGACATGTCCCTGTAAATGTGATTCATGTGATTCGTATGATTGATGGGTAGTGTTTTTTGTGCTCTGACCCCACGCTTGTTTTTTGGTTTTTTATTGGTTGAGCTAAAATGTACAAGTTTGCTTGCAAGAAACAATTGATCACACGTGTTGTTTTTACCTTCAGAGAGAATAAAGGTGGATTAGAGAAGTGTGCAAATGGGATTATTCTCCTTCTTCTTTCTCCTCTTTCCAAAGAGTGCAGCTCGAATGGCCTCGTCAAACACATTCTTCACACCTTCCCTTGTCTTGCTAGAGCACTCACAATACTTTAGGGCACCAATCTTCTCGGCCAACTTTTCACCTTCTTGATAAGTTAATGGGTATTCACCTCGATTTTTCATATCGTTCACAAACTTGGCATCCTTTCTTAGATCCAACTTTGTTCCCACTAAAATAACACAGGCCGATGGACAATGATGCTTTATCTCTGGAGCCCACTGTCAATGAAAACAGAGAGTTAGAGTGATAATCTCAAACAAAATTGGGAGCATGAAACTTACTTTTAGAGATATGTTTTCGTAGGATGCTTTTTCGACCAACGAGAATCCCAAGAGAAATACGTTTGTACCGGGATAGCTCAGAGGTCTAATACGATCATACTATGATGCAGGAACAAAAAGGGTTATATTGAACAAGAGGAACAGAGAAATTCAGTCTTTCGATCTAACATACTTCTTCTTGACCTGCAGTATCCCACAATCCAAGATTAACTGTTCGTCCATCCACTATCACATTGGCAGAAAAATTATCAAAAACAGTAGGGACATAATCTAAGTTGTGGTTTTATCTTTTGTTAGTCATTGTTCTAGCTCTAAAACGCAACATAAAGCTTAAATATGAATTATCATACCTTCAGGGAACTTGTTGTTTGCATAGACCAACAACATGCCTATTTGAGATAACCGATGTGAGCACAGTTCTTGTTATAAAAGAGGTAGATTTAGAGCTACATACAAGTTTTTCCTACAGCCCCATCACCTACGGTAACGCATTTTATCAGAATGGACGACATTGAGTTTGAGTTGTTTGAATTGATAGGAGAGAGTGATGGATAGATAGCTGAAGGAGGTTTAGATTCAGAACTTTTCTCTTGTGTTTACAAATCGAAGATAATTCTCCACTCGCAATGTTGTTGAGTCTTGTTCTTGCACCGAAGGCGGGAAAATGATGTTTACAACCGGTCCAACGTTTGTTGAAAATTCCCGACCCAAGAAAGATCAGCAAGAGGATGGCTCAAATTCTTTGTACTCTCTTTGCTCGACCATTGTGGATTGGACTTTTTCATTCGAAGAGATTGTAAAACCAATGACATTGGTCGAAAGTCATAGTTTTGTGACACTCGTGAATGGATTGAGTTACACTTGCAAAGGGCTAAATCAATTCAAATTCAACCAATCTCTCATGGTCAACAAAAAGAAAAAGTTAACAATACTAGAGGACTTTCGAGATTTTCGAGATTAAACACTGGTGGCGATTGAGAGGAGGCACACTGTTCAATGTTGACTTACATGAGAATCATTTTGTGAGAGATGAGCATTTCCAATACTGAGAGGCATTTACCCTTAACGTGAGTGGCTGCAATCAAATCACATACCTTGAATTTCTTATTTAACTGGCGTTCACAGTCTCAGGATGAGTGGTTGCAAGGAGAGCAGTTCACCAGATGGTATGATTGTATATGATAGTAGTTTGTATCCCAAAACACCAGTTTATTGGGCATTTTAACTCAATAAACTAGTAAATTCATTGAATATTCTAATGTCTTGGGGTAAAATATTGGCATCTATCAACGAATTCAATGCAGCTTCTTTATCCAAAAGTGTCTAACACATTCTTTTGCTTCATAAGTGACTTAAGGATTGCCTTTCGATCTCCCGTAAGTAAGATTCTACGTTAGCGCTACAAGAGACAATGTCCCTCCTTCTCGGCTGTTGTATCCGCCAGAATATTCCGCACAAATTTGTCCGCAGCTCCAGAAAAGAATCGACGATCAAACAATCTTTTCAGCAAGCAATTCACAATCGCAAAAAAAACAAGCAAACAACAACAAAATCATGTCAAAATTCTCTGGTGCGCTTCAACTGACCGATCTCAACGATTTCATCACACCGTCTCAAGCGTGCGTTCGACCCGTCAAAATCGACCAAACCGATTCTGTCAACATTTCAAGCATCGAAGTCAACAATGACACTGGTCAATTCTATCAAGTGAACATTGATGGCAGTAGAAAGGAACTACAAAAAACAAAGATTGATTTGAGTGATTGTTTGGCTTGTTCTGGTTGTGTAACAAGTGCAGAGAGTGTCTTGGTCAATCAACAGAGTGTTTTTGAGTTTTTGAGAGTCATGAGAGACTGTTTTGGTCATGTCATGAAAGATTATCATAATGAAGAAAAGAGTGATGATAATAATGAAAATGAGGTGAATGCGATGATGATGAGTGATGATGATGAAATTAACACGAATCCATTCAAAGTTTTTGTGGTTTCTATTTCTCCGCAGTCTCTTGCATCGATTGCAGCACACTTTGGTTGTTCGATTGAAGAAGCTAGTCGAAGATTGCATCACATGTTTCATTCCATGGGTGCTGAAAAGGTGTTTGATACGACGTGGAGTCGTCATTTTTCTCATTTGGAAATGTGTCATGAATTTGCAAGCAAATTTTCATTGATTGCACAACAGCGACTCGTTCAGAATTTGACTGATTCAGCGGATACCAAGGAGGAAGCTTCATCATCGATAAAGAAACCATCTTCTGTGATACCTATGGGTGGTAATAGACGGGCGAGACGATCAGCAAAGAAGGAAAGTGAATCTGATGTAACAGGTATTCCCATGCTTGCAAGTGCATGCCCTGGATTTGTTTGCTATGCCGAGAAATCATTTGGCGAATTTATTATACCGTATATTTCCACGACAAAATCTCCGCAACAGATTATGGGATCTATTGTCAAGCAATATTTTTGTCGATTGTTGAACGAACAGACAAGTGCAAAGGCAGGAGAAGACAACAAGGAAAACTTGTTATCGAGTGGCGAGATTTATCATGTGTCCATCATGCCATGTTTCGATAAGAAATTAGAAGCGAGTAGAGACGACTTTACAATCGATAATGGCGTCAAGGAAGTGGACATTGTGTTGACGAGCTCCGAAGTTGTTCAAATTTTGAAATCGCAGTTCAATGTCGTTTCAGGCGCAGAGTTTAAGGGTATGAGCGAGGGTATTGATACAGTTGGTCATTTGAGTTATGGAGGATTGGATGCACCCCTGTTTTCTCTCACTCAAAATGAAGCTTTGTTGAGTCATGGTTTGTTAGAGTCCATGGAATCTGGAGGATATACAGAGGTACTGTTCCGCTATGCAGCCAAAAAGTTTTTCAATGTTGAGATTCCTCACAATGAGCCTCTTCAGTACAAGATGGGTAGAAATAGTGACTTTAAGGAAGTGACATTGGAGATTGAAGATGCGCAGAAGCAAAAGAAGTCTGTGATGAAATTCGCAGTTGCCAACGGTTTCCGTAACATTCAAAACATTATTCGAAAGTTGAAATCATCGAGATGCGACTATGACTTTATTGAAGTTATGGCATGCCCTAGTGGTTGTGTGAATGGAGGTGGACAAAATCCTGCGCCAGAGTCGATTATTCCGCGCGAGTACTTGCAAACCGTGAAGAATCTGTACAGAGATACTTTGTCATCAACAGCAGAACAAGCAAACACTCAATCATTGCCTTCTATGAAACAATTGTATGACGACTGGATCAACGGAGGAGTATACTCTGAGAGCGCAAAGAGCAAGTTCCACACTCAATATCATGCGAGACAGCAAATGCAGATCAATCCTCTGACTATCCAATGGTAAAACATGCGAATGAATACGTTCATATTTAGGGAGGTTGATAATTATACATATATTACATTTCTTTTATTGCCTATTGAGCATAAAGACATAAAGTGTAGCTGTGAGACACAAAGCTGCTGTCCAAAGTTGAATGTTGTACCCAGTGGCAGTATTTGCTTTCGTGTCAGAGCCCCTTGGAACGTCTGTGCCTCCAGATGTTTGTGGTTTAGTCGACTTACTGGTTGAAGGCTTGGCGGATTGAGAAGTCTGAGGTCCTGTTGATGATGTCGATGCAGAGACAGAATGCTCGGTGGGAGGTGAGGAAGAGGATGGCTTTGGGTTAGTAGATCCCGATCCAGATGGAGGTGGAGATGAAGGTGAGGATGAAGCAGGTGGAGGAGGTGGATTTCCAGATTTATAATCTGAGAACAAACCTAGAACGAACTCTTGGCCACCAAATAAATCTGAATTCACAACTCCTCCTGCGGTGCCTTGTGTAATGTAGTTTGTTGCAAAGTTTCTATCTGGATCAATATTGAAATCGGTCCATTGATTTAGTTGCTTCATCAAGTAGAATGTGATGGTTGACTCAACACTGTTTGGAATCATATAGGTATCATACTTGTAACGAACAGCAGCATTAAACTGAGGAGGATCCTCTCCGCTTGCCACAGTACTAAGAATGTTCAGTCTGAAAAAGTACAGAGCTTGAGTCTGAGGAGCAATGCTTGCTGGATTAGTGGTACCGAGATAAGTCATCGAAAAATTGAATGCCTTTGTAGCACCAACGATGCTCAACTCAAGTAATTGTCTTTGTTGGGCTGTTGCACTAGGTCTGCTTGGTAGATCAAACACAAAGTCAACAGGTGTATTCGGTTCAACGTGCAACACGTCATCGAACTGATTATTCCCTAGATCGATTGGAGGTTGCTCTACTGCTGCACCCCCAAAGATTCCAATATAAGTAAAAGTAGGACTAATACCAAGCTTGGTTTCTGTGCTTGTTCCTTGAGATACATAGTTTGCAATGCTGTCAGTATACTGTTGCTCATCAAGGAAAATTCTATACCCATTCTTTTCACCCATATAGTGAGTAATTTTGATGGAATTGAGTGTGACACCTGATGGCAACTGAGTTGGATCAACAAAATATCTCAATACACAGTTGTAATCGGGCTTAGCAGTCAAAGTAGCTGTGTCGATTCCGAAGAATGCAAGAGGGACTGATGCCGGTGCAGATGCCTCTGGGAGAGGGTTCTCAGTGCCGTACTGGTGAATCATGTAGGTGAAATCTCTTGATGGCTTCATGATGTCAAAGTCGAATTCGAGGCCATTCGTTTGAATGAAAGCATACTTGGTCGTGATTGAACTATTAGCAATCATTGTTATGCTCTCAGAGAATTGTGAGTTAATGGTGACAAATGCTACAGCCATGCTGCATGTCATCAGACACAAGACCAAGACAACTGAATAGTATAGCAATAGATGGGTCATCTTGTTCATGTAATAGTAATTGTAATGTTGGTGATTGGTGTTTTCTGTTGTGAGGCATGACATAAGATAACACAAACAGTGTTTTTAAGCCCAGGGATACACGCGTGATGGGACATCTCAATTCTAACTTTGTAATCCGACAATATAACTTAAATAATAGCATAATCTTCTTTCCAACGGCCAGCTATCTGCCTCTGTAACCCAAAAATAATGACCTACCTTTCATGCCCGTCTGAAACCCAAGTGTCAAGTTTCATTGAATACCGATGCAATTACTTTTCCCCGCCAATTCTCTTCCAGAATTGCAGTACAATTTTTTTCGCGCACAAAAAAGCTTGACGATCACATCATCAGATCACAGAGTTTTTTTCTTGTTCAGCATGGATCAACAACAACGACAACACAACTACACCCAAAAAAGACCATTTCACAGAATGTCCACAAATCAAGAATCAACCAACATGGATAGTAGCTCTACCGACGACACTCAACAAAAACGTTTTCGTAGTGGTTCAGGTGGTCCAACAAGAGGTGGTGGTAGAGGTGGAAGAGGCAGAGGAGGAGGTGGTGGTGGAAGAGGTGGCTACCATGCTCAACAGCAACAACAAATGGAACCTCAGACTGAACTTCAAAAAACATTTGCAAATTATGCAAAATTGTTGGATGAGGGTCATGAGAGAAAAGAACGTATTTATAAGGCGAGTCGTGATGTGACTGCAGAGAGCAAAAAAGTTGTGTTTTTGTTGTTGAGACTTCAACAGGCTGGAACAACGACTGAAGCAATTGAGAAACATAATCAGTTTTTGGTGTCGGAGAAACAATTGGCGGAGAATCGTGAAGGAGTGGAGAATGAAGGAGGAGAGCCAATGGAAGTTGAAGAGAAGAAGGAGGAACAGTCATCGGAGAAATTGTCATCGGAGAAAAGAGCGGCCATTTTGCAGCAGGCACAGGAGGCGATTGTTGCCGTTGTGAATGATTATTTCTTGCCGATTATTCAGGAACTTTATGTTGATTTGGATGAATTTTATTACAAGTATGCGTATCAGTATTCATTTGGTTTGCAGGAATTTATTGAAGGAGTGTCTCTTTACAAGTATTTGGCAGAGAATCGATTGGTATCAAAGGAAGAAATTGAAGAAGAATTCTTGCAATTCTATGATGTTGAACTGGTGAATGGAACAAAGGTGGATCACATTCGATTCCCATTGTCGACGAGTGACTATATTTTGGGTATTTCTGATTTGACTGGTGAGTTGATGCGATTTGCTACGAATTCTCAGTCCACAGGCAATCGAACTGTGGCATTTGAACTCAAGGATTTCATGCAAACAATGTTGGCTCACTTTTTGGCACTAAAGCACTACGAGTATAAGTGTCCATCGATTAGAAAGGACATGAGCAACAAAATCCGTGTCATGCAACAGAGTTGTTCCAAGGTGGAACAGTTGTGCCTCCGGTTAACCCTTCAAAATTTGGAACAAATCTTTTCGCCTATTGATGCTTCTTCGTTGACTGACGGCTTTGCTGATTCAGGAGATTTCGATGCAGCATATGATTAACCAATTGTATCATTAAAATATTGTTACACGTAGCATTTACTTGTTGTTATTGTTCTTTGTGTGGATCTTGTTGAGCCATGATTGGTCTCACCTTCTCGTTCCATTCAATGTCCCAGTCTCGCTTGTGGAAGTGTTCCAGGATGTTAGCTTTCATATTCTTCAACTTAGTGTTTCCTTTGTCCTCAACAAACAACTCGTACAATTGATCTGCCAGCTGTTGACTACCTGAGAAGATGTATCCATTCTTCTTATCCTGCACCAACTCTGGTAATGCTTCAAAGTTGATGGCACAAACTGGCACACCACTGCCAAACATGTCAACAACTTTCATTGGTAGATCGACACCTGAGCTCGAATAATGTAAACATACACCCAAATCACAACACGACAGCAATTTTGGATAATCTTCAGCTTCGAGCCACTTGGTATCAATTGTGCAGTACTTCAAATCCATTTCGCGAATCTTTGCTTGATAATAGGCTTTCAATGGACCACTTCCAGTAATAATCAACTGAAGACACTTGTGTTTCTTCTCAGTTTGCTTCTGATCGTACAACTCGACTGCCTTTAACAGGATTGAAAAATCTTCGTCGGGAGTCCAACTCGTGCTACTCACAACTAGTGCTGGACTATCGTCCTTCAACACGGCATGACCAGTCGACTTGTTGCGCAATGTGAACAAAGTCTCCTCCATATCATCACCGTCCACAGCATCACAGTAACCAAATACTCTTCCATACAGTTCATGCTGCTCATCCAGTGTTAACTGTTGGCGCTTAAAAACAGATTGTGGAGGTCGATCGTAATGCACAGTGGCATCAATCTGAAATCGTTCCTTCAAATCTTTTTGCATCGCCTGAGAAACACACAAGTGTGCATCGGCAAACCATTTTGCACACTTGACCTCTAAAAATGTGGCTACAGACAGTACACACTTCTTGAGAAAGCCTAGACGTCTCGGAGGAGCTTCACCATTACCACTGCCTTGATCTGCACCACTCACATTGACCATCAATGTGTGTGCATAATTGTGCCAATCGACTACCAATCGATACTTTTTGTTTCGTTGGAATGTCAAAAAGCTGAACAACCGTAGAATCAACAAATAAAATGGAATGAGCACAAGAGTTGGTATCGCAGGAGGGTTCTGCACCAACACTACATTCTCTTCAGCAACAGCACTAGCTGAGCTCATACAAAACAGTAAATGACCCAGAATGCACATCCATTGGATCAAGAGCTTAACAGGAGCAAACACCAAGAAGAGTAAAAAATGTTTCCGCATCAGAGGTTGCGTCCAATTGTACCAATAAGTATCCATACCAGAGACATGGATATTAGGCTGGGAGAGAATGGCTTGATGAGGAGGTGGGCCATTGAAACCAACGAGATCAACTGTTGTCGTAGTAGTTGGATCATTTTTGTTCTTGTTCATGTTAGCTAACGATAGGGCATGATATTGCATACGAGGCGATCTTCCAATCTCACCCAAGACAAACACTGTAAAGTGTTGTTTCTTTCTGGGTGTTGAAGCTTTTTGGCGCGTCGTCGTAGTGGACATTTCTTTTTGTTGATCTTTCCAGGTTTTTTCAGTCAGTCGCAAAATTACCAACAAATGAAATCTCGGTGTTTTATCAAAAATTATTCCGATCTGGTTCAGAAAACGCATTGAACATTCAAATCAGGGCACGAACAAAAAGCGTTTGTCCCATCATAGATGAACGTACGCGCCAAAATGTTTTTTTCGTGCGTTATCCAACGAACAACAACCACAAACAACATCAACCACAACAAATTTCAAAGTTGAAAAGCGACGACAACACTGCTTGATCAGATCCACAGATCCACTTTTTTTGTTTTCTCCTCCCAAAAATTTCGCTGATCTTCATCAATTGAGAGAGAGAACTACAACAACAACAACAACAAAAAAAAACATCCCACTTAGCAAATATGAGCACGCCTCCACCATTCAACAACAACAACAATAACAATACCACACCTCTTCGAAGAAGTGGTAATCACAATCATTCATCATCATCATCACCTGCACCAGCCAATTTTGATTTTATTGATTATTTCAACATGATCCAACAACAAATTTCAGCTCATGTCAATCGAAGACAACAAGTAGCACCACCACAAGCACAAGCAGCACCACCACTCATATCAACAAGAAACTCAACAACAACAACAACAACATCTCATCGTCAATTATCACGACAAGAACAACAACAAGAACAACAACAACAACATCAAACGTATTTGAATCAATTGTATATGCGTTATCCTACTATGAATAACAACAATAACAATGAAGATGATGACGATGATGATGAAGATGATGAAGAAGCAGATATTCACATTGTTTTGGATCGTTCGAATGATGATGATGACGATGAAGAAGAAGAAGAGGATGATGATGATGATGAAATGATGTTTACTAATAATAATAATAATAGGCGAAATGGTAGTGATGATGATGATCCTTTTTTGGCCACGATTCGAAATGCATTGAATGCTGGTAGTGGTGGAAATGATGATGATGATGATGACAGTAGTAGTAGTGACAGTGACAGTGACAGTGACAATGAAAGTGGAAATCGATTGAATATTCGAGTGTATAGCAGCAATGGACTAGAAACGACTGATGTCGAGTATTTTATAGAGACGGATAAGGAAGAGTCATCTTCAGGAGAGGATTCAGATGATAGTGATAGTGAACAGATGAGTGATAACCATGATCATCAAACTGGCACCACTGGCAGAGGATTGAATCATTTGTTTACGACTCAGAACCAAGCAGAAATTGATTTACAAACAAGTCTAATGTTGCAACAGAGGTGGAGAACTTTTTTGAACGGATTAAAAATGCAAGTGGGCGCGTTTGATGATCCTGGTGCGTTGAAACGACCTTGTCTCTCATCGTCTTTTCGTTCCAAAACGACAGCAGAGAGAGTCTCTCGTTGCCAATATCGATCATCCAAGAAATCAATGGAAGAATTGTTTCATGACAACTTTTTTGGAGATGTTCAGTGTTTGAGAAGAGCGGCAACAACAGTTCATCCCACAATCAATACTCTCTTCCATCAGGAACGTTCAAACACGGCAAGGAAACTCTTGTCGGCCATGCTGGAACAAGTGGAGCTCAAACTGTTGGAGCTATTTCATATGAATACTGGTAGTCAAAACAATAACAATAGAAATGCAAAATTGCTTTCGCCATCGAGTTCATTGTTGCGTCGTTCTGCGGGAAACCATCAAGAATTCAATGGATCGACTCCTCAGAGTGTTTTTAGCGAATTTACAAGTAGAAACGACAGAGTGTATGCAAGGTTGTCGGAAGTGGACTCTGAATGTGCAAAGCTGTTCAAGTTTGTGCGTTCCGAATGTTGTTTAAGCTTATTGGTCAGCACAACACAGTCAAGTATCGAAGCTCTTCTCAAAAGGTTACGGTCAGAGATGAATCGTGTGGATCAGAGACTGAAGCGCTTGAGTGAGAGTGTACCACCGTCGTCATCAGAGTTGAATGGAGACTTGCTTGCCATTTGTCAAATGTTGAAACAAAATATGAGTCGATACTTGATGATTGGTTCAGATTTATCCTTGAGCATGAAGTTTGCAAAACAAATGCCCTAGGTGCAGGACGGTGACATTTTTGCAGTTTTTTTTGAAGTGGAGGTCAACCTCCTGCGAATACAATTTTTATTTACAAGAGATGTTTCAATTTTCTTTAGTGAGCATGTGTCGCAAACGAAAAGGTATGCTGCATAGGTGGCAACTTGCGAGGGGACTAATAGTTGTGATGCCCGTTTCTGGTTCCTGTGAAGTGATCCATAATTGATTCAGATATCCTGGGTCAGCGAATGAACAGTCAACCTTCATTTGCAGTTCCAAGTGAAGCATCTCAGTGAACACGAGAACAAAATTCGGGTTGTTGATTGTTTCTATTTGGCCATAATGATTCATTCGCCAACAACTGTTGCGTGCATCAGCGTCTCGTTCATCCCTCAAGTACACTCGTGTGTTTTGCTGGTTAGAATGCGCGTACACCTCATTGTCAGAGTAGATTGCAATCGTAAATCTATCTGCCCTGCGAAGGGGAGTGAACAGCGATCGAAACACACTGTCTGATATCGTCTCACGTACTTCAGACGAGTGAATATGTCTGTAAACATTGTTGGCGACTTCAGACAGTACAGATGATGGACTATGAGGTACCGAGGGATTAAGTTCATATCTAGGCATTATCTGAAAGGATATTCGCAAGTGTCGGAGCATCGGTACCATAAAAGGTAAATCATCAGCAACACGATTCCACAAGGTGAGAAAGGATACAGCGGGACCAAAATTGTCATCATACTTGATTTGTTTGATGGGAGTTACTTCCATCGAATCATAGTCCATTCCATAGTACCTTTGCCACAGTTCTTTCGTCAGCAGTCTATCACTCTCCATGTGGTTGAAGTACTTGTGCAGCAGTATCCCGAGATGAAATCCTTCATCACGTACTTGGATAGGAAGTGAATCTCCAATCAGATAAAAAGCAATTAGAATATCCTCTCTAGGCACCAACTTCTCCTTGGCTTCAGTTGTTGAGATCGAAAAGAGACTGTAAAACAGGATAGCACGTTTTATGACCCACTCGCTATATCCGTCCACTTTGTCCATCAACTCTATCATTTGTTCGATGAATGGTATCAATTGTGACATATCATAGCTGTTCCTAGATCTACGGTCGCGAGTTGGAGGAGCTCTTACTTGCTTCACTATCATTTTACCATAGAAGTCTTGAATGGATTCATTACTTTCCAAACAATGCACATGATGTTTTTTAAACTTGATGGCATGTTTGTCACCCTTCGGTCTTTCTCTTCTCAGTCTTTCATAGAAAAAGTACAGAAACTTCAGAGATGAAGAGGTTTCCTGTCTGATCTCTTGCAATGTCTCTTCGACTCGAATATTGTCCAATGAATTGAGATGAATCACTCTCGAATTGATCAAGTGTCGATAGCATTGCTCTGGGGAGTAGTCATCCCAATATGGATTGATCTTATGCCAAGACAATCCAGGAACAAGTTTTCCTGCATAATTGTCAAACAACATCTTCCATATCCGGCTCTGATCCGCATTTACCTTTTTGTACATGAGTTGACTTGCAGAAGCCAAGGATGACAGATCAGGTACGGTAAGATACGCACAGATAGATAAGAAGATCTCATTCGGACACTCCAGCAACGAATGGAGTTGTTCGTTGGGAACCTGATCCATCCTACTATCAAAACTGTATCGGATTCGTTTCACTTTCCTCGTTATTGACTCACAAGATTGCTTCTTCTTCTGTCCAGAGAATGTTTCAATTTTGTTATCAAGGTTCTTCAACCACTCAGAGTAATTTTCATCTAATGAATTCTCTTCATCTGTAAAGTGGAGCACTGGTTCCTTGGTCAATTGGGAATTGTCATCTGGAAGAAGAACCAGAGAGCCAAAGAAGAAAGGTTCTTGGCTCGTCAGAAGCGTACGAAACTTGTCTTCGGCGGACACACCTCGAGAGCCACACCGATCAAGGCTAAATTCTTTCCTCAAGTGTTGAAAAGTGGGCAGCATCATGCGAAGTTTTCGTGTCTGTTTTGTTGTCTTTTGGGCACGGTAGAACAAAACACCTTGAAAAAACTCAAGGCTTCTGTAAGCTTTTTTTGGAGGACCCTTTGTCTGAACAATGATAGCTTTCTGAAGGATCTTCCTGCATTACAAGAGCTCAGATAATTTTTCTACAGTTCTTTGTTTGGGATTCTTGTTAGAATCGATTGTCCTTTGCGGAGGAATGAATCATCGTTGAGATATTCCAGCATGATGCTTTTTAGTGGAAATTCAACACAAAACACGATAAACATGAAGATGAACAACACGCAAGAGAACACATATGCAGAGCATGAGAGTAATCAACTGACACTTCGAAAAAAGCAGAGTAGCGAACAGGAAACTGAAGAATTGTTGTTGGACAAGGATTTTGCCGTCGCCCAAAATTTGACTACAGAAGTGGCGGGAGATGTAAAAAAGCGCGTTTATTGTTCATGTCCATGTGGTCTACGGCCTTTTCACTTGATGAATGGAATTACTGATGGAGTGGAGTACGAGCCGACACCATGGGAGGAATTTGCCAATTTCTTTACTCATTTCATTCCTGCTATCCTGTCCATCTGTGCCACGTTTTACATGTTCAAGGAAGTGAACACACATCGGGAGATGATTAGTGCATCCATCTATGGAGGTTGCCTCTTCTTGTTGTTTTCCATTAGCAGCTCCTATCATTTGACAGGGTTCCTGTGGGGTAAGGACAACAATTTGAATCGTGTGTTTCAAAAAATGGATCACACGATCATTTTTACGTTTATTGCTGCGAGCTATACGCCTTGGACCATTTTGATCGACATTGGTGATCACAATGTGTTTGGAAAGGCTGTTGCTACGTTTATTTGGGCGTTTGCAGTGTTTGGTACACTCAAGAGCTGTATTTCAAGCTTTTTACCAAATCTGTCGAGCATGTTGCTCTATTTATCAATGGGGTGGGTTTCTCTCATTTACATGACAGTGCTCATTTATAAGGTCAACACTGGCAGCATGACAACGGAGCTAAAACTATTTCGAAGCGTTGCAGAGCTTGCTGGCGGCGGATTGCTGTACAGTGGTGGAACAATCATTTTCCAAATGGGTATGTCGTGCCAGAAATTTTTTCGTTTATTTTGTTGTTCAACAACCAGTGTAAGCTAACTTTGTATGTATCAATTCAGATGGTCGTCTTCCTTTTGCTCATGCCATTTGGCATCTGTTTGTAGCTGCTGCAGCTGCAGTTCACTTGCATGCTGTGTATACCTATGTCATGATCCTTGAATAAATTATTTATCTTGAGGTTCAAGATGTTTCCCTCGTGTTCCCACTTGAACTTCCGTTTTGTAAAGCCAAAGACCCGCACCATTCCAGGCTCAACCATTTTTTTTAGCTCAGATTGAAAAAGCTAAAACGCACATCCAGACTTCAGAAAAGAAATCACAACCAATGGTGCACATGACAAAGGTTATCTTCAATCTCGTATCTCTGAAAAAGAAACATACGATCGATCAGATTGATCCAACTCAGGTCACTCTCGGACAAATCAAGAACTTTCTGTGGGAGGAGTTTGGTATTCCTGTCAAGGCCCAAAAGCTTATTGAAGGAGGCAAGGTGATCAAGTGCTCTGATGATTGTACAATGGATCAACGTCATGTTTCCCACGACTCCCAAGTCTCTCCTCGTACTCTGACGAAAAAGACGTTGACGACGTCACTAAAGCGACAAGCAAGCAAGAAGAGTGAACAACTTCCGAACAAGAGTGGTGTGATTCAGATTACTGTGATGGGTCAGGTGGCAAAGGAAGCTCAACTTAAGGAGTTAACAATCACTGATATAATATCTTTCATTTTTAGCTTCTTAACCATGAGAGAAGTTCGTCTGTGTCAGTGTGTGAGTCGTGATTGGAATAGACTTGCTATTCAGGGTACCAATCAGAGTCCTGATCGCTACTGTGTATTGAGTGACAAGAAGACCATTTATGACATGTTATTGCATCGAAATGTTCATCGATTAGAACATCCTATTCTTCATTGGAGTCTTCTCTATCAACAACTTGATTCGATTTACACGCACAGAAATCTAGTGAACATGAAGTTTACTACCTTGCAGCTTGGGGAAAATAATATGCAGTCTGATGAAACGAATGTTCCCTCTCTCGTGTACACAGGTATACGATACTTGTTCCAAATTGTAGAGGCAAATTCTCGATTCGACTCTACAAGAGTTCAGTATTTGGTTTGTCTGCATGCAATGACAGGACACGAGAAGTGGAGGGTTCCTGTTGATCAACTTAAGCCAATTGAAATGGTCAACAAACAACAGCATTACAAACGATATCTGAGAAGGAACAGGAGACAAGATGATTTATCAGAGGATGAAGTCTCAGACGATGAGATGGGAGGAGAGAGCGATGATGAAGATTCAGTTCCTGAAAACGTGAATGATAGGAGAGCAAACGAAGATTACCAAGATAACCATATGATGACATGGTACGATGTTTCCTCCAATCATGTGTTTGTACAGTACGATACATATGTAATTGTGTTGAATGGAGAGAGTGGAGAGCGGATTAGTTTTATCGATCCTGATGATATTTACTCTGTATTAAACTTGAATAGAGAGGACGAACAGGCTGATATTGTTGAATCGAGATTGACCAAATTTACAGCAAGAATGATCATCTTGGGCCCAATCATAGCGCTTGCTGTTAAAGATTTCATCTATCTGTACAACAAGTACACATTGTATCCGGTGAGTATCCTTGATACCCAAGCTTCCACGATTCACTCCTTCAAGTATGCGCTCGAGGTTTTTTGTCCTGGTGAATTTGCTCATAACGAGTTGAGGTTGCTCGTACAGCAGTCAGATTCTAAGCATGCCATTTTTGACCACAAATTACAACAATTTACGGCTAAATTCGATGGTAATCCTCTTGTTGTAACAAACTCCAATATTATGACTTCTGACTTAAGCGTGTATGATGTCGAAGAGGGAGAATTGTTGTTCAAGAGTTCATTATTTACATCTGATGAGGAGTTGAGAGATAGTGAAGTATTCGGATTTCACGAGACGTACAATTCTCACTATTTTGACGGATATTATGCAGCGTCGCTAGCTACTCAGGAGAAAATCAGTGACAGTTTTGCTGCAAGCCTACCTTTGGAATCTCTCAGGAGCCGCTTAATTGAGAAACCTACATCAATTGACCTCGTTGCGATCAAGAGGGAATATATCGAGGAGTATGAAGGTCCTGTCGGCAGGAAAAAGCTCGTATTGAAGCAGAATGTACTGCCCGCACTTGTTTGGTCCACTGTGATTTGGATACCTCAGGGCATTACCAGACATTATGTACAGCATGCGGATCGATTGTTTATTGCTGCCTGTTACAGTTTATCTCTTGAGTATCAACATTTGGAGAGGCGACAGTTGATCAATGGCGTCTATGAACGTGAGCACAGTGATGAGCTCGAAATGAATGAACAACTTCATCGTCTGGTTGTCTACTCACTCGATGCTCAAACTGGGGCTAAGAAGTGGTTGTCTGAGATGTTAGTTCCAAAGAACGAGCAACTGAATCATTTTTCTCTGAAATCAGGCTGTCTCTTTTTATGTCTCAAAGATGCGAACATAACCCGTCAAGTAGTGTTGAGTGCAATGTCTGGAGTGATTCAATCAAGCCAACACCTTCAGTGTAAATAACAAATATCTAGTAAAAACTGACAGCGGATGAACCCGTTCTGTCTGTATGACATCAAATTATGGTCGCTGCATGTTGCGAGTGCGTTATGGGATTACTATTCTTCATTGGAAGATACAACGAAGCTGACACTCTTCATCAAGGACATCTTGTTTATGGTGACTTTTCGTCGGGATATTTTGACGTTTCGGCAGAAGAAATAGGGATCAGAAGAAAGACGAGATAAAACTGGGACATGAATACCCCGCAACTGCAAAAAGAAGAAGTTCCTTGTGACAAATGAATCAACAGTTTGTTGTGAATCGCGTGAGTGTACAAGAATTCGAAGAAGAGGCAAGAACCTTCACTCGTGAACAACTAGAACATGCTGGCCTGTTAGAAACTCATCTGGCATCACTGTCATCACCTCCAATTCCACCTCCGCCTCCTGCACCTCCAATTCCATCCAAC
This sequence comes from Tetramitus jugosus, assembly GCA_937625935.1. Lineage (NCBI taxonomy): Eukaryota > Heterolobosea > Eutetramitea > Acrasida > Vahlkampfiidae > Tetramitus > Tetramitus jugosus. The sequence continues at coordinate 151,063 of OW569381.1, read as the reverse complement.
ATCTGGCAATGGTGGTTCAACATTATTGTTCTTTTCTTTTCCGCTCTGGTGATGGCGCCGGTACAGTTCGTGCGTACTATGAGTGGAAGTGAGCGCGATTATCGTGTTGGTCCGAGAGGAGGAGTCTATTACGTGAACAGAAATGGGAACAGACAGTACGTCAATAGGCCCGTCTGACCGTTAGATATCAGTCAAACATGGACCATCATTGATGATGGGGTCTAAAGGATCACATGCCACAGCCAATTGAGGACAAAAACAACTTGATTACATTCGAAGGTTGAAATTGGACTCAAGGTTGATGGTGGCTGCTGAGTAGCACAACAGGTTACAGGTACCACTGCTGGGTTGTATTTTTGTCTCTTGTTGGCCCAGCTCACAGCTCATGAATCTACTCTGGCAGCTCTCAATGATATCTTTGCTTGTACCAAGTATGAACGACCACCGTGTAGGGTAAAAAAACAAAGTCAATTCTTTTTAAATACAACCGAAAGCTGTTGATTACATTTATCCTTCGTTGTAGTGAACAGGTGTGGTGGAGTCTTAAGACATCTTCTCTTGACACTGTTCACATACGTTTTGGCTTTCTTCTGTGCCAGTGGCTTCTTCCTTCCTCCAGTATAAGGCCCTGAGCGACCTCCATGATGGCATTCGTTTCTATGCCCATCATTCCTGTCGCTCGTATCCATTCGCGATTTGCTCTCTGCTCTCCGCTTCACACTGCTCACGAATGTTTTGGCGTTCTTTGCGGCTACTGACTTCTTCATCCCGTTAAGCACCAATCCATCAGTTACCTGCTCTATGGCATCTACATCGATGCCCATCATTCCTTGAAGGTATTCTTTGCTGGTTTTCTTGATAGGTCTTAGCGACAATTTTCCTTCCCTCAGTCGCAAATTGTCAAACCAGATGTCGATAAAACTCTCTCGTGCCACTCCTAGCTCCACTAACTCATTGTAAGTAATCTTCGACTTTTAACTGCTCTGAGGCAGCGAATAAGTTACTGTTTCAATTTGACACCACACACACTTTTGGGCTTCTCAGATGTGTTGTAAACACATTGCATTGAAGCACATAGGCTCACCATCCACCACTAGTTGTTTACGACTAACTATACCCTCAACATAAAGTTTTTTGAGCAAAGTGGTTGGAATGTATCTTGCGAGCCAACAGTCATCGCACTGTTTGACCACGCTAGAGGTCATTTGAATGTTGTGACAGTGCATCCTGTCGGCACACCACTTATGGTAGGAGTGTTTCATGCACTCTAGTCTGTTCCTTGACTGATACATATTCTCTTGTTGGAATGTTTGATGATGCTTGATATCCTCAAGCGTGTCAAGGAACAGTCTTCGTGCTTCTGTGTCCTTTTTACCATTGACCATCGAGAACACGAACCAACCAGTCTGAGCAGCGATTGACTCCTCAATATCCTTGAGTCCGACTGATCCCAAATCACAACTGACGGAGAGCAACTCCGTCGGGAATCTTTTCATCGCTTTTGACCCAAACTTCACCAGCGATCTGCCCAACAAGTTGACTTTGTCAAGCCACTCTGCAGTCCAATCGGTGAACTCTGATGCATAGGTGAATATTGGATGTATGCATGTATTGACCACCCTACTCACCTGCCTCGCAGTCAGCCTCATCAGCCTGAGCCTTACGACAACTCTCTGTGCCTTTTGCCAAGCTTGCTCTCTCTGTCTATGTGAGCCCCGCGCTTTCGCAAATTTTTTTTTAAAATACAACCAGTGGTTGCGCTGTTTAATCTGTGTTTCTTCTCTTTACCAAGGTAAGGTAACTAGTATGACTGTGGCGGCAGAATGCCGTCACTGTTAAATTATTTTTGTTGTTGATGCTCGCAGAGCATCAGCAACCAGCCATGTTCTTGGAGCTTGTGAAGAGGCGATGCATCACCCCCACACATCTCCTCTTCGTGTTGTCCACAAACTGCTTAGCTTTCAGATTGGCTACCTCCTTCTTGATTCCACTCTTCTTGAGCCCTTTGGCCACTTGCTTAACAGCTTGAGTTTCTACTCCTAACATTCCTATCAAATATTCTTTGCTTATCTTTCTCTGCTCATTCATTGTTCGTTTTCCATTGCGCCACTGCTGGTTATCGAACCAAATGTCGACACATTGCGACTTATGCAGACCCATAGAGCTTAATTTTTTCGCGACCTCCTTTGAGAGCAAAATCCTGGCCATTCTGGCAACTGGACAATTCACAAGGCAGTGAAGGACCGTCTCTTGCTCAAAGTTGCACTTGGGACACGTCATGTCCATATCTTCCACACCGTAGAGATGCTTCACCACCGACTTTGTGTGAAGTGTTTGGCTTTTGACTTGTGCAACAAACCATTCAAGCTTTCTGTCAATCCTAAACGGGCATTTCATAAAGGAGAAGTCTGTTACACCTCCCAAACATGCCTTCTGAATCCACCACAACTTCTCTCGACCGATCAGATCTCGATACTGCCGAGTGAAGGCAGCCCAGATCTGCTTTTTTTCAACCACTTCAAAATTGTCCTTGTACATTAGTATGGGTAAGGCTACAGCAGGAATATCATGTGTGCCGTTGCATTGTAGGAGTTCAAGGTCCATGAGAATATATCCGTATCTCTGTGCACTGATGCCAAAACTACCGTGCGCTCTGACAAGCTCTCCATGCTTGATCCACTTACCATTTCTTATCAGCTGCTCCTTCAGGCTGATACCAATCTTAAAAAACTTCTTGGTCACATCGTTTGACTGCGACAGGGCAAGGTTACAGCTCAAACAATTGACCTCATCACCATATGCGATAGTCAAACTGTTGTTGTGCATGCGCTCCGCACACCATTTGAGGTAAGTGTGCTTGACCAACTCCAACCTATTGTTCGACTGAAAGACATTCTCCCTTTGGAATGTTTGTTGAAGCTTGATCTCCTCAAGCGAGTCCAACATAAGTTTGTGAGCTTCGGTGTCACTCTTTCCTCTCATCATATCCTTGATGAACCAGGCGGTTCTCACAACAATTGACTGCTCGATTTTGCGCAACCCAAATCCACCATTTTCACTTGTGATCTGCAACAAATCAGACGGGTACCGCCTCATTGCAACAGAGCCTTGTTTGATGAGCGCCTTTCCCATCTGGTTAACTTTCATGATCCATCCTTGTGTCCAATGCGTGAATTCACACGCGTAGAGGAACACTGGATGGATGCATGTGTTGACGATTCTAGCCACTTGCCTCGGAGTGAGTTTCATGATTCTCAAACGGTTGACCACCCTTTTAACCTTTTCTTGCGCCTGCTCCTTTTGTTTGGCTGTACAGCCGTTCAAGTTAGTGAAGAGTCCCAGTGCTCTGAATGTCTTTTCACTGCCATTTGCTCGCACGACAACATTGTTGATCACTATATTGTGCTCAGACCTATTCCTGCCCATCTTTCGGACATAGAGTTCCAGTTTGTTTGGGTGCATGACCATCCTGAGCATGCCGCGCAAATATTTTATTTATGGGCGAAAATGTTGTAATATCAAAATATAAGCTCATTTGGCCGAGTGGTTAAGGCGGCGCACTGCTAATGCGTTGGGTTCATCCCGCGTAGGTTCGAATCCTACAGTGGGCGACTTTTTGAAAACATCTGCTGGATCTCTGATTCACTCGCAGTCCAACAATGAACGAAAACGAGATATGTCCTGTGTGTCATGGCCTATTCTCTTCGCACACAATAGAAGCTCATTGTTCGGAATGTGTTTTAGGGATTTCTTCTCTTACAGATGGTCAGTCTCTTCGTGAAACTGCCTCCCTGAACACCACTAGATGTAGACTCGTTTATACTCCTTCCCCCAAATGTATGAAGAAAGGAAAGATGATTCGCAGTCCGTTTACCCTACAGGACATAGAGGAAGAAGATCTAGCTATTTACTCTTCTCCAAAGAAACTCCCAAGAAGGAAGAACAGGAAGAATCAAAACCACTGTTCGCCATGGAGTCCTGGCAAGTTTGATTTTGGGAGTTATGGAATGGTATGTGCCTCTATCTATGTAGGTTGGCCGATTTATGTTTCTTGCAAGCTCTAACAAGAAATCTCTTCTAGAGAGATGAGGATATTGCTATTCGAATTCACGAGGAAGAAATGAAGCTATGCGCTCAGAATACCGAACAAAAGACACTACAAGAAGCTCGGCACATTATCTTTTGTAGCAAATGCAAAGCGGAATTAGATCTGGAAAATGTGATGTTTATGGAGGTGTGTTTGAACTACAGTTTGTTTTGAAAGAGTTGATGAACATAGGACCATGAAGATCTAACTAGTAGACATATTAGCATTGCGAACATTCTTTTTGCATGAATTGTTTAGAAAGCCATCTCAAACGTATCATCAGTGGGGAATCTGTGTTCAAATCGATAACCTGTCCGTCTGTCAATTGTGATTCCGTGGTCAATATGTCCATGATAAAAGAAGTATTGTCCGAATCTCAAGTTCATATCCTGCTTGATGTATTGGCTCATAGAGCTCTCAAGAATGATCAATCATGTGTTACATGCCCTAATGTTCAGTGTCAAACCGTATTTCAGAAGATTGAGGAGGATAGGGACTCTGTCATTGCAAAGTTGAAGAAAGATAATCGAAGAGTATCCGAAGCAGAGATTGAGAAGGAAATGAATCGCTTTTTGTGTCGAAGCTGCAGGTCAGAGTTTTGTTCCTCGTGTAACAGCATTCCCTACCATGAGAACAAAACTTGTGAAGAGTATAGGTTGTATTCATTGGAGAAACACTGTCGCTTCTGCAGTGATAGCATAAACAATCGCTCTCCATTCTTCGACTTCAATAATTGTGGAAAGCCAGAATGCACTGAAAAGAAAAACAGATCGTGTAACAAGGTGTTGATTTGTAATCATGAATGCTACGGCATAAGAGGTGAGAGGTTCTGCATGCCTTGCTTGGATTGTACGACAGTTGAAGAGCCTCTTCCTTCTGGGAATGACTTTTGTAATATTTGTTTTGTTGAAACCTTAAGAGAAGCTCCTTGTTTACTACTAGATTGTGGACACGTGTTTCACGAGTCTTGCGTCCGAAAGAAGTTGACCAGTGGTTGGCCAGGAGCAAGAATTACTTTTGGATTCATGGATTGTCCAATATGCAAGAAAGAGATTCACCATGAATCCCTCGATGACATTACAAAACAACTTAGACAACTTCGTCGAACAGTACTGAATTTGTGCAGGAGAAGAATACAAACTGACAAAATACTCGAACTAGAAGGCAAGGAAGATTTCGACAAGTTGAAATGGGCCTACTACAACTTTGCTTATTATCAATGTAACCGTTGTAAGAATCCCTATTATGGTGGCAGGAGTAGATGTGATATGGATCTAGGAGATGGTAACAACAACTTTGATCCAAAAGAGCTGATATGTGGTGGTTGTCTCACAAGAGAACTAGGAAACAGCCAATCGTGCTTCATTCATGGAACTGAGTTCATAGAGTTCAAATGCCGATTCTGTTGCAACATTGCTGTTTGGTACTGCTGGGGCAGCACACACTTTTGTCAATCATGTCACGAGATTCAATGCACGACACGCAGACTGACAAAAAAATCAAAGGACAAACTACCAAGGTGTAAAGGACCTGGCAAATGCCCTGTGGGTGGAAATCATGGAGAAAATGGTGAAGAGTATGCTCTGGGTTGCTCACTATGCTTTATTGAGTAATCCAAAACTGTAATCGTAGTGACGCTTTTTAACCGTTAGATGACAGCGCCAAAACACGCAGTTTGGACAGGCGAACTTTAGACTATAAATATCTTGCTAGGCCCGACCTGGGGACGATTTTTGAAGTCAATTTTTTGAAACTGCCCAGACGCAACCAACCGACTTTTTTTTCGTGCTGCACAAAACACCACACACCAAACACGCATCTCAATACAACATCCGACTCTCCCGTTCACACATACACAACAACAACAAACATCCCCAGTTCCTACTCACCCTTTCAACTTGTAAAATAATATGAAGTTTGTGTCCTGTCAAGATCTTAGCATGTTCAACTGTCTGCTCGACGGTTACGACTGTGGAACGTTTATCATCCATGGAAAGCTCGAAGCTTATCACTGTATGTCTTACTTGAGATCTCCTCGTTTGTTTATCAACATCCAATGATGATAATGATGAACACATCGGGTTCCTAACTTGTCGTCATTATCCTCTATTGGAGGTTTGGAAGAAAAAAGCTTCCAACCGCCAACTTTTTTTTTCGCCAAATGATTGTTGTTATCATTTACACTGACACATGACCATTTCTCTCTTTCTGTTTGTTGTTATTCTCATCGTCATCATTTGTCTATCATGACCCAACTATGATTGTAGGCAAGAGAACGGCCCAAGACAAAAAATTGTCAAAGGAGGTCGAACAAGCCATACGAATAAAGAAGGAGCAACAAAATGGTGACATGTTATCCACATCGATACCCACCTCCCATTCTCCTTCCTCTGCAAAAGCAGCAACAACAGTAACAACACAACAACAACAATTGTTGACGACTACTACTCCATTTGACCCTCAATCATCGATGAATACGAGGACGAGAGCTGTGTCCGCTCCCCATTTCTATCATCACTATCAATCCAAGGCACAACAACAACAACAACAAAAGCAGCAGCAAAATCATTATCATCACTTTGATGAATTTGATCCAGAGGATCCAAACAGTCAGGAAGAAGGCATGGATGATCAAGAGAATGAGAGTTGCATTGATGAGAATGGAATACCCATCATTAAGAGCAATGATTACATGAGAAACATTGCCACATCAAGCTTCTTGTCACCTGCACTGTCTCCACCTTGTCCACATGACCTCAGTGTGCCCATGAATCCATTTGGCGACACCAAATCCGACACTCAAAAGTTCATTGATTTGATCAGTTTGTTGAACTTGTCCTATCCAGACTATGACTTTTCGGGCATTAAACAAGAGGATTTCTCACGTGAAATGTACAAGGAACGTCTCATCAATTCCATCAATCTCAGTCTGAGAGATGCCCTCAATGGTGATCAACTGAATCAACTGTGGAGAGCCATTGATAGCATTGTCAGCATCTATGAGTGTGAGATTTACACGTATAACCCTGATAGAAATCAGGATGATCCAACAGGTGATCCACTTGCATTGTCTAATGGCAAAATATGGGTCTGGAACTACTTTTTCTACAGTAAGAAGCTGCGGAGATGTCTCTTCTTTGCCTGCAGTGCCAGAAACAAAGCGTACTACAATGAGGACTCTGATGACATGTCAGACTCTGACTATGACACGACGTACAGCAATTCCAAGAATGCCAACGTGCACATGGCCCCAAGAAACTACTACGACTCTGACGAGGACATGTATTTTGATGATTTGTAGAATGATACACATCTGGCTTTTTTTGCAGAGGGTACATGCTTCGTCACACACGAGCTCCACTCGCAATCCGATCACCCACACACGCCACATAGCTCCTGTGTTTTGATAAGAGACGCAAAGTAATTGGAATGCTTTGGCCATCTTCATCATTGATAGGCGAGTGTCGTGTGAGTGATCGATCGGTAGTGGTGCGTGTGGAGTGTGCATGTGTGCGAGACATACTTGCAAAAACAAAATGTGTGGGCGGATTGTGAACACACTGACAACAAGAGAAAAGACACAAGAAGATTGCGCCAGCTGCACGAGGAGCTGTGAGTATGCTGTTGTCAAAGTATGTCACCACTGAAAAGGACCCCAATCCCTGCCGTCTGCGTCATCATTCATACCTTCTCAAAAGCAGTCGCATTGCTGATGCTTTCTTCCATTCTCTCTATCAACAATAAACAACAATCCATTTTTCCTGGCATGGTGTTGGTTTTTTTCCTTTTCCTTGTATCGAGGGTTTGGGTTGTTTTGATGGTAATGTTTTTTGATTCATACTCTTGCTAATAGAGTCCTTGTTTGTGTGATGCACAACAATGACAACGAACAGTAGCGATAAAATGACAACAAAAGCAGAGAGTGCAATTATTTGACAACAACAATAGAGAGTGGATGGACATGACATCATGCTGCATTTTCGAATTGCAATAGACACAAAGACTGAATTTTTATGTACTACATGATTCATGATGTGTTGTGAGTTGTTCCTAGTTTGTTCTCAACACTTGAACTGTGGCCCACATGAATGTTCATGATGAGTGTGTGACTTCTTGAGACTATGCTAAACAGAAAAATCAATGAGAAAAAAAGAGTGAGGTGATTCAAGATGCTTGCATTATTGGTTATCAAGGTTGGTGGTGCCTGTGCTGTCCAAAACCTCAGATTTGTTGTTTGAAAATGAAATGCAAATTGTGTGCGGCATAGAAAGTCATTGAAAAACGCACGTGCAAGTTGAACATTGCACAAAATTTTGTCAACCAGAGAAATCTCCGACGAGTTTTGGCTCTACAGATTTTTTAGGATACAATGGGTGGCTTGTCGGTGGTGAGAACATAATCTTATACTCTAACACATATTCAATCCAGATGGTTCTCTGGTCGACACATCTCACCCTTTCAGTGCGTCTCTTGCCAAGTTGCTTAGAAAATGGCGAACTTTTTCACTGTACCTAACGCTATCTTGGTTAAGATACCTGGGTTGTAGAATACTTCCTCTCTCAGATCAACTTGTGTGTTGGACCCAGGTGTTGGTAAGGAACAAGTTTGGTCTCATCATTTTTGATGTCCTGGTTGTTGAAGGAATAGGAGTCGGTGTCTCCAACAAACTTAGGAACATTGAAGCAATCCTGGCGTACTACTTTCATTGATCTCAGTATAAAGCGACGTGGCAGTGACTACTAGAATGAAACAATCTGCCTGAGCCTATTCTTGTTAATGTGAGTTGTCCTAGTGCTAATGTTACATGTTTTCAAGTGCTCAATGAGAAGCAGTTCTCTTCTACAGAGTACAGCTTGACAATTCAGTTTTCATTGTCATCGAACTGGCCACTTTGTCGATTAAATTGGTGTATTCGGAATTGTAGGCAGGGACTCGAGCTCAGAACTTCCTGTTACTCCGACAGGACGGTCAGGTCAAGAACAACGTCCAAAACCATGACAAGCACAACTACCAAACTTGAGCAGGAAACTGAGGAAGACTTTCTGACTCTCAATATTTTCGAATTGTTGTCATGTGACCTGCAAATGTACATGTTGACATTCATGACACTGACAGACCTGTATCATGTCACGTTGAGTTGTAAACATGGATCGTCCTTGGTTCTGAGTCCAGATACTGATGGGTATTTGTGGAAAGGGATTGCCTGCCGTCTTGGGCTACTGGACTACAGTCATGAAGAAACCACTGTAGCCAACATTGAAGAGGGTCGGGATGAACAAGAAGAAGAATTGAAAATGTTGAAGAAGACCACAGAGACAAATCCAACATGTCGTAACGATTGTGTGTGGAGAGAACTTGTTCGTTCGAACATGATCTATTGGGATCCCAATACAAGAACAGAAGACTCTGATATTCAGATGCACAATCGTAACAAGACAATCTCGTGTGAGAAAACTAACCTTTGGTACACCATTCGAGCCAATAGAAAACTTGAAATGGGAATGGTACATTGTTGGGAATACACTCTGGATGATCATGATAATGGAAGTTACAATGCCTATAGAATATTCGCTGGAATTGAGAGAAGTGATTTTGGGTTTGCCAAAGAAAGACACTACAATATTATCGGGTATCACACTCAAGGTATCGGTTTTAACATCGGTCAGCATACTGTTCACAGAAGTGGTTCACGTAGCCAGTATGCTAATGTTGTTAGGCATGAGACGAGCTTTAACTTTAGCACAGGTGACACAATTGCTACGGTGCTCAACTTGAAGAATTTGTCGAGCTCAGAGAGTGCATGTATGCATCTCTTCAAGAACAATGAGTACTTCCATACCATAGAAGACATTCCAACAAAAGGAATATTGTACTATCCAGCCATATCGGTCATTGGTCATCACATAGTATCCATTCGAATGAAGAATTTATCAACGCTCGATCACAAGATGTGGTGAGCCTGTAATTCACATGAGCGGTCAGTGATGACGATTCCTTTCTCGTGCAATCTAACGACACACCATTTCATGAAGGAATGTTTGACGCAATTAATTCTGTGGTCCGATTGGAAGACGTTCCTCCAATTTGAACGTATTTTGTTTCTTGATATACTCAAGTGAGTCGTACCACAGAATCCTAGCATCCTCATCTCTCTTCCCGCTCTTCATTGCCTTCACATGTCCGACATGTTTTTTTAATACAACCATTTGGTTGCTCCATTTTATTTTCTGATTATTTACAATGGATAACGCTTGTAGGAAATGAAAAGGTAGTGAAGGGAGTCAATGCACCTCTTCAACCTGTTCATGAATGTTCTTGCTTTCTTCTCTGCCGTGATGTTCTTCACTCCGTTCATTCTTCAACCTTTTGTTACTTGTTCCACTGTTTCATTCCCCACGCCCACCATGCCTAGAAGAAAGTCTTTGCTAGTTTTTTGGTGTTGCCGCACAGTCAATTTACCATCCTGCCACACAACATTATCAAACCACAGGTTGATAGGCTGTTTTGGGTGAATACCCAGCTTGAAAAGTTCTTGCCCGACAGGGCCAGCCTTCTCCGGTACAGAATGGCTCTTGAACAGCGGATGAGACAATGTTGAATTGTCTCTGGCTCTTTGTGGCACCGACATCGTGCAATCACTTCCCGGCCATACAGACAGCGTGGCTCTTGTGTGCATGTCTGCATCCTTAAAACCATGATTTTTTTTTTAATACAACCATTTCGGCTGCTCCGATTTTATTTTCTGATGATTTACACTGGATAACGCTCGAAGAGCGTTATCTCCTCTGTTACTTTTCATTTCTCACAATGACGCTCGTAGATTGCGTCAGCTTGCAACCAGTAGAGCCCAAATCCCTTGATTCTTTCAGTCCTTTGTTGGTTCATTATTGACTGTAGCTGCTCTCTACTCTCGATATGGGAGTCCCCCATCATAAGAGTTTCTGCGTTACTGCTGGGGGTACCCTCTCTGAGTAACTGACATCCACACTCGTTCATTTGTGACAGCATGATGTTCAGCATCTCGTGAGATCTTGCCCCGATCTTGCACCCCGGGAATTCAATTCTGATTTCCTTCAGACTTTTGAGCTTGTGGTCCAGGACCAGTTGGTCCCATCCTTAAAACCATGAATTTAATGGCTTTTTTTTTTCCATACAACCTGGCGTAGCCACTTTATTCTTTACAACATTTTAGAAGCGATTCTACTCTGCACCGTCACGGTGCAGAGTATTGTATCACTCCCTATCGACTTCAAGTCAGAAGTGAATTTAATGGCAAAAAGTACGTATCGGGAGAGTTAACAACATCGGTCATGGTATAGGGGTAGCATTCCAGACTGTCACTCTGGCGACCCGGGTTCGATTCCCGGTGATCGAGATGTTTTATCAACATCGTTTTTGATTGAAAGTTTAGTTCAAGTTCGACATGGAAGAACTGTACTTTTGTTCAAGGGCAAACAACACAAACAAAGAAGACATTTTGTCACACATTTACCTCAAAATAACTCCACCACACAAACACACCAATGCAGAAGCATCACTGTCCAGATCCTCTCCCCTCTCACTTTCTCAACGACAGTCAACATCATCAACAGAACAATGTACACACAGAGTACGTCATTGCTCCTTCTCAGCAGTCGTCCAACAAGGCTACTACAGCCACAACTACGACAGCTGATAGTAAAGTAGTGTCTTCATCTTCTGCTCAATGCTTTCTCGTTCATAATCTTCTCTCTCAGGAAGAATGTCAATACTTGATAAAGAGGAGTGAGGATTACGGTTATGATTCCATTGATCAAGAATACCCTACTCACTATCGTAACAGCTCACGTGCCATTGTGTTGAGCGAAACGTGGAAAGATTGGTTGTGGAGTCGTTTGACAAGCGCTCTTCAATCCACTGTAAAAAATCAAAATGGCGCCAATTCTTCTGCCTCTTCTGGTTCGTTGAACTGGGAAGTGAAACCATTTGGATTTGATAACAATGGTCGATGGGTATCTATTGGCTTGAATGAATGCTTCCGTTTTAGCAAATATCAACAAGATGAGTTCTTTAAACCTCACATTGATGGTATGTTTGTTAGAAATCGTAATGAGAGAAGCATCTTCTCAATCATTGTCTACTTGAATGACAATTATGAGGGCGGAGAGCTTGAGATGTACTCCATGGACGACAGTGTCAAGGTCACAGATTTGAGTCAAGTCGATGCACCATTGGAGTGCATTGCTCAGCTAAAGGTCAAGGCCGGAACTGCTGTCATTTTCAATCAAGATCTTCCTCACTGTGGCTCCAGTGTCACCCAGGGAACAAAGTACATTGTGAGAACGGACATTATGTTCCGTCGTGTCGAGAACACTACAACAGCCATCATGAATGATACGTTGGCTCCCTATGATTATGAAACAAGTGAGGAGTACAAGCAAGCTGTTCAATTGTTGTTAAAGTCGGATGAGATGGAGCGACAGGGTAACGTCGAAGAAGCTACCAAGCTCTATTTGGAGGCACAAGCACTGCAGGCACGCATGCCTTCCTCTTCTGTTCTCGATGCAAGAAACGTAGAGTCACGTGAGCTTGCTCATTTGGAAAAGGTGCCTGATGATGCCATGATCCTCTTGCTAGAGTATATGGAAGCAAAAGACACTGCCAAATTTATGAGATGCAACCGAAATCTCTACTACTTGTGTCAAAATTCAAGAATTTGGCGCCAGTACTATCAATTGACTTGGCCATTGGAAACCACGTCCTATTTCGAGCTGCTCTCATGTGGAAACAAACAAGATCAACAGTCTCACAACTGGTATCGTAGCTACAGAATTCGATCATCGAATTCTATTGATTTTAGAGCCCTCGTTATTTCAATCAACCCAACAACTATTAGCTATGGATACTTGGATGGTCCCAGAGAATCAATCCCAATGTTGATTGGTCGTCCAGATCATCCTCACTTTAGTATGACTGGATTTGGTGTTGATGACTATGTCATTGGTGATATGGCCGAGAATTGCTACCACATTTCTCGAGAGGAAGTGTTTGTTGAAGACACAATTGACATTCACCTGTTGCGTAACGTCATGGACTACTTGTATGATCGAAAGTTGAATGTTGAACCAAGTATGCACCCAGTGGTGTTCACCGTGTCCCCAAATGTGAATCCAAATGCATTGAACAAAGTTGCAACCATGTTTTTCGACTCGTTTATGGTACCAGCAATCAAGTTCGTCGATGAAGCCACAGCATACTCGACAGCTATCGAAGATGAAACATGTTTGCTCGTACGCTATGATGACAATGATGCCTACTGTGCACCTATTCATAACAATGTCCTGTTGAGGCAAGCACTTCGATTTTCCAAGTCCAATGGAAGTGTAATCAAAAAGTATATCCACAATAGCGTCAAGGATGGAGGAATGAGATGGGTAAGTTCATCTCATGTAGAACAAGTAAGAGAATCAATGTACGTAGCAATGAACTATGAGGAAGAAGTCAAGACAGTGGAACCCCTACATGTCGCATCTTCCTATGGCTCTGCCTTAGTCCCAGAAGTGGCTGTGAAGGCACCCGAGATCATCTTTAACCCCAATCTTGTGAAGGAAAGTACTGAACCAGGTATTATTGACCTCATTGTGCAATGTGCCGAGCTTGTACGTGATGAGAATGTGAAACAGGAACTCTTGAACAAGATTACTTTAAGTGGCCCTTACTTCTCTCTTCAAAACATGGTGCCCAGAATGGTGTTGGAATTGAGCAAGCACTTTACTGATTTCAATGTACAACTTGGAGTGACTCAAGACGACGTTGATGCCGATGACGAGGAGGAACAATCTATCAGAAAGTGGACCAGCAAGCCTTCCAGTATTATTTGGGAAGGAGCCAAAACCCAGGCTAACTTGTCCAACTTCCGTGACAGCTGTACTACCATTGCCTGTTTCAACCAAAACAATGGCTCCCTGTATCATCGTGAAAAGGCACATGAGTAATAATAAGCTTGCTTCAATTAAAGGTTGTAATTCAATCAAATTTTCTGCAAATGTGTGAGTTCTTCATTGTTCAGAATGAGCAGTTTTTAAAAAATATAAGGATTAACTTTAATCTTGTTTGAATTGACGAGATGGGGATCTGTTGGCAGAGTTATCGCCTCCTCCACTGGCTGGTTCAGTGAGTTCTGGGGCAGGAGCGTCAATACTCAAATCAACTCTCTTCTTGGTGATGCTTCCAGACTCATCAAAGAATCTATTGTTTCTCTTGATGATACCCCAGTCATTGTAACGAATTCCGTGCTTGATCATGGCAGCCAAGGACTTTGGAGCCAACATTTGTCTCAAGTAGAATGGTTGATTAGGGACAAAGTGATGAATAATGTGAGTGGCTCCAAAGTTGAATGAGAACAATTGGAGTGGATACATGAGCCAGTGATCAATAATTTGATTCTGATAGTAGACCGAGTTGTGTGGAATATCACCATAGTAGTGGCAATAACTGGCCATCATGTTCAAACAAGCCTGTCTCAACACGTTTGGCATCAAGATCAAAATACTCAAATCTCTGACAATAGGCCATCCCCACTCTGGCAGATAGAGCACAGGATCGTACGATGTCAATGTCAATCCCAAATTCAATCGACAATAGCCCATAAACAAGTGCCACAAAATGGTAAATGGAATCACAGAGGGGAGAGCAGCAAAAACAAGCTTGTGCTTGCTCCAGTCCTTTTGATTGTCTTCTTGCAACTCGTCCAATACCAACACATTGGCAAATGGATAAAAAGTGAGTGCCCATCTCAACAAGTCCAATGGTCTTCCCAGTCCAATCAATCGTTCTTCAATGTCCTTTTCAGTACCAGATTCCTGATGATGTCTAATGTGAATCATCTTTCTGTACCATGGTGGAATACTCCACTTGGTAAAGTGAATAAAGACAAACATGACATGTTGCATCCATTGCTTGCTCTTAAAGTACAAATTGTGAATCAAGTCATGCTCAAGTTCATGCATGATACTACCAGGGAGTGCCATCAATGGAATCACAAGACTCCAATGAATCTTCTTCTTCAAATAAAAGAGTGCAGTAAAGCAAAGGGCAATCACTGATAGGATAAAGGATAGGAATCCGAGAAGGTCTTGTCTATTGAGCCAAGTGTACTTTTTTCTCAGTCTAATCTCTTCATTCTTGATGGTTTGTCTAATGGCTTGAACAGAGACACGAATTTCCTTTTCACCTAGGAATTCTTGGTTTTCGTGAGAATTGTCAAGCTTTTGTTGTTGTTCTGGAGTGAGCTCTGGAACGGGTCTGGCTTGCTGTTTGGAAACAGTGGCTGACATTTTTTTTTGTTATTGTTGTTGTTCGCTTTGTTTTGTTGGTTTGGGCGATGGGGTGTGTGAAAAACAGCTGCTGGTAAATTGGAGAAAAGTGTTTGCTTTTTTTTGGTCGAGTGGTAGTTGTTCAAAAAAAAACACAAGTCAGAACTCCAAGAGAGAGTAGTTGTTGTTGTTTGTTGGTGGAGAGTGGGTTTGGAAAAAGTTGTTGTTTTGGTTGGATGATTTTCGTGTTATTCGTTAACGTGGAAAAACACCTCTGATTTGAACTTGCTACGACACCAAATCCAAATTCTCCCTGGAGGATTATGCGAACAAAATTTGCCGAGTATTACAAAGAAGGGGTTTTTTAACTGGTGAAATTCCCGCTTGCTGGAATACAGAGGGATTCTCAGCAATTTGGAGCATAATTTTCCCCAGATATGAACTCGAACTTCAAAAGTGCATGTCTCAATACCGATCCTGACTGTTGAAGTCAACTACTGCATGGTGCAGATCTGTAGATGTTGCCATCAGATAGTGGAAGCGTTGTCGAGCACTCTACCCAAAATTACGAGAAAGAAAGTGACCTGAAGGAAACTTGAGTTCAGTTCGTGTTTCTTAACCATCGATTCAATGAATGTTCAATGAAGTTAATCCGATCTGAAAACTTTGCCCACGTCATCCACAAACACCAAAAATTGTTGCCTCCAATTCCGCCTCACACATTCATCACCAAGAAAGAAAAATTATCAATCAACATTGACCAACACAAGTGAAAAATGAGACAAAGGTAATTTGATCATCATCACCTCCTTTTTTTTCTCCCAAATGATCTCGTCAATACAACTTGAAAGCTAACCACAAAAAACGACATTGTCAATTTTTCACTTTCTCTGTGTTGTTGTCGATTGAAAAAATTTCAAACGTTTATCGTGGATCAATAATAATTCTCACAATGAAATGATTCTTTTCACTCGTGTCATCATGATCACTCGTACAGAACATCTGCAAAGCCACAACAACAAAGAGTCACCATGTCCACTGGTGATTCAGGTATCATGAAGACTTACTTTGGCGACAGTGATACCCCTGGAATCAAGGTGTATGTGTCATCATCTCATTTTTTATTTTCTCTCTCGATTGATCTTGTTGTTGCGTCATCATGTGATTTGACTTGTTGAAAAAACAAAAAACTGACCTTTTTTTTCTCGTTGTTTGTTGTTTGTTGCAGTGGCCCAATGACTGTCTTGGTTGGAAGTTTGGTGTTCATTTTCGTTGTCATCTTGTTGCACTTTTATGGAAGATTCATTAGAGGTTAAACACATGCATCTCCTCTCTCCAATCACATTGACTCTTTGAAGCAACAAAGAATCAACCAACTTGTGCTGTATTATAACGATCTATGATGAGCGATTAATGAAAAACAAATTTGTGAGTGAATGATTTGATGGTTGGCTGTCTATTGCATGTGCAGTTTCTGTCTCGATCAAACATGAAATAAATATTTTTGAATTGAAACAATATAAGTCACAGCTATGTAATTGTTGCATATTGGCTGTAACACTCTGATCGACTTGCTCGCCGGAAGGCTTAAGAAGAAAAGCCAAAAGGTTCCTCCGAGCGTGACTCGAACACGCGACCACAAGATCTACAGTCTCATGCTCTACCATCTGAGCTATCAGAGGAGGGATACTGGCATTCCTTCCGAAAGGAATAAATATCTATTATTAGACATATCCCAATTTTGCCATTATTCCGACGCGCGGAACGAACACAAAAACATCAGATGCGAAACCAAAACACGCCAACATGGCTGAACACCTATCATCAGATCAAACAACAACAACCCACATCAACAAGTCCATCTTCCAATGATCCATCCTCTACATCTACTTCTCTCTCACCACACCTCCAGATTCTTCGCGTAAATCAACTAGACGCACAACGATTGGACTATGAGATCACAATAGGACTCAATTCATACTTTAAGCGCATGTTTCAATTTTTTGATCCATCATTTATCGAGCGATATCAACCAGAGCTTCAAGCCCTTCTTCAATTCTGCATCTATCGTTTTTCCATCATGGAGAATGATCAGTCGTTTGGTGATCGCATACAGAATGTAAAGTATGTGTGCAGCACGACAGGTCACAAAGTTTCGCGCCAAAAAAAGTGGGCTCATGCATTTTTGAGCATTGGACTTCCCTATTTGTTTCAAAGGCTCAATCGGATCACAGTGGATTACAATTGGGGCGGAGAAATGCACAATGTTTACAATAATCAAGTGGATACAAATAATGATGAAATCTCATCACAACGGTCAAGGTTGAAGCTTATGGTTTCAAAGCTAAAGTATTTCACGTGGAAACACATGCAAACTGCTGAAATGTTCTATAAGCTTTTGTCTCTTGTCAACTTTGTTCTCTTTCTCAATAGAGGCAAGTATAGGAGTATTGTTGACAGGTTGTGTGGCATGAGGTTAGTGTATTCATCAAAGTTGATGAATCGGCAAGTGAGCTTTGATTATATGAATCGTGAGCTTGTGTGGAACGGCTTTGCCGAAATGATTCTCTTTCTCATTCCACTGATACAGTTCCAGAAATGGAAGCACTTGTGGTCGAGACTTCTTTATCGCTATAGCAGGGCGAACAAGGGTACAAAGAGCAGTGTGGCAAGCCATGATGTTCACAAACAACAACAGGAACAAGCAAAACAACAAAAACAACAAGTGCTCAAGAGATGGAAGGACAATAGCAGAGATGTTGCCTGTACTGTGTTGGGCAATACTGTGTGCCCATTGTGCAAGTTGGATCCGATTCAAGTGCCCTATGTGTGTGATCCATGTGGTCACGTATTCTGCTATTACTGTATTTATAGGAATGTGGGTGATATGGAATCAGCATATTGTCCAGAGTGCAACACACCAATTACTCACTGTAAACGTGCTGCCGGAACTTCGAGTGCAAATGTATTCGATGCTTCGTGATGACAGTACAAGTTAAATAAATAGGTTTATTTATTTTATAGGATATTAACATTTGAATGTTTTAGGCAGGTCTTTGTTTCCTGAACAGAGCACAGCTGATATTAAGACATGTTCATGTTGTTAATTTTGTTCGGATCCATTCATAGGTCATCGTAGTCACCGAGCAAGGCATCAATTTTCTCTATTTCATCTTGATCCAAGCCAGAGAAAGGAGTAGGTTGTAAGGAACTGTCCATGAATAAGTGCTCCACGTCTGTCTCGTCATTTGCGTTCTCCTCCGATGTATACATGTTTCGAACGATATCGGCAATATAGAATGGACCATCCAATCGTTGATCCAGAGATGGTCTAATGATCCACACATCAAAGTTCGATATATCTCGATGCTTGACAGGATCCAAGTGCGTCACGATAATGTCAGTGCCAATACCAATGACACACGCATCTTCATTATCTTTCAAGTAATCAAATGTATCCCATTCATCTAGCAACATCTCTTTGAACATTGTGGACTGGAATGACATGTTCTTCTCAGGATCAAACGATTCTTCGTCACAACCAAAGAAAACATTGGATTGCCATTGTGCATCGTTGAACATTTGAATGGATAGTGGTATGTTGTGAGGATAGCAGCCAAATCTTCTGGATTCTGTTGGCTTATTCACTTGGACACTAAAGTCACTTGTCAGGTTCAGTATCACTGATTCATGGAGTGGAACAAGACACAAATCAACATTGTCGTGCTTCATCTTCTTTTGCACTGCTTTTATAGCTGTGGATGGTTGCTGTACAGGTGATTCCCCAGCTTCGTTCACTAGCTTGGCAGGACTAGGTGTCACCATTCTTCTTCGCTTTGCTCGCAGTTTTCTTGAAATAATAGGTGTTTTCGCTTCAAAAACCATCTCTTGTGGTGTTTGTTCTGGCAGCTCTAATCCTGGAATTTCAGATGACTCACTCAACAGCAGTGCTTGTTCTTGTTGCTGTTCATCACAATTTGACTTTGGTACAATTTGAACTCTTCTCACTCTTCTCTTAAAGTGCTTTTCCTTATTGTGAAGATTGAGTGGTGACATGGCAGAATCACTATTGTCATCCGTGGCGCTCTGTCCATCAAATGGCAAGACATATTCTTCTTCTTCTTCCTCATCTTCCTCATCTTCCTCATCCACGTGAGTTTTCTCCGTGAGTTCATCTTCCTCATCTTCTGGGCTATTGTCAAAGTAAATTTGTTCATATTCATCGTCGTCGTTAGTCGTCGTTATTGTTGTGTTGTTCTCTGAGAGATTCATTTGTTGAAACATGCTTGACAATAGTTTGGACTGTGCGGCCATGGAAGATGCCACATTGTTCTTTTGTTGCAGCAAGTGCAGCAAATGTTCGTGGGATTTGTTCAGAACAGCAATGCATTGTCTGGCAGCGTTCAATTCTTGTAACAGAGAAGCAATATAGTGCAGTTGTGGAGTGGACCATTGCAACTGATCAAAAGAGGGGACACTTGTCATTTGTAATGTGTGTGTCGTGTGGTAATAAGGCCTATGTTTGTTGGAAAGGTTTGATGTTGCTCGTTCCAATTTTCGTCTCTTTCTTTGGCGCCCTCTGGGAGTAACGGTCTCTTTTTTCTTTTATTTCTCCTCTCCCGATTGTATTCACCTCACTCATTGTAAAACCCAATTTAGAAAACAAAAATTTACTTTACAGATGACAATTGATCACGAATCTTGGTTAATCCACCAAGCATAATCTCCAACGTCTCACGATTGAGCTCAAACTGAACTGTTCGATTCTCTGGCATGGCCTGTGCATCCATGACTTGATCCAGAATATCCAAATCGACCACCACAGTTGGAGCATTGAGAGAATCAATGCTATTGGAGGCTGCCTTCATATCAATTCTCCATTTCATTTCTTGAAGCTTGGGTAGGCCAATGAGACTCTCCGATGTCATTCTTCTCCACAGTGGACCATACTTTTTAATTACACCGACAATGAGTTTCATCAACGGCACGTGGTTCATGTTCTTGACACGCTTGGGTGAAAAAATCACCTTTGCCATTTCTTCCATGCTTTCCAGCGAGTGAGCATTGTGAAAGAGGTCCAATTGAATGAGAAACAATGCACATTCTAGCATTTCATGCACTTGTTTTTGTTGTTCAATGGTTATCATGTTTTTGGATGCATCTTGTTGTTCTTGTTCTTGCTGCTGTTGTTGTTGTTGTTTGAAAAGCTCTTGTGCTACGGATTGAATAAAAGTGGCGCTAAAACCGTCTAGGCGGCAATGAAAAACGCGGAGAAATACCTGATCGACAAAGGATTTGCTGGGTGCTTGTGTGAGCAGTTGGAGAGATGATATGTCTCTGACTTCCTGGTTGTGCAGTAACATTGTTGTGTTTGTTGTTGTGAACGATCGATTTTGTTTTTTTTTCTGGTTTGTGTTTGGCGGAGCTTTATTGTCGGTTCTACCACAATGAGAGCTTCAAGTACAGCAAGAAGGAACTTTCCAACAAAATGCAATAGAAGGAACAGAGGTAACAATCTCTGTGAACAACATGAAGGTTACATATTAAATAGTGTTTATCTTCGTTGGTTAGCGCCTGGACGAGGTCTTGCAGATGGATTGGATGGCAACCTGGTTTGTCTTCCTGGAGCTCCTCTGGTAGGGGCAGGACCGTTTCTAGGTCTCTTGCTCTTTGGTTGGTCTTCATCATCCGAGAATTCTTCTCTGTCTCTCTTCTTCTCATCAGATGCATGAGCCTTCTTTAGCAGAGTGTCCCAATCTTCACCCTCTTCCTCAGATTCATCACTCTCATACTCAGATTCATATTCATCCGAGAAATCGTCACTCTCATATTCGTCACTGCTGTAATCTTCGCCCTCAGATGCACTCTCAGGTTGATAATCTTCCTCTTGTGGTTCATCATCATCATCCACGTCATCTGTGTTGCCCAGATACTGGCTCCAACCTCCTTCACCCCAAGGGTTCCACTCTGGATCAGCCTTCATAATCTTTATAATCTTGCTCCAAACAAGATTAATCTTACTCTCAAAGTAAACAATATCGACTTGAAGCAGCCAATCCTTCAATGTTTCGAGCTTATCGGTTGGAATACAGTTGATGGTAGCAACAGGTTTCGAGTAATCCTTCATGACGAACACCATGTCAAAGTTCTTCAGACCGAATGAAATTCTTTCAAAGACAACCATTTCAACTTCGTCCAAAGTAAGAACAAAGAATGGAGCTTCAGTTAAACTGACCAAGCAGTTAACTGTTGGTACGAGATTGACGTTGGATCTGAATGGAGTACCAGTAAATTCCAAGTCACGATAAGGAATATCGAATTCCATGTTTGACTTTTCTTCAACCTTCTTTGCAAATGCAGCAAACTCATCATTCAACTTCTTCTTCAATTGACGTTCACGATATTCTTCTTCAATAGATTCACTGTCGGTTGTCGTTCTACGATACTTTCCAACCAAGTGATCAAACTCTTCAGTGACATCGGTATAGAATTGAATATCATACTGAGCCTTCTTACCAATCATGATTGGACTGTGGAGATGGAAGTGAATTAACACAATCAAGTCCTTTTGTGCGGCCTGGAAGAAGGCATTCTTGATGTTTCCGTACAGGATATCGACACGCTCTCCCTTATGGGCCACGAATCGAAGACCGTTTTCGTGGGCCTCAAGAGTACCTACGGCCTTCTTACCTGGTCTCATGTACAGATCGATAAGTTTTGGAGGGCGAACACCCTTTGTCAGAACGAGATCACCCTTCTGGAACTCTTTGCGGTTCTCGTTGATGTCCTTCTCCTTATCAGATATCTTCTTTCTCAAGTCGAGAATGTCTC
Organism: Tetramitus jugosus; assembly: GCA_937625935.1. Classification (NCBI taxonomy): domain Eukaryota; phylum Heterolobosea; class Eutetramitea; order Acrasida; family Vahlkampfiidae; genus Tetramitus; species Tetramitus jugosus. The sequence goes on along the minus strand of OW569381.1, from coordinate 128,851 downwards.
TCATGACAAGGGTTAGGTTTCTTGGGTCCTTTGATCTATATGACAATTCCTTGATAAAGAATGTTTCTGGGAACATCTTTGCTGGCGCATAAGGCTTTCCAAAATTGGCCTTTGAATTCTTAAAGTTAATTCTCAAGTGCATGCAGTCGGCTTCATCTGTCTTTGCAACATTCTTAATTGTTGCAATATGGAATGGAATGTGAGTACCGTTGATTGGCAAAAGCACAGTGTCTCTCTTCTTGTCCACCAAGATCTTGTTATGCTTGGCAGTAGGATAATCCAAAGGAGATTTGTATGAGAAAATATCTCCCTTGGCGAGCTTTGCGTCGATGGAATAACTCTCTTTGTCCTTGCTCTTTCCCTTGCCTGTACTCTTCTGGTTTCTAGACTCCTCACTCTTTCTCTTGATCAATTCGTCCAGCTTTCTCCGTCTCTCATCTTCACCATTGGCTTGAACAGTTTTTCTGTCTCTGGTTCTGCTTGTAGGACCTTCTGTCTCCTCAATGTTGATGACAGGTTTCTTGGACTTGGCCGGCTTCTCCTCGTGTTCATCTTCAAGAGAGTATGACACGTCATCATAATCCAAGTCACCAGTGGTCAAGACCTTGGCATTCACTTCGTTAAGAGGCAAAATGACTGTATCACCAATCACAAGAGAATACTTCTTTCTCTTCTCATCGGTAATCTTGTTGTGAGCTGTTTCATCCACGTCCTGGAAGCCAACAAAGACAACAAATGACATTCCCTTCTCAGCAACCAATCGATTGTCGGGCCCAATGGACATGTAGTCGTCCTGAGGTGCCAATCCAATTCCATAGCCAACACTTGGTAAAAAGTGCTTTTCCAAAGCAGGATTCTTCTTTCTAATAATATCCAGAGCACTCTCGTATATTCTGCTCAGTTCCACACCAGGCTTCAACTTACGAATCACCATCTTATAAATCTCCAACAAGAGTTGATAGTTGGTCATTTGTTGTTTCGAGGCATCAATCATATATGTTCTAGCAATGGTAGAGCAGTATGCTTTGAATTTGGCGCCTAATATACAGCAGATTGTACCACAGTGCAAATTGTTAGTGTCGTTGGCAGCGTGAATTTTGAGGTCGTAGCGACCACCGGATTGAATCACAGGCATAAATGGACTTTCAATCTCCACATCATCCTGCTCATTCTTCTTCTTCAGTTTCATACCCACAATTGCCTCTTCGACTGAAGAAGCCAATTTAGCATGAGTGATTTGCTTGTCCTCATCAATAATAGTCTCCATTTTCTGCTTAAAGATCTTCTCTAGAGCACGTGACACAATTTTTGATGAATCCGTAACGTAGCCCAACTCCTGTTGACTCTTAATACTCAAAATATCATGCAAAGCATTCTCTACATCGACTTGCTCAATCGATTTATCGGCAGCACTCACTTCCTTATCAAATGCAGTATACCACTCCTTGACAAACTTGCCCAAGTGCTTCTTCTTTTCACTCTCGACAACACCAACCTTCTTTCCCATCTTCTTCAATTTGGACAACACATCTTCCAAAGAAGTGTTCTTACGATCCAAAACTTCAATATTCTTTGGTAGGACTGAAGATGATCCGGCTTGTGGTTCAACATTCTTCATATTTGCCTTCAGATCATTCAAATAAGTCACCTTCTTGCTACTGGTGAGGAAAATGATTTGTTCATTGTTTGGAGTAAAATCAATCACTAGCAGTGTATCAATAAACTCGTATCCCAACAACCATTCACCAATGGAAGAGCAGAGCAAGTTGCTGCTCTCATCTTCTTCTTCACTGACTTTGCCAATGGGTATCTCGAGACATGAGACACTTCTCCACAAGTTGTACTGTTGTTCATGATGATAGTTGAAAAAAAAGTGTTAGTCACCAACCGCCATTTTGGATAGGAATAGGATCGTAGCTACGATCAGACAGTGAAAACTAGTTATACAACATACCTTTTCCTTCTTGTAGTGCTCAATGATCTTTGTGAATCGTTGAGAGAAAGTTTTTTCGTTGATTGCTACCTTCATACTCTCTAACGATATATGTTGTCTATGTGTGTGATTTGGTTTTTGTGAATGGACGTTTGTCTTTGTTTTTTAGCGAGTGTTTTCTTGAATAGGCCGTTGGTACAATTTTTGGCGCGATCACATCTTGAACCTTCTCGAATTTTTGTAACGGAGAATTGGTCGAAAGTTCGTTTTCTTTGTTGTTCAACACAAACAAAACTTTCAAGGAGAAAAAATGAAAGAGATCTCAACGGCTGTGCACGACAAAAAGCGCCAAAGATCGCAGTCCGACAGTCACCCACCAACCACCACCGATTCCACTTCTTCGGCCTCAACCACGGGTGCTTCATTGAATCAACAACAACAAAAAACCAACAACAATAAAAATAGTCATCAAAACAACAACAACAACAATAGCAACAAACGATTTAAGCAACATGAGACTTCTTCGGCCAATCAACCAGTGATCAATCTCGTCGACGACGAAGATGAACAATTACAATTGGCCCTCTACCAGAGCTCATTCGGTCCCACTGCATCATCCTCGAGTAGTGGTAGTGGTAGTGGTAACTCGGCTCAAAGTGACACTAACAAGACGGATCATAATCGCCAGTCCAAAGGTGATTTTCACAAGGATAACACCCTCTGCTCCATGTTTCACGATTTTGAAACAAATATTTCTCCGAGTCCGACAACTCCGAACAGCTCTACGGCTGCGGAGTTTGTCCCGAGAGAAGCGTACAGAACGATTGTGGATCAGAATGTGTTGTGTGGTATTGTGGATCACGTGTATTCAGACGATAAGAATGAAGTGTTGGGATTGTTGGGTGGATCATATGATTCTGAACACAACATTGTTCACATTAAACATTATTGTGCCAGTGTGAGAGATGTGAACAATATGGCTATTGATGGTGTAGAGTGTGACGGAAACGAAGTTGTCAAGGCTCAGAACAATTTTTCAGAAAAGGGATTGATTTTTGTGGGATGGTATCACTCTCATCCGCGCATACCTCCATTCCCCAGTGTGAAAGACTTGAATATGCAACATGAAATGCAAATGCAAGCACCGTATGCACTTGGAATTATTTGTTCGGCGTATTATGATGAGAGTACGAGTAGTAACAGTAGTGATAAGCATTCGTTTTATTTTAACTGTTTTCGAACGCGGCAAACAGGTAGCAATGTGATGGATCAAGGTGCTACTTGTGCTGCCGGAGTGAATGACAATGGCGATCGACAATCATTGGAAGCGATTAGTGTCATGTGCACTGTGAATCATCAGCCATTGATTACGCCAGAGATTCGTGTCGAGATGCAAAACACACTCCATACTGCATTCTTGGAAAATTGTGAAACATTTATCAATTTGAACAAAAAGTATAGTCGCCATCAATGTAACCATAGCCCGAACGAATTGACTCCTTATGCGTCAAACGAAACTGGCCTTCAATCTATATTTCTCCGTTCTCAGTATCAATCATTTCTGTTCTCATTCTGGAAGAATTCTATTGTTCAGAATGGGAGATCGTTGCAACAGGATTTGAAAATTTTAAAGCGATCAAATGAACAATTGCAGAAAAAGATTAGAAAGCAACGTGCGTTTCTGATGCGGCACATGTCTGAGGATGCAATCAATGAGCTCGTTGCACGTGATGATACACCGTTGATTGATACCAATCGACTGGGTTTTCTATTGACAAATCCATCATTGCCCGCCCGTGTCATCAACTCCCATGATGCTTTCATTGAAGATCGACGGAGAAGAGAGCAGGAGCAACTGGAAGCTGATTTGAAGTTTGCAACCGAGTTGGCTCAGGCAGACTCTCAGCAATCAACTGTATCTGAATCTGATGGTGAAGAGTATGTCGCACAACAAGCAAGCACTTCATCCGAATCAACTGCTCAATCAGCTCTGAGCCGCACAACAACAGGAACAACAAAAAATGAGAACAAACGAAGTGCCCGAAAACCGTGGTTGTTGTTTGGTTCGTTAGGTAAATCAACATCCAATGGTTTGGAATACTATTCATCTGTTACGATAAGTAGCGTGAACTACGAAGTGAAAGAAGGCGTCTTGTATCGGAAACCGGGAACAAAAGGTGAATTCATTGGTCAGATCCATTCTGTGATCGAAGACAAGGGTGAGTGCTTGATTGAAGTCAAACAGTTCCTGCATCCACAGTCAAGGGATATTATTTTGTCTAACCGTCAGGCTCAAGAGCCATTCGGGGAAGATGAACTCTATTCAACGAACGAATTAGAGCGTATTGATGTGAGGAACATTGTTGAGAAGGTGCACGTGATGACCTACGATGACTACCTTCAATGGAAGTTTGGTGAAGATAACACATCATCCCAAGCATCTGCTGGATCTGGTGACAAACATTTCTATTACTCCAGGCTGTACGATTTCAACAAAAAGTGCTTGGTTCACTGCACGCACTAACAATGCGTAAACCAAACAATTGATTCGATTTGACCCTGTCATGCGCAACAATTCTTCAAAAGTTCTTGGTGGCCAAACTTACATTGAAAAACCAATCAAAAAGAATATCCTCACCAACAACAACATGTTCCCTCCAATGTATTCTGTTCCACCTCCTTCAACTCAACCACACGAACAACAACAAAACAATCATCCCATGCAAGCACATGAACAAAGTTGGGAGCAACAACAAGAAGCACTGCTCAAACAACAACAACAACTCCTTCTTCAACAACAATTCCTTCGACAACAATTCGAGCTTTTGCAACAACAAACTCAACAATTTTATCGAAACATGACAGTATCATCTTCTACATCATCATCATCATCAGCTTTTGAACAACAACAACAACAAGTAATGAAAACTTCAACTATATCATGTGCACAATGCAGAGAAGATCACAAAAAATGCTCTCGGTTACTCCCTTCTTGCACTTCCTGTCTCGATCGGGGAATTAAATGTCATTATCCGACACCGAAAAAACGTCCGCATGCTTTCACTGAAAATAACAATCAAAGTTCGACTACGGAATTGTTGATCAACAATGCTCCTCAACCATCATCGTTACATGTTCCACCATCTCCCACTGATAACAACACTTTTGACCGACCATTGAAACATGCCAAAATCAATCATCAATATCATCAACCAACTCTGACAACAACTTCAGCAGCAACAACTGCAACTACAGAAACAACAGCAACTATAGGTAATACAAGGAATGAAAATGTTGAAAATACATTGTTGAACAGTGAAAAGGAACAATCAACGAGTGAAATGATTCGTCACATGATTGATGCCTGTTTTTACATGTATCCACCACCTAAACAACAACCACCACCACCACAACCACAACAACAACAACAACAACAAGAAGAAGAAGAATTGCCATCTGTTACTAATCACAACACCGGTAATAACAATAGTGATAATAGTAGCAATAGTGACAATAGTAGTAATAGTAGTAATAGTCAGAATGATGATGATGATGATGAAACTTCACAATTCGAACAAATGCTCATTGCAAAATTGCTCAATCATCATTTTGCAACTCGATTAAAGGAACAAAAAAAGAACAATAGTGAAGAAGCAGAAGCACAAGACAAGAAAGATGATGAAGCGTGGGTAGAACAAATGGCGAATCGTGCATTGTGGTTCTCAGTCACTGGATTGGCACTGTTCAATATGCCAAGTCTCGAACAATTGCCCTACTTTGACTCCAATCGTCAAAAACAAGTCATTGAAATCATGTCGCAAAAATTACAAGACATCCGACAAATTTTACGATTCGGAGAAAATACAGACTCCGACGACGATGGTGGAGAAGAAGAAGAAAAAGCGGAGAATACAACCGAGGATTTTGAGCAGTGGTTTGGGCTCTTTTGTAAACTGCCAAAACAGTGTTTGATTCAAGTGTCGAAATTTATGCTCTCTCAGGCAAGAGAAACATTGTTGGATGAACGAGTTTTTTCTCGCGTTTCATCTCATTTGAAATTGGCGTATGCATCACAGCTATTAGTTGTGTTTTTGTTGTCGTTTGGTGTGACGGATGAGGGATTGAGTGAGGCACGATTGTTCATGAATTGTGTCAAGGTGTATTTGAAGATGCATGCCAAAACAGCATTTTCGGATGAGTCTGAGAGAGGCAAAGAACAGAGACAGTATTTCGTTAGTCAATTGCATGTTGTTCATTCTGGACTCAAGTCGTTCATGTGGTTGAATTTTGCGCCGCGCGATGGCCGATTATACAATCAGAAATCATTGCGAAAATATATAAAATTGTCGATACGGACGTGCAAGCACGTGCCTCATACGCAAGACACGATCAAGCGATTGAAGAAAATGAAGAAAATTGTGCAGAGAAATATGTTAGATGTGGGGCCACCGGACATAGACCAATTGAATGATTTTTTGAGCGAGTGTCGCGAGATGAGAGGCAGAAATCATGGAACTGGATTAGCCAAGGGTTGGCAGTTTTTCACATTTTCATACGAGATTTTTGCGCTGGAGATTGCTGCTTATAGAGCTGAGATATGCAAGGACCAAGAAGTGTGTGATAGCGTGTGGCAATTACAGCTCGAATCAGCAAACATTGTCAATTCTTTTATGAGCAGGAACGTTGGAATTGGTATTACGGCCGGAGCTCGTATCTTGACCATTTTCAGGTTTACATGTCGCATCCATATTGAACAATCTGCTCGATTGTGCAAGAGTCGATCAAGAAACAAGAGGGAATTATCAGAATGCTTATCGTGTTTAAAGACTTATTGCTTGATTATGGATGGTATTGAGGCAAAGATTCATGTTGAAGATATTAAGAAATTGTCCATCCAAATCAAGCAACAAGTGAAAGATCATAATGAATACATGTCGAAACTGGATGAGCTTGTGCCCGTCACTCCGACTCTATCATTTCTCAACAACGTTGAAGTCATTCATCAAGACGAACAGGCATTTCTCAATTTGTTCCTCGACAATGAGCACTGTTTCATTGAGGAAGAAAACGAACTGGATTTCCGTTACGAATAAGCAAATAAACGACACCATCTTGTCTGTTGACAACAAATAATCTAGATTTACATGAGTGAACACGATTGATTCTTTCGCATCGTACTAAAGTTAAATCCTAAACTCTCTGCCTCTTCCAGAATTGCCTCATAAGCATACTGATATTGACCCATGGTCTGCACCATGCCTCTTCGCAAGCTCTTGAGCTTCATCACTGTTTCCTTAATTTCAAACACAAATGGTTGATCCACATCATCACCATTCTCTGCTCCATCACTACTACCATTCTTCACAGCCAAATGATGTCTCATTTGTTCCGTCAAGATGCACACTGTCATAAATGTGCCTGTTCTTCCAATACCAGCACTACAGTGCACCACGACAGGTGCATCTTTTGTTTTTAATGTTCTCAAATCGTCACACTGTTCACACAACAGCCTAAAGTTCTTGGTTTGATCAGGAACGCCGTGATCTGGCCACTCTACATACTGTAATTGATCCACAATTGTAGTTCTTGTTGTTGTCTCATCATCACTCGTGGTAGAGTTGGTAGAGCTCGTAGAGAGTTGTATCTGACGATGAATAATTTTTTCGTTGCAGTTTGGCACGAATTCATCCTTGATGGTCGTCACAGTAAGCTTTCCACCCAGAGTCACATGATTGTTCTCAAATTGGTAGCTCTCAGATAACTTTGGCCAATATTGAGCACATTTTGGCCTGCCACACTCTAGTTCATTGCACAGCATGACAATGAGAGCGGCATTTTGCTGCAAAATCATGTACCAAAAATCAGCGATGGTAGAGTCCTTGGGTCCTTGAGTGGCAATGTAATTGGTGTGAGTGTGAGGAAACATGGAGCTTGGTATGTAGTTGGCATTGATGTAGTCGTTTCTTGGTTCCTTGTAGTCCAGGAGCTTGATGCGTGAATGTTCATCTTTCACAGTAAAATACAAAAAAAATTTTGGCGCCAAAATGGAAAAATCAATGTTAGTTTGGATACAATCACAACTATCGCGGACAATTATGCATAATGTGCACACAAATCAAACAACAACCTACTTGCTAAAATATCAGAGTATCGGTTCAGATGCATATTGTTCATTGATGTTGCAAAATCCGGAGTTTTATGTGCATAGTCGGACTTTCTGCACTCTTCCCATTCGTACTCCCATCCTGTTGTGCGACCTCCAGAGTTGGGTAACTTGTGGATCTTTCCTAGTTGAGTAAAGTGATGTCTTAAATTTTGTACTTTCATGATCGATCGGTGATGTTTGTTTGGTTTTGTTTGTTGTGAAGAAATGTCGCTCTCGAGCAAAAACAGTTCTTTTTGGTCTGTTCGAGCGGAGAGACCAAAAAGATGTTGCGTGGAATTAGTTTTCCTTAATTCTAAATTTTCAACGCAAGGAGTAAAGTTCCATAGATTTTCATGATAAGCTTGACCAGAGTCTTCTCTATATTTATGAAGTTTCTCTCCATTGAGTTCACTCTCGAGTTTATTCACGGGTGCGAGAAAAGAATGAAGTGACATAGTGTCTTGATCAACTTCGAAGACATCGCTGGACTTATTCAAGACTTGTTCTAATATTGAAGCTATTCATAAAACATTTGAGAGAGAGAGGGATCCTAAATCTATTCATGTCAATTGAGGGTCAATAGACAATTATATTATTATATTTGAGGTGATAAATACTTTTCGAAATATCTGGATTCTTCGACACACATTTTCTGAACAACATACACACTCATTTTACTTTCCAATGTTGACTCAACCTTCTCTTAAAAACACGAAATAAAAGGAGACCGAATATCAAGACCATTAATCAAGGAAGATGTTTTTCTTATAGTCTATTTGACGTTCGATAATTTCTCTTTCTTTTTTGTATAGTCGCTCTACAGACTACATCACGACCATATTCCTTCAGATGGAGACTGTCACATCAGATGGTGTGATACAAAGAGGTCGAGTCGACTCCGATACCACCATCAATGCCAGAACCGCGAGTAGAATACCAACACATACCGTTAATGATACCTCTTCGATGTACGTCAAACTTGTTTTGTAAACTTGGAAAAGAAAAAATGGAGTTGCAAGACATCAATGTAGAGATATATGAATCCTGTGTATGGAGTGATTATGGAACTAGACAATAGATGGAGCCGAATTGTTCATCAAGGTGCAAGAAGAACTTCGCACTGAAAACTCGGGTAAGAACAAGAGCGAATTAATAACAAAGATCATGTTTACAGGTAGATTGTACCAAACCACGCATAAACTATTAGGGAGGGTTCGGTCTATGTACCATCATTAATGGTGTTCGCCCAATGTGGTCTTGTGTGGGGTACTCAATGGGTGTAGTGATGTATTACCGATTCCCAACTTTCACTTGAGTCCTCTAGCATTTCTTGCACTTCGTTCGGGGGTTGATTTCAAAGTAGTCACAGAGATTGAAATTCTTCTTTTAAAAGGAGGGATGTTTTGATCCATGTGGGTTGGCAGAACGTGCTTGAGGTGATATTCTTGCAAATATGTCTTGCAGCGTCTCTCCTTCACCGGCTCGCTCTTCATAAAGAGTATGAATACCGCCAAGTCCGAAAAAGCGAAACGAAAAATTAGAGATTGCATCACAATTCAGCAAATTGACTGGTGTTTTTTCTTTCTCGAGATTAGTGATATAGTGGAGCCACGAAGTGTCCTAGGCCATATTGACTTCTGTCCATGTTTAAGAAAGTGGAGCGAGTAGAATTGGCTTTTTGGTAACATCAAATTGCCCCTTGGTCAAAAGCAAAAGGTTCCTCCGAGCGTGACTCGAACACGCGACCACAAGATCTACAGTCTCATGCTCTACCATCTGAGCTATCAGAGGAGGATGTGTCAACCGAGTTCGCTTCAATAAAAAAAGCAAAACTAAAAACGATGTCTAAGCCGCAATCAACTGCTTGTGGAGGAACAGCCTCTGTGTTTCAAAGAATTCAAGCAACTATTCCCAACATGTAAGATAGGTGCAAAATCGCACCAAATACTGAACATTTTGATTGCGCAGATGAGGACATGTCAGTGTCCCATAAACCAAAACTCCACTAAAGATGAACCGGCTCTGTACAAGGGTAACCTCCGAGTCGAGAGTAGGGAACATCTTCAATCCTTATTCGATCAGGAGAGGAATGCACGAGTAGAGAAGAGTGAGCGTTGGTGGATTCAAAAGGATGCCAACTACAGTGGAGCAGACTTCTGCTTTCTCAAGTACCCACACTCTGTTGACAGAAGGCTGGAATGGTTCCAGCTTCAGGTCAGAAGTGGGACTCTACATACGGAGGATGTTGTTCGATGTCTGTACAACACTTGTGATGAGCCCACAAAGTGTGTCTGGTGCAACAAAGAGCCCGAAAGTGTGTTGCACTGTCTCATTCGATGTCCAAGGACTGTGTATGCAAGAAGATGTCTAGCCTTGACAGTCAGTAAGGAGCTGATCAGAATGGGCGTGTCAGCCAACAGCTGTATCGACATATGGTTCGATAATGTGAGACTGAAGGACGGCAAGATGGAAAAGCGTCTGCGAGCGTCATTGGGAATTAATCAGAAGACCAAGAGCCATCGCTCAATGAGCGATGGCTGATGAAAATGTATTGATAATAAAGTGAGCAACCGCAATGGTTGTATTAAAAAAAAAAAATAAAAAAAACTAAAAACGATGTCAAACACTCAAGGGCCGTACAGGCGATGGTGATACGTCGCAACCACTATTCAGCGTGATCGCTTATCAGTCTAAAGAAGCAGCCGCAAAGACCAATGGCACTCTTGAAGGTAGTTGATTCAAAGACGCAAGTCTACAGAATTGGAGATATAGCCTGGGTAGGAGGGCAAGGAGTGGGAATTCATCCATGAATTCAACAAAGGTGATGACGGAGAAGCAGCCCTTGGAGAACACAAGAGTGAGACCATTTGTTCACCCAGAGCCTGATAGAGCGCTACAGATGAAACACTCTACGGCATCACTTCAGCAGCAACTCAACGACATGACTAACAAGTACAGAATGTGTATGAAGGACATCCATGCACTTAAGAGAGAAGTCTCTAAGTTGCATGGACTGTTCAGAGGGTTGACAAAGAGCTCAGCTACTCGAAATGAACTACCAGTGCGCCAGAGTGAACCATCAGTTCAACAAAGTGAAGACATTGGAGAAACCGAGGTCCGAGCTTCTTATAGATTGAGGGGATTCAAGAATCGTGAGACAGCAATCACTAAGATGTTCCCCAATTTGAAGACTCCTGAAAGGCGAGGTAAGAAGAGGGATACCGAAGAAAATGAGAGAGAAGAGGAACCCAACAAAGTTCATGAATCCGCTACACCAAAGGGCACAGTTCATGTTCACAAGACTGTACCAGCAGTGATTATTGAACACGTGAGCGACAGTGACTTTGAATGAGTATCGCAGTAATGTGGTACAACATTCGGGCATAAGGAGAAAGCACAGTGGTATTATTGCTCTACTCCAATATAGTCCAGAAGTCAGCCTCACGATGTTGTCCGGGAGCTCGAAAAACTCATAGATAGACCGGATAGCGTTGTGAGGTACCGAGTCGAAGGCTTTTGATATATCTGTCAGCAACAGAAACAATCGTCTTTTGTTCCCTCTGCAGCCTTGGAGATTCTGCCGTTGATTAACTTGGTGTACAGCTTTGATACAGTACTCAACAGACAAATTGGTCTGTAGTTGGCAGGATTAGAAGTATCTCCCTTCTTGAACGCTGTGATAATTATCCCCTCTTTCCACATTTTGGGGAACATCCTTGCCTGGTGATTTTGTTAAAGAAATCAGCAAGGATCTCTGTGATGGGGACTTTCAGCATTTCGTTATGTATTTTGTCAACACCGGGACATTTTCGGTTTCTCAGCCACCCAATGGCTTTGCTAACTTCCTCGGTAGTGATTGGGGTGAACGCTTTGTGTATTGTTGCTCTGTACCCATCACTTTTTAAAGCTCTTAGATTATCAACATAGTGGAGAAGGCACCTTCAAAGTACTCGGCAGCCAAATTACCCACTGTGTTTATCAACAACCTCTTGACATTACGATTGTTGCTCCACATCTTCGCTGTTCTTTCCACTTCAAACACTTTAGCGTGTTTGATGATAGCGGATGTGATGATTTTACACAGCAGTTACATCACCCTTCAACATAATTGAGATGTGTGGTCCGACTGGGGTTGAGACACCTCATTGCTGTGTATCACATGGCTTGTCACTACACGCGCCACTTCCTTACTGGCCTGAACAATATCAATCATATCTGTCAGCCGAACCACTTGTAGTTTGTTCTCCAGCGTCTGAGCCTTTTGTTCAGAGATTGTTTCATCTCCTAGCATTAAAATGTCATCTTCAATCAACACTTGGCAGCAATTAAGACTGACTCACCAGATATTTCACCTTCTTCTCTTTGAATCTGCTTGTTTTCAATGACAGTATGTGTATATGATTGAGATGTCATCGTGACAAATGCAGTGCTGCCCTTAACTTCTACATGATGCACTCTATCCTCTCCAATGAGTTTAACGATGTCGTCCTTTGAACTGCCGAGGACCTTGTGAACCACAAGTTTTTTCTCTGAGTCAAGACCTCTCTTGATGCATGAGCGTTTGCGATTCTTCTTGACTCATTGAACATCTCAGCAAACTCGTAGAGTTTATCGTCCTTCACGTTTACCCGCGCAATAAACTGGCCTTTCTCCCATCTTCTGACATGTGCACGAGTCACCCACTCCTTGTACCTTGAGCCAATCATCACAGAACTGTGTACCCTTGATCACGACTTCTTTTTTGTTGATGCTACTTCCAATGTTCTGTACTGTCCATACCCGTCACGCGAGTACTCCTTTGCCCCCAGAGAGGATGGAGTGTTTGCATTTGTGCCCATGTTTTTTTGAAACTTCTCCAGAGGTGCATTTTGAAAGATGAAACTAAGGAACACATCGGGCATGGTATAGGGGTAGCATTCCAGACTGTCACTCTGGCGACCCGGGTTCGATTCCCGGTGCTCGAGAAGATTTTTTCTCATCGAATTGACCTGGGACCTCTATACTGTATCTTTCAGATCAATATTGGATGGATGGATAATCTATATCTTTTTCGTCCCACTGACTTCAGAGGATTCAACTGTTTGTAAATAGTGTACACTTCATAAAGATATTTTATACGTGTACCTTGAATGCAACGATTGAGGAGCAATCTTGCTTTGGTGTCATTCAAGGTACAATCTCGACCATTAGAGTTAGTTGTTTTCTAGTGGTTTCCAATCTTCGGTTAACCACCATGATTCGTTCATCCCTCCTTTGTACTTGCTCACCTTCACACTGAGACTAGAATCTCCAATCAGTGCTTGCACGTATGTCGGCGACCTCATTGTCACAAAGGCCGTATTGTTGTTCTTCACCACTTGCTGTACTCTCAGTTCCAACAAGTCTTGCAATCTCCTCCGTAGTTTTTCCTTCAACACCGTGCATAACAAGCTTCTTGTCATTTTCTAATCCTCTCTTGATGGATGCCTTGGCATTTTTCACACACTGTGGTGTTGAAATGCTCCACAAACTCATAGATCTCGTCTTTCTTGAGGTTGAACCATGCAATATACTCATCTTTCTCCCATTTGATCACCTGGACTCTAGTTGCCCAAGGTGAACACCTGTTTGCGACATGTCTCGCAACCTCCATGACCGAGCCCTGTTGGTTGTTGCCCTGAATGACTTCATGTTTGTTGACTGTACCTCCTGTGGGAAGTGTAGTCCATACAGCATGCCTGTTCTTGACATACTCGCGCACTCCTTGAGAGGATGGAAAATTACGTGATTTCGTTTGTTTGCATCTGTTTTCGCGTTGTTTTTGTTTTTTTTTAATACAACAAATGGTGCTCGCGCACCTTTAGAAAAAAATTGGACCGATTTCTTGACCTCCGCTCATTTTTCGTTCACTCGCCGTTCAATGAGCATCGGTCAGGTGTTCGGTCACTGACCGGTCAGCTTGGGGGGAATGTCTGACCGAACCAGGAACTGGGAGTGACCGGATGAGCTTGAACCGGCGATGAACAATTCTTGGGCGACGGTCCACATTGTGTCAAATCGTGATGACCGCAGAGTATAATTGGTCTGCTCCTATGTCTCAAAGGATCCGATTGGTCCGCTCCGGTGTTTGTTGTAATGGTTGTATTGACTATAAAAATGATTGTAAAGTAATTGCAGGAGAATTGTAAAAATTTATTCAATGACAAAATCAATACACCAATCAAACCACTGTTTGTTGGCTCTCTTCACTTCCAGAGCTATCATGACACAAATCCTTGTTCTTCCTGATTGCAGGAGCGTTCATCTTCAACTGCTTGAGAGTCATTGAAGAATCCATAAAGAATTCCACCCACTTGTCGTATCACTAGGTATACAAAAGTTAGTACCATTGTTAACAACTTCAATAAACACTACATACCAATCCTACAGCTTGGTCATTCTCACCTGAATTCCTCCATTGCTTGAAATTTTCCTCTGTTAAGGACTAGAATAGCATCTTCTTCTTGAACAGTTCAAACTGTTCAGCATCTACTTGAACCAAATTGCTTGTTTGTTCGGGATTGGTGTACATGCTCACATCCCTCATGTATCTACACAAATAGTAGTGCTTTAGAATATGCTTCCACTACTCAAAAGTTAGCATTGTTTGTTGTTGAAACAAAATACAATAAAATGTTCTACATTACCACTGATAATCTATCCTCTTTCAGTGCAGAGGAGCCATTGGACCACTCTGGCAGCAGTTCCAAGAATTTGGACTTGTTTGACATCCAGGCATCGTCAATCCATGCATCTCTATCTCCATCAACTTTTGGAAGCCTCTTGGAGGAGTCTGCTGCTGTTGTTGATGGATGGCTTGATACCCAGGAGACAGAGCTTGAGTAAAAACCATAGGATTGCCGTGGACACTTGCAATATGGTTGTAGGGAGATCCGTTCTGTACTTGGGAGAAACCTTGAGAGTAGATGGCTTGTTGTGGTGTTGTATCAGCTTGACCACTTGTTTGTGGAGTTTGCAGTTGGTGGTCTGTATACATAATGTTAATTTGTTTGTTAGTTGTTGTGATTTTGTATGGTTTTGGTTTTCAATTTTTGTATCTCAAAATTGAGAGGTCGTGAAGCACAGAGCTACGGCAAAACGAGGCAAAAACTTGAAAACAAGAATGAATGACAATTCTACTGAAGTAGATGGATCCAAGTTCCCTTTATTGACAAGTCCGATACAGGCCAAAGAGGTCTGAGCGGTTGATCAAACGTGCTTGGATCGCAACTTGACCACAGCCAGGTCAGACGCTCGAGTGACCCTTGTCTGACCGCTCGTGGTCATGTGGGTTCATTGATGATTGACCCCTGTGTTCATTCTCCGGTCACTCTTTCTTGACTCGACAACCCTTGAGCGACATTTTGAACCCTCCGCTTGACCGGTGCCGGTCAGAGAGACTTCAATCGCCGTTCATATTTTTTTCTAAAGACCACGTTGCTGAACTTTTATTTGTCTTTTGTGTGAGAGCAGGCTTGCCTGCTCTCAATTGTCTAACATGATGTGGTGCTTGCCCAGTGGAGTGGCAGGCCTACGCAACAGGATTCATTCTCTTCTTGGAATGTTGTTTTGATCCCTTCTTTAGGGATTCGTTGCGAGGGCCTCCACTACCATCTGGAGCACCACTGGTGAGGTCAGATGGATCCGTAGTCCTAGCCAGTTGGTAGGACCTACGGAGAGCACCTGACTTGATACTGGCCAACCTGGCCGGGATCTTGTTGACAGCAGTGTCACCAACGGTGACACGTGCTGATCGCTTCTTGTGTTCGTTGAGTTGGGGACTCTGTAACTCACAGTCGGGGTTACTGAGATCCAACTCAACTGGATCTTCTTCGGTGGTTGTGCTTCTTGCACGATCCACCATGATTGCTCGGGCAGCAATCTCTTTCTTGACTTTCTTGAACACCTCGGAGGTGTTCAATACTAGCTCGAGGATTGCTCTGTTACGAGCATCCTCATCAATGGTGTTGTTGGTTGGCTCTTGGTTGACCGTAGTTGGAGTGGCGGGATGGGACTCCGGCATGATCGACTCCCAGTCATCGGTCGTAGACGGAGTCGAAGGTTCGAATTCGGGGATTCGCTCCGTCCTTGGGGACGGGGATGCGAGGGGAATCCGGTTGACGGAAGCCATATCTCTTAACACACTGACTTGATGGCGCAGGTCGTCCACCACAGCCAGTAGCTCTTGGTACATCTTGGTCAGCCTCTTGCTGACAGCCTTGACGGGATCACGTGGGCGTGGAAGGAAGCGCTTTGCTTCCACCTCCACTGGCATGGATTGAACGTTCCGAAGCAAAGCTTCGGCATACGTTTCGGACTCCATCACAACAAAGGCAGTGTCGTGCTTCTTGAGCACGTTCTTGACCTTTGTTGTGCCAAGCATGGCCTTGATGTCGTCCTCCGTCTTACCTTTGACACCGTGGAGGACGACCTTCTTGGCACAATCTACGTTGTGCTTGAGTGCTGCCTTGCAGCCACTCATCTTCTTGTTGTGGTTGAAGGATTCAACAAATGGGTAAATGTTGTCATCAACAACAGTTACCCACGCAACAAACCTCTTGGGGAAGGGCCCTTCTTGATGACTTGAACCCTGGTGAGCAAATCACCAAAATCCAAGCCAATCTTCTTGGCCAAGGCAGCCTTGGGAGAGTCATCACACTTTCCAGTGATGATGACCTCCTTGCTTGGTGCAGTTCCTCTTGGTGCTGTGGTCCACACAGCATAGCGTGGATTCTCATACTCACGAACAACAGGGGTGTGTGTTCGTTTTTTCATCGGCGTTTTTTTAAGGCAAGTAGAACCCTTTTTTTTTTTTATTTTTTTTTTGTTCCATACAACCATGTGTGCTTGCGCAAGCACACGATTGCTCATTTATTGACTTGTTTTGTGAGTGACGACCCGTAGGGCGTCATTCACTCTTCTTCTCTTGTTGTCCCCGACGGTGCACCTACAGGTTGGAAGAATCACTCTGGTGAGTGTTTTGGTTGATGCCCTTCATCAAAGAGCGTAACCTTGTAGTAGGACCGTCGATGGACACAGAGCCATCTGTTGTTGTTTTCTTGTTTTGGGCCTTGTTGCTCATCAGATCACCCAGTGTGATCCTGGCACTCCTCTTCTTGTTGTCATTGAGTTGTGGGCTCTGAATCTCCTTTTCGGAGTCATCATCCACATCCACAATGACTGGTTCGTCCTCAGTCAAACCATACCTTTTGCGTGCAGCAGCCAGTGCCAATGCAGCAATTTCCTTCTTCACTCTTGCAAACACTGGAGAAGTGGTATTCACTTGCTCCAGGATTTGCCGATTTTCAGCGCTGAGCTGTACAACAGGCACTGTTGGCAGTGGTGTTGCACTCCTTTGTTCTTCTGCCTCCATTAGATCAGGAGCAGTACTTTGTGCAACTTCTGGTTCCGGTATCGGAACCGGTTTGTTGCTCTCTTGACCCTTTGTCTTTGTCAATTCCTTGGTGAGTTCTGTGACCTGTAGACGCAGTGCGTCAACCACCGTCAGCAGCTCCTCGTACATCTTCGTCAACCTCCTGTTGACAGCCTTGAGAGGATCATGTGGTCTCTCGACGTATCGAGTGACCGTGGCCTTTACCTTGTTCTCTCCGCTGAGCACTGCTCGTGCATAGGTTTCATCACCCATGACCACGAAAGCAGTGTCACGCTTCTTGAGCACACTGGCAACCTTCTCAGGTCCCAGTAGCTTCTTGATGTCGTCCACTGACATGTTCTTCATGCCATGGACGACCACCTTTCTTGTACAATCAACACTGCGCTTGGGTGCAGCAGTGCTGTTGCCAATCCTCCTCTCTTTGTTGAACAACTCAACAAAGTCATAGATGCGGTCGCCTTTGACCGTCACCCATGCAACAAAGCGTTGCTGGCCTTTCCTCTTGATGACCTGGACTCGGTTGAGCCAGTCACCAAACTCCGCTCCTATCTTTCTTGCCAAAGATGACTGAGAGACACCATTACCGTTGCCAGTAATGACCACCTCTCTGTCACTTGGCCTAGAGC
Organism: Tetramitus jugosus; assembly: GCA_937625935.1. Lineage (NCBI taxonomy): Eukaryota > Heterolobosea > Eutetramitea > Acrasida > Vahlkampfiidae > Tetramitus > Tetramitus jugosus. The sequence goes on along the minus strand of OW569381.1, from coordinate 110,735 downwards.
CTTTCCGTGCAGTGGTCCACACTGCGTAACGGCTGTTGCCGTATTCCTTCACCAAATTTGTTGAATCACCAGACATGTGATTCCGTTTTTTTCTGCGTTTTTTAGGCAAGTAGAACCCTATCTTTTTTTGCTGATGTCACAGAAATGTGTCCTCCATGGCTCAGTTGGTAGAGCGTCAGGCTGTTAACCTGCAGGTCGTTGGTTCGAGCCCAACTGGAGGAGTACTGAGTTTTGGTTCAAAGGGGAGTCTTCTTTATGTGGCTAATTCATTTTGTAAATGTTAAAGACGAACATTTACAAAAGTTGTTATGAACAAACTCAATTTATGAGACTGTGTTGAGAATCCTTGGCTTGATAGTAGCGCGTCATTCGTCTGTTGTACGTTACAGTGTTTCGATAGGTGATAATGCTCAATACGGTACAAACAGCCACTACCATCATTGTGTAACCAACAAAGGAGTAGTGGTCACCAGGAGCGACCGTAAACAAGTCCTGATCACTGTCTTGCCAATTGAATAACAGATCGGAAAATGAATTGGTTGTTACATTCCCAGATAAGACTATTGCAACATCCAACAGTATAACAATGACACAAAACAAGAAGAACCCCATGATCGATGCGGCATGCGAGTACATCGTCAACTTGTCCAAGTATGAGCTCTCACTCGGTGCATTCACCAATAGCAAGGGTTTTCCTAGCAACCACCAACTCATCCAACAAACAAATACATATAGCGCAAACAATAAACTTAGTTCCACACTCAATTGAACCATTGAGGACAATGCAGGATGAACAATAGTATCCTTTGATCGTTCCAAGCAATAAAACGACTTGCATGCACTACAGTACTTGTACGGCATACGAAAGATACCGAATCCACTTCGCTCACTTTGATCCAAACAACTTTGATCAACGAAACCAGGGCATTCGCAAGGGTGAACCACAGTATGCTCCCGTATCCTATCATTGAGCGATCTACGTTCATGACATACTCTACAAGTGTACAAATGAGCCAACTGTACCTCAAATTTCTCCTTCCAACAAAGATCACGGGTCACTTGTTCACTTTCAACCAGTGGTGTTGTTGTTGCTGAGGGAGCAGTCGTAGTTGCAGTTGTCGACAGTTGATTTTTCATCCATCGTGCCATAAATATATCCTCCCACAACCAATCCGAATGAAAGTGATAGCCTTCACCAACATTGTCCTTTTGTTGCCCATTAGGTTCAATCGCGCCATAATGAATCAATTGGTGCCACCGAACAGAGACACCACCACAACAGTTGATAATGGTGTGAGCGGGAAGATACGATAGTATGGAAACGAGTATATCGTTTGGCAATTCATCCATCTGTTTGTAGTTCATGGTCAGATCTGCATGAAAATTGAAATGATTTCTTTTTTTTGGTGTGATCTGGGTGTTTCTTTTCAGTTTCGAAGACGGTGTCTGATCTGAAGGAAACGTGTTGTTTTACGGATCAACTTATTCAATAATGGCATTGGATTCCTGGACGAGAATGGAGATGAGGCGGTCATCCTCTTGAGCAATCTCTGGACGGATATTCAGCCTGTTTAGCAAGTCTCTTCGCCTGCGAAGTGCATTCACATTGAATGGATTGTAGACTAGAATCTTGTCCAGGTCTTTGAGTGCTTCCATGTAGAGACCACCATGCTCAGCAAAAGACGATCGATACATCAACAATTTTGATACAGCCAAATTGTTTGGTTGATCCTTGAGCTTCTCCAGGGCATCTGTACAAACTCGGATACGATACGCATCATTCTCCTGTTCCATGTATGCCGTAACAGCTGCTAAACTTGACATTGTACGGTAAGGTGTGAACCTGTACTTCTTTACAGGTTGATTCTGGGACAATGAGAGAGCTTTGTTGAAAGAGTTGGACGATTGTTCCAACAACATGTAAGCCTCTGCGTAATATTCTTCATTATCGACCAAGCAGCCATAGGCATGAAAGTATGTAACACCGATAAAGTGTTGCACACCTGGATGATTCGGCATCAATGATTGGATGTGCATCAGCTTATGAAACACGTCGGTTGTTTTCCGCAGAACCTGGACTTCATACATGACGTTCAACATGTGAACTGCACAGATGAGTTCAATGTTGTTCGGGAATTGAGACATGATTTTGACTCGACAGTGATCGATCAATCGTTCGAACAGATGACAAAACTGCTCCGAATCAACAATCGGCGTTGTAACGAGCAACACTCTACACTCGATCAAATTCAATATAATTTCGTACAGCGAATGATTTTTGATGCCTTCCTTGCAAATACTTAAGCACTCTGTTTTAAACTCTTCCAACATTTCAATGTAACCTGGTCTGCTATGTAAAAGGTGCTGTAGTGCAAATATTGCCTCATTGACCAACAAAAGACCATTGATAAAGTGGCCTCGAATCAGATCAAACGACACGAGATAAAAGTACACGTCAGGTAAAACAGGGTTCAAAGACAATGCAGTGAGACAATCCCGCTCAGCTTCATCATATCGTTTCATCTCTGCCAACGCTATTGCTCGATCAATATAAGCATCCACGTCACCCTTTTGTCCCAATCGATCAATCAGAGTATCACAATCCTTCTTCATTTGTTTTGCTTGTTGTTCTGTATTCCATGACATTTGCAAAGTGAGTACTCTTCTCAAGGAATAATAAAGAGGTATGATCGGTTCTTGATGAATATATGATTGAACAAGATTTGTCAGATCTTCCATCTTCCCTTTCAAGACATCATCTACGACGTCATTCTCACCCTGTGCATCCAACATTGGACTCAGCTCGTCCAAACGATCCGATATCTCTCTTTCGCGCTTCAACGCAACAGACAATCGCTCAATCAAATAATAATCAACTACTCGTTTCGCTGCACCGTGTCTCTCATTCTTCTTCACTTCTTTAATCAAGCTCATCAAACGATCACACTTTTCAATAATGGCCCCATGATTCGCAAACACTTCAGACTCTAGAATCAAGTCGACAAAAGCAGCCACAATTCTCGCATCCAAATAAACCACTTGTTGTGTTTCGTGACAGTACGATGGCACAGCAGTCTCCATTCTGCTCAAAACTTGAATTACCATTTGAAACTGCTGCTTCAAGTGTGCCATGACACTCGGTCCACGCAACTTGTACATTCTCTGAATCTCCTTCTTCCATCCGCCTCCACTTCCCAATCCATTATTCATGGCATGATTCATCTGCCGTCTCATAAACCTCTGAAACATCAATTGTTGTTTGTCTCTTGTTATCTGGTCCCTCGAAATGGCGTCATCCGATACTGCTGTAGAAGACGATATATCCTTGCCCAACAACAGTGAATCATCATAGAACACATCACCCTTTGCCACATGACAAAACAAATTTTCATAATCCTTGAACCATCCATGACTACCATGACTACTCTTCATGTTTCTCTTCTCATCATCATTATCATTATCATTATCAAACAATAATGAATGACTCATGTTCAACACTTGTCTCTCATTCCAACTAGTCAATCGAATCACACAATCAATCACACTAAACAACATTTGAAATCGATCTGTGAACTGAGGAATCATAATGGCACTCGACGAAGAAGCAATCAACAAATCATTGCTCATACCACTCTTTTGACCATGATGATGATGATCGTGATGGTTGAATGCAGCAGTGACAAGATTCGATCCCCGTGCTATTTTCTTACAAATCATCGTATCATTATCATCATCATTCGTGTGAAGAGCAGTAGTAGTAGTGGAAGGAGTAGTGAGAGTTAGGATGGTGTGAGCTTCACGTATCAAAAAATCACAGTGACTCCATATGAATTGATGCATGAATTCATCTTGTAAATGTCCATTGACTTTTTTATGTTCTTGTTTTTCAGCATGTAGTTGTTGTAGATTGTTGTGATTGTGATGATATTGATTGAGTCTAGAGTTGAACAATGCATGTTTTTGTTGATTGGTCTTGTTGTTGTTGATGTTGATAGTAAAATCATGATCAAGCATGCTTTTTCTGTTATGATAGTGACAAACATGAGAAAGATGATGATGTGATGGGAGTGAGGAGAAGAGAGTAGCACATGCTCTTGTTCGGTTGGTGGATTTGATCATCATGGATCCTGTTGTTGCTCTTCTCATCTCTCGCTCTCAATATTTTTATTTCTCTCTGATGATTTTGATGCGAAATGATCTCTTCTCGAACGAAGCTTTGTTCTTGATCCAGAAGATCGAGAGAGGAGAAATCAACCTCTCGTCAAGAACCACTTTTTTCAGGATAACAAAGAACGCGAGATCTGAAAAACCACCCAGAAGATAACAATAGTAACAAATCAATGACAGAGACCAACGAAAAAGTTGTTCCCATACTGACTACAACTGACAAGAATCATGCAATCGTTCCCAACTCTACCATTGATGAAAAAGTGTTGCACGAACTGTTCAATAAACTGGATCTGGACAAGGATGGACAATTGACGAGTGCAGAGGTACAAAAGGCATTGTTTCGATTGGGTTTGCCCAGTAGTGAAAAGTATGTTCGTGATGTCATGGAGAGTATCAAGGTGGTTGGAACAGCATCGAACCATAATCATCGTCATCCTGCTACGACGGCAGTGACACCAACAGAAGAGATTCACAACATTTCGTACGATGAGTTTAGAATCTTTGTGGTGAACAAGTACAAGCAGTTGTATCAGTTGTTTGCAGAGTTTGATGAGAATGGAGATGGTTTGATTGATGCTTCTGAAGTGAAGAGAATGCTGGAGAAGATGGGTATGATGGATCAGACTGATGAGAGAAATGTGAACAGATTGGTCAGATTGTTGGACAGAAATCAGTCTGGTGGTATTGACTTTGAAGAATGGAGTGAGTTGTTGATGATGATACCTATTGCTAATGTGCACTCATTGTTGGAGTATTGGAAGGAGGCAGCAGTGTTCGATATCGACGATGGTGTTCCACCTCCTCCTCCGCAAAGCAAGGGCACAAAAGCACTCATTCATTTGACTGCTGGTGCGATCGCAGGTGCTGCATCGAGAACTGGTACAGCTCCATTAGAAAGACTGAAGATTTTGTTCCAGATCAATACCGGAAAATCACCTACCATTGTTGAAGGATTGAGAACCATGTACAGAGATGGTGGAATCAAGGGACTATGGAGAGGAAATGGAGTGAATTGTTTGAAAATTGCGTATGTGAATATTTAAATTATTGTGAATGTGATCTCTTAGTACTAATCATCGAATTGAATTTGGATAGTCCCGAAACGGCTGTGAAATTCTTAACGTTCGAGGCTGTCAAGAGAACGTTCAGCGAAAATGATAGTGACTTGACATCGTTCCAGCTGTTCGTGGCTGGTGCATCTGCTGGTGTTGCTGCCCATAGTTGCTTCTTCCCATTAGAAGTGATCAAAACTCGATTGTCTGCATCACACTCTACAGTTTCAGTAACTCAACTCGTCTCAGATATCGTGAAGAACGAAGGTAAGTTCTTTCCGTTCTACCGCGGTTTATCTGTTTCCTTGGCCTCGACTATTCCTCATTCTGGTTTCAATCTGATGGCCTATGAGACATGCAAGCGACTGATTGTGGGCGAGGATCCAGAACCTGATCAAAACAATGTGGTTGGACTAATGGTAGCTGGTATGACTTCTTCCACTCTGTCACAATTTGTATTCTATCCTTTGCATACGATCAAGGCTAGATTGATCATCAAGAATCCATCTTTCCTCAAGTCGGTCCCTGCACATGGTATTCTCTATGCCTCATTTGAGGTGTTGAAACGAACCATGGGCATTGAAAAAGCTCACAAGCACCATCATCATCACCACTGAATGATCTGGATGCCTTGCTTGGCACTGTATTTCTAATCCAACTTGTAAATTTTACAACTTCGATCTAAGAAAATGTGAATCTCTCTGTGATCGAGCAGTTGATGAAACAGATGCCTCATCAACATGTTTGGTTTGACCTGCAAAGCCATGAACAGGTGACTGCTGTTCACCACTGCCCTGATCTCCTTCATCATCTGAATCCAATTCTTCAAACTGTATGGATGATGTGTCCGAACTGATCTCATCATTTTGTGTTGACTGTTGTTCGTTCCCATTCTTGCTTGCATCAGCTTTATCATTTTCTTCTTCTCTTTCACTTTCATCATCACCACTGCTCTCATCTTCAGAGTTTACATCAGCATCCACTGCACCGTTTCCTCCGACACCAAACGCACTACCAATATTCCATTTTTTGAGCCATGAAGCAAATGGCTCTACTGCCATCAAATTACTCAAATTATCTGCTTCGAGTACTGGTGGACCATACACTTGAACACTCTTGAGTGTAAAACTACCAAATGGTTTCTGCTTGTTGTTGCTACCCTTTTCCTCTTGATTCGATCGAGTCAACCATCCACGTCCACCACTGCTTGCACCCGATTTTGCTCTTCCCTCTGTTACAATCAATCGAATCCATTTGGCTCTGATGGGTTCTGGAAAATCAATGCGATAGGGTTTTCCTTTTCTCATGGCCTGATTCATCACCTTGACCGTTCGAAACGATTGGGAGTATCCATTCTCCGACAATTGAATAATCAATTTTTGAGGCACAAATTGATCACTCTGCAAAACAATGCTCTGCACAGAACAGACAAACGAGAGTTCAATGAGCAGAGTCACTGGTATACGATCTGCAGTACATCGATACACTTTACTCGTTTGCTGTTGATCACTACTACCACTCTTGTTTGTTGTTGAAGAAGAAGCGAGTAATTGATCGGTAATGGCACTAATTTCAATCTTTTCATCATTGTTCAAATCAATTGTTTTACGCACTGTACTCGTTACGAATGGTTTTTGCTTCTGTTGTTCTTGTTGTTCTTGTGTTGATTCAGTGATATCATTGTCATTGGATAATTTTACAATTTCATAGCATTTGGCGCCAAATTTCGCATCAGCCATATTTATATTTTTGACCAATTGTCGAAAGGCAGTCAGTGCAAGAGTGGATACGATGGGTGATGATGTTACGGCTACAGGTAACATGTATTGACCGAGTAGAGAAGTAGTTGCATTGTACAATAATCCACCATAACTGTTGTTCGTGTTGCGATGGTTGATGATATTGTTGTTGTTGTTCCTGTTTCGTGTGTGAGATGAAAAATTTGGATTGTCAGAGATGGGAATTCTACGTTGTCGTTGTTGTTGTTCGAAATTGTTGTGGTCAATGGGTTGAATACGATTGTGATCGTGTCGTCTCCTCTGGTTGTTGTGATTGCTTGTTGTTCTTGGGATCATTTTTTTGTTTTTGTGTGAAACTCCGTGTGTTGGCGCCAAAAATACATGACTAAAAATACAATCAGTTTTTGTGCCCAAAAGTAAAGCTTGTTGTGGATTGAGCGCAGTCCAAGAAAGCAATTAACAAGTCCTTTTTCCAGATAGTACCCAACACAACATTCTACTCCATTGAATATGAAACAAGTGAAAGACAAAACTGCCGGAACAACTCCCTTCCCTATCCCGCAACAACGATCGGAGTTTGTTAACAACTCCTTTACCGAGGATTACAATACGAAATCGAACAACCCATCCCTCACAAGAGGTAACGAGTTTGTGAGAAAAGGAAAGTATGATCAGGCCATTCAGGAGTACACGATTGGGATGCTCAACATGGAACAAGAACAATCCGACAACAGAATGACTCTGCTCCATAACAGAGCAGTGGCTTTCATGAAGAAGGGAGACACGAAACAAGCCATTCAAGACTATACCCAAATAATAGACATGAATCCAGATGATTGCTCGGCTCTCAACAATAGAGCGAGTTCATTAGCAAAGCTCGAACAGTTCGACGATGCCATACTTGACTTCTCGCGACAAGTTCAACTGAAACCCAATAGCTCAAGTGCTGTTGTCAATCGAGGCAATGCTTACTCACAAAAGAAATTATTCGAAGAAGCATGCCAAGACTATGAGCGTGCCATTCAGCTCAACCCAAGAAACTCTGAAGCCTATTACAACAGAGGAATCGCCAAGCGGAGAATGGATAACGATGAACAAGCCATAGAAGATTTCAATTCGGCCTTGGAATTGAATCCCAACCATCAATCAGCAATGTTCTTCAGAGGAGTATCGAGATTAAAGCAAATGGAGATTGTCAGAGGCATGAACGATATCGTTCGAAGCCTTGCGACTCACTCTTAAGTCGCCTTAGGTACACTACTGATTCCAATGACCAGCCAAATCAGTTGTAAATATACTATCATGTAAAATATCAAAACGCAATTTACTACTCGTGTTCAACAATTCGCATATTCTCTGCCAAATAAGTCGGCAATCTTTCAACTGTGTTCTCTGGATGATTTCTATTCTCCATGAACAGTCCTTGGAGAAGAGCAGGTGTCACTCCACCAACAACTGGCTCTATTTGTCGAAGCTCGTTGACAAATGTGTCTGCAATTTCATTCACATTGGCAGTGTTGGAGCAGTCTCTGTAGAAAGACAAGAACAAGTTTTTGGCCTGAACATCAGTAATGTATCCAATTTCTCTCTTAATGTCAATTCTTCCTGGTCTCATCAATGCCTTTTGTAACCGATTCGCATGATTCGTGGTAAAGAACAAAATTCGACCTTCCTGTGCTCCTACTCCATCAATTGCATTCAACAATCCACTCACAGTAACCTTCTCTTTCTCCATGTTCATCCCATAGCTGCCAGCATGGAACTCTTCATAATCATCTGGCAAATCAGATGCGTCAATGCTTCGCTCAGTGGCCGACACGCATGAATCGACATCCTCCAACAAGACAATACTCTTTCGAGGTGCTTGATGCAACAGGTAATTCAATTTTTCATCAGTCATCTGTGTGCTGCTCACATTCAGCATGTATATATCAAAACCCAACTCTCCAGCAATCACTTGAACCGTCGAGGTCTAATTATCAAATTGATTGTTGTTAGTGAACAAAATTGCCAAACAAACCGAACGTAAAGCAAAAAAAGTAAATAATCAGTGTTACCTTTCCAGATCCTGGAGGTCCATACAGTAAATATCCTCTCCGATACGGTATGCCTCTCTCGGAATAAAATTTTTCATTAGCTACAAAGTCCTTCACATCGCCCAATAGACCAGTCAATGTCTCTGGTTGTTGCAAGATAACACTGGACAGTGGTCTCTTTGGTTTCCTGACAACTTCCTCCCATCGTTCACAGTATCGATCAGGACAATGTATCGTTGTTTTACCAACCTTGTGCGCATTGTACTGCTCCTTTGCCTCAAGAATAATATCAGTCACCAGTTTTCTTCGCTGTGCATCGACTCGTGCTCCACCAATAATGTTCGGATTCCAAATAGTAATGGTCAAATTGCGCAAATGATCCTTTCCACCTGATGAATCACCAGACGAGGAACTACTACTACTATTCTTCTCCTTACTATAATCGATCCACATGAAATATCCATTGTAAAACAAGAAATGTCTTCCTTGACCGGGCACAAACAACACTTGATCCCTCTTTTTCTTCTTTGTTTCATCACTTTTGCTACTATCATCTTCATTTTCACTATCATCTTCATCACCATCTTTATTGGCAGTTGTCATGGAAGGACTAAAAGTCACTTGCATCAACGCACTCAAAAATCCATTCATTCCCTTGTGATATTGTGAACCAGAGAACACTGTAAGATTTGTACATTGTTGCGTATAGTCATGTTGGTTGAGCCAATTCATGACCCAATCAAATGCCTCATCATGCTCGTCCAACTCTATTCGAACAAACAATTTTTGTGAAATGACAGGTTCAAACACATCCAACAGCGATACGACCAGTAGGAATCCAAGTGATCCTATTCCATACTTTATGTACTTTCTTCGTTTACTGTTGCTCTCATTATTGTTGCTCTCATCATTGTTACTATTAGAGCTCTTGTTTTTATTATTGAAAAAGGAAGAAGAGAAGAGTGGAGGAAGAATTTTTGGGCGAGTAGTAGTCTTCTGCTTTTTTGATGATGATAAAGTGGATGATGATTTGTGTCGTAGTTGGTGAGAAAGAGATGAGCTTATGTTGTTGTGTGAAATGTGTTGTTGTTGTTGTTGTTGTTGAGAATGAGTAAGAAAAGAATGGTTCTTGTGAATGGTTTTTGAGAAGAGGTTATTGTTGTGTCGAATGGCCAATCCCAATCTAAGGCGATTGCTCATCATTGTTGTGTTGTGATTCGCAGCTGCAATGGATGTGCTGATAACAATCTTCTTTTTGTGTTGTTTTTGGCTAAAATTTTTTTATTCCACTCATCGGTTGAACTTCGAAGATTGTGGACCCAAGAACCAAATTCATGGACCTTACTCATGATTTTATACAGTGCACCAACAAATCCAATCACATCACATGATGGAATTAATTGCTGGAAGATGACGTCGTTTGTTGTACCGAAGGAGGCGCCAAATCCGTATCCTCATAATCCGAAGTAAAGCTCTTTGCATTGACTTGATTATAGTGCGTGTTTCTCTTTTGTTTGATATAATCTAGAACATGAGTCATGATTGGATTTTCTTTCAAATCATCTGGCAACTCGTTCATACCAGTCATCCACAAGAACAAATCTGCGTCTGTCTCATTCAAAATCTTGTCATACTGCTCCAATTGCTCTTGACTCATTTGCCAAATGTGTTCTTGTGCGTATCCACCTAGAAAAAGCTCAGTTTCGACTCTTCCACGATTTCTGCTGTTCAATAGCAATTGTCGGCGCTTGTTATTCAATTTTTCAATCTCTTTTTGTTGTGAAGCTCCATTTGTTGTTGTTATGGTGGAAGTGAAGAATCTTTGTTGAGTCAGAAGGGGAGTGCATGGTGATGGAGTTGCATAGTAATGTGGAGTTGATTGACGTCGAGACAATTGAGTTACTCGTGAGCTGAGGATTCTTCTCATGACTGCTATGTGAAATGTATTGTTTGGTCTTCTGTTGGGTGCGCATTATCTCCGAGCAAGTATTTTTCCCCGATGAAGTTCAATCTTGTAAGAATACTATTTTCGCGATTCGATTCAACAAGTTTACAATAAACAGATAAAATGTGGAGCAATTTGAAGTGGTGTGCGTGCGCAAATCACACACTTGGTTAGTACCATCATCTATGACTATAGTGTTGATATATTTTCATTGAACAAGCAATCAATCCATCATTACGGACTACTGTTATTGATACGTATTCCAACCTAGCTTTTCAACAACCTATTGTTCGCATAAACTTCTAGCATCATCACACAAGTTGATTTGCTGCATTTTTTTTGAAGTTTTTTGTTCACCCTAGAGAACCAACAACCATCACATCAACAACAAACAACCTACACAGATTCATTAATTGATTAGAAATCACAAAATGAGTTTCGATGATGATTTTGATTTGGATAGTGTATTGGATGATATTGGAGATGACGACATTGGCAGTATTATTGACTCAACGCTCATGAATTCATCTTTACCATCAACCACCACACCAATGGTCACATCAATTACCACACAACCCACTCTACCTAACTCACCAGTTCCATTGGCGATCAACTCAAACAATCCTTCTTCTCGCTTGCACATTACTACCATAAACTCTGCGAGCACTCCTGGTAGTGTTGGTGGTGGCGCTTTCATGATTCCCTCACAACCCTCTACTCCAAACACTATTAACAACAATAATAACATGATACGCAAGCTCGTTTTTAACACTCCTGGGACTCCAATGACTCCCCAACAGGCACCACCGACTTCTACACCAACCTCCATTTTTCTCTCTGGTATTCCTGCTGCTTCGACGACCACACCAGTTCCCTCCACACCCAGCACACCACTCTCCCTCATGTCAATATCAAAACCACCACAATCGCAACAGCCGCAGACACCATCGACTAACTTGACCAATTTGTTCGCTTTACATTCACAACAAGGACTACAACAACAACAACAGCAGCAATCATTATTTGCTGCTTATGGTCAATCAGCAGGTGGTATCACAATGATGCCATTCCAATCGTTTCCCAATGTACAAAACAAGGCATTTTTCGCAAATCCACAAATGTATCAACAGCAAATGCAACACTTTCAACAACTTCAGCAACAAATGCAATTACAACAGCAGATGCAACATCAACAGCAACAACAGCAGCCAATTCAACCAAGGCGCGCCATTTATATGCCTCAATCATTGAATAATATGATTGACGTATCTGCTCGACTCGGTAAGAGTTGGCCAAAGTTTTTAGGAGAGTTGCGTGCTGATGTAGCAATTATCGATATGCCACTTTGGCAATTTGCTTCAGAGTTGAACAGTAGCACATCGCAAGAAGAGCAAGCAAAGAAACCAGTGTATCAAGTCCTGGTGAATCATGATCCAGATTGTCAAATGATTATATGTTGTCAAGGAAAGCACATGGCAAACATTGTGACCGATAAGGTGAATCAATGTTTACTTCCATTGTTGAGAAAGAAGGATGTGATTGGTGTTCGATTACAGGAGGCAAGTGACGCAAATCGACAACAGAGAAGATTTGTCTCACTGCACTTGTACATGATCAAGAGAGCGTTTGACAATGATCCAGATTCGCTTCAGATGAAAATTGCTGCAGAGCAAGACGATACTAAGGAATCATCAATTATGGATGATCCAATGAGATCGAGTCTAAGGGATTTATTTGACATTATTGATGGTGAAGTCGATAGAGAAGATGGATCGGATGAATCGTATTATGTTCCTGTTGGATCTGTGCGGAAGTTTGACCAATACGCAGACCAAACAGGAGGAGTTGGTACGAATGGCAACAGCAAACTCAGAAAGTTGGGTTTTGGTGACGTATCAGCGAGTGTGAAGAAAGAAGAAGATTTGGGTGATGTAGACGACGCTGATTTAGATGAGTACATTAATCAAGAAACAGCACCGACCGAAGAGACTGACGAGGATGGATTGAAACTCTTTTATGATGCCATGACCTCAGGATCAGGCAAGTTTTCGAGCGAGTTTGACGACGATGAAGATGAAGACAAGGACAACAATGATGAAGACGATGACGAAGATGAAGATGACGATGATGAAAGCTCTGACGACGAATCAGAGTCCGATTCGAACTCTGATTCAGATTGGGAGTCAGATGGATTGTACGGTCGGAGTTCTTCAAAGGTCAAGAAGGAGAAGCAAAAGAAAAAGAAGAAGAGACGCAAGCACAAGGTGGAAGAGATGGCCACGCCAGAAATATTAACTGCAAAACTACGTCCATACCAACAAACAGCTCTACGATGGATGCTCAATAGAGAAAAGAAGGGTAAGGATGCCGAACAAGCTTCGGCCAAGCCACAACTTCATCCACTGTTCGAAGAGAGGACTTTCCCTGACACCAAGCAGACAAAGTATTATTACAGTGTTGATATCGGTGTGTTAACTCTACGCTTCGTGCCTGCACCTCCAGAACCCAGAGGTGGAATATTGGCCGATGAGATGGGTCTGGGTAAGACTGTCGAAGTGATTTCACTGGTTTGCTCGAACCGTATGGCTGACCCTCAGTCGTATGCACCTGTTTCACGAGGTGACTCCAAGGAGAAGAAGTATCTATCACGTGCCACACTTGTAGTCACACCGCTGACTATTGTCGATCAGTGGAAATCTGAAATTGAGAGACACACGAACCCTCCTCTGAAGGCATACATCTATCAAGGCAACAGAAGAAATAGAGATATCGTACAGCTGTTGCAGTATGATGTGATCATCACCACATACAACACCCTATCTTTCGAATACAGTCAGACGTTTTTAGGTGCTGAGAGTACTAGGAAAAAGAAGAAGGCTGTTAAGGAGCCTACAACTCCAAAGGACACTACTCCGAGTCCCATTTTCCAGATGGAGTTCTTTAGAGTTGTTCTCGATGAAGCTCACAATATCAAGAATCGGAAGTCTCTACAAGCAAGAGCAACCACTGCTGTTGAAGCCAATCGGAGATGGGCTGTCACTGGTACACCAATTCAAAATCATATTGACGACTTGTTTTCTCTGTTCCACTTTTTGCGTGTGACACCACATGGTGATTGGAGATGGTGGGCAAAGAACATTGGTAAGCCATTCGAAAAGAAGGACAAGAAGGCTGCTCAAGAACTTCAGTCTGTTATTGGTGAGCTTGTGATTAGACGTACAAAGGACAAGAGGATCAATGGTGTTAGAATTGTTAAGCTCCCACCGAAGAGGATTACGATTATGGAGTTGGAGTTTTCTGATCCTGAGGCTCACTTTTACAATAGTTTATATGATTATGCTAAGGGCAAGTTCAATGAGTTTGTTCAAAGTGGAACTGTTCTCAAAAATTATGCAAACATTTTGGAGATGTTGCTTCATTTGAGACAGGTGTGTGATCACCCTGCTCTGATTATTAACTCTTTCCAAAAGAAATCTGAGAGGTCAACCATGAAGGGCTTTTTAGAGGAATTTTCTAAGAACACCTCCTTTGACTACTATGACAGTATTCTACCAATGCTGCCAGCTGTGTTAAAGTACAACGCAAAGCGAGAGAGTTGTGGCAGTGATTCGACCCCCACTGGTATGATTGAAGTCACGCAGTTCATGAAGAACAAATGGAGAGATTCGTCCAAGACCGGCGCTCTGGTAGACTATTTGAAGCACAAGGTCTCAGATACGACAAAGAGTGTAGTGTTCTCACAGTGGACCTCCATGTTGGATTTGGTTGAAATTGCACTGCAACGTGCCGGTATCAAATATGTGCGACTTGATGGTCGGATGCAGAGAAAGGACAGAGAAATTGCAGTGGACAACTTTAAGAATGACAAGGACGTATCCGTCTGTTTGATTTCTCTGAAGGTTGGTGGAATTGGTCTCAATCTCGTTTGGGCCACCCATGTGTTCTTGCTGGACCCTTGGTGGAACCCCGCCATTGAACAACAAGCCATCGATCGTGTGCATAGAATTGGACAAGAAGAACCGGTCACTGTGATCCGGTTTGTGATCAAGGGTACTGTTGAGGAACGTATTATGACACTCCAGAAAACGAAAACAAAGATTGCCACAGATGCTCTGGACATTTCAAACAGAGACAACGAGAACGACTATGATCCAGAGAACGAGTTTACAAAGGAGGAGGAAGAAGAATTCGAAGAGAGTAGCACCACTGTTACAGTCAGACAATCCTCCAGTGGACAGCCAACCGTAACACAGGAAGACGAAGATGACATGTATGAGAGTGCTCTCGCTGATGAAGAAGACGATTTTGGAGCAGGTATGGGCTTTGGTATGACGAAACGTGATGCTCAGAACATTAGGCTCAAAGATGTCAACTATCTGTTCGGATTCTGATTTTGTAAAATCCAATTTCAAAACAAAAATTTTATTTTTCATGACTTCTTGGGACAAAAACTTAGTAGGGAGGTTGATCAACCGAAATGCTCAGCCTACAGTGACCCTCACTTGAAGTGTTGCACATTGCAATCAGTTGTTTCTCCTCTTTGTAAACTTTTCAAATATAAAATTGGTGATGGAGGCACCAGTGTCGCACAGAGCGTACTTTGCAGACATGTCCAACGGGAAGTGCAGTGCCTGAATTCTCTCAGCTACACTTCGTATTGTGTCACCCTCTCTATCATCAATCACAATGAGCATGAGCTGTGATCGCTCTCCGTCCTTTAAGTGACCAAACTGACTTGCCAAAATGGTAATCATTTCTGTTTTTCCTGGTGGTAATCTCACAAAATCAGTTTCAACATTACTAATTGTCAATGATTCCTTTGGGTAAATGCTTTTGACTTCTCCTTCAAGTAGATATTCTTCACCAGATTCTTCTCCTTCGGCCCCTTTTAATTTCTCAGTAGAGTCAGTTGTATTGTCATTGTCGTTGTCATCCTCCTCCTCATCACTCTCATCTTCATCGCTTGGAATTATGGGATGAGGATTGTACACTGCGAGCATGACTCTTATGGGATAATTGTTCTTATTTTGTAGCTTTAGTTCCATGTCCATTCGATCACACACCAGAAAAGCGCCCGTTTCCGTGTTTTGTAAGAGCCTGGAGCACATGCGCGGTATTTTTCTCAACTGGAAAAAAAAGGTGTATTCAGTGTTGGCCAACAAATTCATGTAATCGTAAGGTCTCTCGCTCCATTCATTTCTATCCTGATCTGATACTTGTGGTTGTGGAGGTACCATTGAGAAAAACTCTCCTTGCTTCAGGTTGGCATGAAAAATAGATGGCTTCACCAATTGTGATGATTTTGCCGCATTTTCTCTAGCACGCTTGAGCAGTTCCAGAAAATACACATTGTCAAATTCGTCAGCCTTGTCGTAAACTTCACCGTCCGCCGCGAAAATTTCGGGAAAATCAATCTTTTCCTCATCGCCATCATCACCATCAATGGAAAGATGAACAAACAGTGATCTCAAAAAATATACATTCTTTCGCCTCTTATTCTTCTTATTCTTTTTCTTCTTGTGAGTACTAGTGTCTGCCAAAACGGGAACGAGCTTTAATCTTTTTTGATAACGTTCCTCTTCTTCTGTCGTAGTCGGGGAATTTGATCGAGTTCGTTTCTTGTTGTTTGTGTTGTTCATAATTTCACAAAGGTTCGTTGGTTTACTTGTTGTGTTATTGTTGGTTCTTTTGTTTCTTTGACAGACGTCGTCACCGACGGTGTGGTTAAATAGTTTCCTGGGGAGTGGAATACAGGTTCATGTGCAGAAAACTGAAAGTTGTCTGAAGGATCATGACGTTCCTTCAGAAAAAATAGAGGAGGGCGGGGAAAAATCGCCACGAAAACAGAAATTCCAAAACAAAATGGAGGATGATGAGTCCATGTGCAACAACTACGATTCTGTTGTCGCACAAAAGACTGAAAATAGAGATGATGATGATGATAACTGTGAGTTGTTTCCCTTCAAGCAAGCTTGGCAACGGAATGTAGAGAGAGAACGAGATAAACTTTTGGGTTTTTTCATGCTGGATAATAAGCCCATTTCCAGAGACATCTTTCATTTGATCATGTCGTTTGTTCCGGCTTTTCCCTATTATTTCGTGTTGAGATCTGTTTGTTCCCAATGGCTCTATGAATTTCAAGAACAAGTGTATGGCAATGTCACTTTTTTGAATCTGGTGGATGATGGAAAGCCAAAGTATTACATGAGGGATGACAATCAAATTGTTCAGTATAAGCCAATTGGTGGAACGGGAAAGCGACAGCGAATGACTGAAGAGTCTTTCGGGTATTTTTGTAGAGATCCAATATTTGACTTCTTGGGCCATGTGTTTTCCAATGTGAAGCACCTAAAGTTGGGATTTGGTTCCTTCCTCAGCAAAGGGGATTTTCTTTCATGTGTGAAATGTTTGTTGCCAAAGTTGACTCAACTAGAAACGTTGGATATTCTGGGTACGAAGCAAGTCTATCGTAGTAGTCGTTGGACGAGCTGGGATGTATTCGAAGACTTTCACATACTTGCACTTTCATTGCCAAGCTCGACAAAGAACCTTAACATTATTGGTATGCCGATGTCGAGCCCCGCCTCAAAACATTTATCCGTTTTCTCAAGAAAAGGAAGGGAGAACATAACGGTGCCTTATGCGTGGTTCCCTATTCATATAGATTCAATCAAAGTGGACATACAAAGTTTAACTTTGTCGCACTTATTTTTTACCCACGGACCTAGCAAAGCCTATTGGCAAGAACTCAAAGAGTCATTCTCAAACTTTGAGGTGTCAATAGTAGGCGATGCTCGTCACACTTCGTTAGAGAATTTTCCTCAAGTCGTTTCGTATGGTGATTACGTCAAGTTCATGTCCACAAAAGAAGGAATTGTTTTGTCGCACATGGATAAACAAGCTAGAGTAGTCACAGAAAGCACTGTCGAAGAAGAAATCGATGCAATTGTTCGAGAGTATTCCTCTTTCCATCATTTACTTGGCTTGCCACAGAGCAATCACATTTACCAGTTATCTACATACGTTAAGCCAGCTTCGAAATTTGTGTTGGAACATGTCAATGTTGTTTCCCATGTCTTGAAATTGCTGACAAACCCAGGCAGAATGAAGTATCCAGAGCTAGTTCTCGATATTGATAATACGTTTGATTATCCTGGATATCATGGATCATGTACTCTCTTGAGTCTCTTGATTTCGAAGTGTACAACTAACAACTCGTTCTCTGCTCTGAAATCAATCATCGAGGAGCATTCACCTGAGCTAGCAGTGAATGGGGTTCGAAATTTTCTGGTTGAGGCTCTAACCACGAAGAAATCTCGCTTTTTTCAGCGCTTAGAATTGATCAAGTACTTGTTGTCATTAAAGCCAGAGTTAATATCTCTTGGAGACTCAGAAGGAGTTATAAGAGATAATCAGAGAGATCTTCCCATCATTCAGTTAATATTATCACAGGATCAGGGAGACAATAATTGTGGCGATGTCAAACATTTGGTGGAAGAAGGAGCCTCACTCACACATTTGGATAAATGTGGTAACAATGTTATCCACTCAGCTTGCCTTGCTACCCAATTAAGCACCTTGGAGTACCTTCTTGCAAAGTGTTCTGAAGATTTTCTATTTGCAAGGAACAATAACGATCAAACGCCTCTTGAGCTGATTTTCTTGTCCAAAGTAGTCAGAAGTTCCTTTAGCAGCCGCAATGCTATTGTTGATTTCCTTCAAACAGCAAGGGGTGCTTACTTCAATCAGAAACGATCGTTGCCCAGCTATCAAACATCAAAAGGAAATTTGCTTCATGCTTCAATGGCGACTCTTTCAACTGAGACGATCCGATGGCTTCTGGACAATGATTTTGATGCTAATTCAGTGAATGAGAAGGGCGAAAATGCACTCTTTTATATCCAACAGAATCCATCCCTTTTACAGAAACTTGCCCGAGATTGTTACTCTCAACCACAATTTGTTGAACTGATTGGTATGATGTTAATCAACTCTGGTGCTCGAGTCGATGTTCAAAACAATGAGGGGTACTCGGTCGTCACAGCTGCTCTTTGTAATTACAACTATCCACTGATTAACTTCATCATGTTGAATCCATCGTGCTCTTCCAAGCCTCTGTCAGAGCTCTTGAGTCCGAGAATGAAGCATGGTTTCAACGCTTTGCACATACTATTCAGAGATTTAATAGAGTTGACAAATGAAATGAATATAATTGCCAACACGAATATGCGCAAACTCGGGGCATTTCCTGTTGCAAGACACTGTGCCCTTCAATGCCTTGAGAATCATCCTGAGATGCTCCATGAAAAGTCAGAAGCATTGACAGAGGGCGATTTTAAAGATATTTCTGGTTTGAGTCCTCTCCAAATATTGCTCAAAGCTACTAAAGGATTACAGATATTGAATGATTTATCGATCAAGTTGACTGCTATTGCAAACAAGCCAGTGTATACAAGCAAACATCCTACTGAATTTGTTCCTCTGCCCATTTTATATGTTGTCACACACGTGGCAGTTGATAATCCTATATTTGAACCATTGATGCTTTATACCCACAACTTACTGCTCAGAGATGAATCACAAGATACTAAGCCTAACCTTTTGCACATTGCTGCAAAACGGAGTGGGGATCAATGTCGGTGCATCATCAATCAGTTGAAGAAAACGTATAAGAAGAAGGCAGAATTATCCAAAATAATTAGTCAGCCATTAGAGAATGACGTTGTCGATGGAAGAAAACCTAGAAATGCTGCCATTCTTGCTTGCGAAGCGAATCTTCTTGACGTGTTTTCGGTTCTATGGCCATATACTAGTTCATTTGCCGAACAATTCGATAGCCCGGTTGAAATTGCTCTGGCGAACGATAATTATCATTTCGCATCAGTGGCTGTTCTTCGGCACAAGATTATTCCATCAAAGGATCAGTTACATCGAATCATACGATTTTGTTTGTCGAGGCACAGAATGAATGCGGAGGATGAGCGCAAGTTTGTCAACCTCATGATTGAAGCTGAAAAGAAACAAAACCATCATGGCTTGAAATGATGGCTCAGACACCATCTGAAATGAAAGGAGAAATCAACTCTTATTCATTTTTGAGTACATTGCAACTGTTGGTGTGTGAAGCGGCGAGTCTCATGTTCAATTGGCTTGTTCGTCATTATGAAAGAGATCCACTGTTGGAGAGTGAAGTAAAAGCTGTGGATCCCAAAACAGGAAACACTCTCTTACACTTACTGACCAACAATTTGCGCTCAAAAGTTGAGAGTAGTGAATTGCCTTCTATCATGTTCTCTATTTCTCAACTTTTCATGATTGATAGTAGTGTGGAACCTAGACGAGCAACAATCATCAAGGCAAAACGTCCTTCTATTGGCACTCTAAAGGAGACAGAATTTGCAAACTTTATAAACACTCAAAATGAGGTGGGTCGAACTTGTCTGCATCATGTCGCAGAGAATTCCTTGCAAGCTATTCTGCCAGACTTGTTAGAGTTTGGTGCAAGCACTGAACTCACTGACTTGCATGGCCGAACACCATTGGATTTGATGACTGGAGAGTTGCTTGAAAAGACCAAGAAGTTTTTGGACAAGAGAAAGGGCAAGAAGTCCACAAAAAGAAAAAGGGAGAATGATTCTGAAGAACAATCTGAACAATCTGAACAACCATCCGTCATGAGGCCAAGAAGAAGAAAGAAAATAACAAAGGAATAAGTTGGTTGGTCAATGAGTATGGATAAATTATGTGAACCAACCTTTTTTACTACAACCGGTGGTTGTCAAACCAGATGTAAGATCTGCAAATTGTTTTTAAATTATTGTTTTTTTAATACAACACGTCGCTGCGCTACTTCTTGTTTCATCCCATTTTTCATCAGCGCATCCGCCACCTGGTCGACAGCGTCATTCTCTAATCCCATCATTCCCATGAGGTACTCTCTGCTCGACTGAATCAGAAACGTAATTTGTCAAACCACGCTTTAAATTACTTTAGTAATTTTAGTCGGAGTTTTAATGTACAGCGCCTTTAGCTCAGTGGATAGAGCACTGGACTTCGGATCCAGGGGTCATGGGTTCGACTCCCATATGGTGTACGTTTTGACTTTTTTCAGGAACTGGGTCAAGCATTGTTTATGAAAGGACTCTGTTCCAAAATATTTTCTTCCCACCCGCTCCCTGTGTTGGAGAATTCAACTGCACCCAAGAAACAGACGTAGGTTAGTTTACGACATTTGTTCCGTAGCTCTAACATGTCATTTCGTTGAAGTTTGAACGTTAAGGGTACACTAGGATACTTTTCAATTGTTTCTGGTCTCAGTTCTATCTTCAGCTTTTCCAATGAGGGCAGAGCGTGAAGCAGTTTCAAGAAGCAAAACATTGGTGGTGCTACAGAGATAAACAACTCCTTGAGATCAGTAAATCGGGATAGATTGTAGAAGAATTGAGCAGGCATTTCGTTCTCGACTCTCAAACTCTTCAGATGGGACTGAGAATTTGGTGCAGATTCGTCATCAAATGACTCAGGAGCCAAGAACGTGTTTCCGCTCAATTCGACATTTCTGAGATAGTATCGATACAGTGGAACATAAACAGTGTGGGCGAGTGTGCTATACACTTCTCTGAATCGGAATGATTTTTCAACGGTGAAGTCCACGTTATCCCAGGCTGACTTTGGCAGGTCTCTGACTGATAAATCAAATGATTCCACAGAAGGTATTTGTGTGATCATCGAAAATACTATTGGCTCAATGTTGTTGATTGTAATTTTGGTAAGCTTGTTTGGCAAGTGGGCGAGTGCTGTTGCGTCTTCCAAGCTTAAGGAGTTCCAGGAAATCTTCTTCAAGTTGAGTAAATATGGAAGCACACCTGAAGTAGATACAAATGTCTCAAGCACGTTTAAGTGCTGGGCGGCTTCAATGAATTCTTGCACTTGATCCGCCGATAGATAACTGAAGTTGGTGATTCTAACTTCTTTCAGGTTCGGATTGTAATACTTCGTCGACCAAGACTTACTATACCAGTAGAGAATACTCATGCTCTTTACCTCCCTCAGTCTAAGCGTGTGAGGAATGGATAATAATGTGAGATGAACCAATGTAAAATCAATGGTTGAATAGAGTAGCAATGGACGATCGATGTCACATCCTACATCGTTCCTCACAAATTTTCCAAACAATTGTCCCATCATGTACCGTTCCAGCACTTGTTTGTTTTGCGATTGAGCAGTCCACTTGGATGGATTCTCAACTGCCAGCGTTAAATAGTCCAAAATGTGTATGACACAACCTGGTGGTAAATCCTGTAATGAATATTCCAGTGGTTCGTCCAACATACTATGCAATCCCAACTCTGAATCAATGTCGTTCAATTGTGAGTAGGACGACAAGAGCAAGTTTCTGCCAAATTGATACAGATACGTGATACCGTTGAAAATATAAGAAACAAGCAGCCACACACGTCTACAAAGTTCAAAGACGACTTGCAATATATTGGGTAGATTGACTACCAACACAAGTGCGCCTACAATGCCACCGATCCAACACATGACATAGGCCCAATTGGATAACCCAGTTCGAAAGTTTAACTTCAACGCAAGACTCACAGGAACATCCTCACTATTCGACACAACAAACACCACGAAACGATTCCGTTTCACCTTGAACGAGCCAGATATGCTCGGTGAAGCGCCCACAATCCGATAGTATTTCCCCGACATTAAATTCAAATTTTGATCCAAAATGTAAGCTCCTTCGATTCGCGACGATGGTTGATCGTACTGGATAGACAGTTCATACTTGTGCCTAAAATCATTCTTTGTCAGACAAGTGATATTGAGCATGGATCTAGGAGGAATAGTCACATGACTCAATTGAACACTTGTTCGAAACTTTGAGAGTGCAGCTGCATAGGGATTCATTGGTTTATTGACGACACATTGTGAATAGGATTGAACAAGCGGAATGAAATGAAAAATGAATAGTAGCAGTAACAGTGGGAGAAGTGGTGTTGTTGTTGTTGTTGGATAGTGTGGTGGTGTGATTTTTAATTTGTTGATGTTATGGGTTCTTCGAGTTGTTATGGTTGTTGTTGTTGGCCACATGGTGAGAGAAATGTTGTTTTGTGGTTGGTTGTTTTTATTGAGTTGTTCGGCATTCCAAGGTTTTTTGCATGGTTTTTCCAATGTTGAGAACGAAAGCTTCCAGTTAGACAATTGAAGAAAGAGGATTCCACATTGGAACCGCTTAAGTATGATGGTGGTAGATCTGTCAGAGTTCATAATACGATCCAGAACATTCCTCACCTTCGGGACAAATGAAATGTTAATTGTTTGGAATTTGATCGTTTTTAGTTCGCTCACTCCACCACGGAAATCCTTAAGTGGCTGGCTTCTTTTTGTCACAAAAAAGTCGCCCACTGTAGGATTCGAACCTACGCGGGATGAACCCAACGCATTAGCAGTGCGCCGCCTTAACCACTCGGCCAAATGAGCTTGTTGTGTTAGGAGGGGCTGAAACAGGCATAATTCTAATTTTTGACGACGATAAGAGTTATATCGACTGATGGCTTGACAACTTGCGACTGATGGAAGGCAAATTGTCGCATCATCGTATATCCGTTTCCCTCCATTTGCATCATAACTGAGTCCGTATGGACCTGAACCAGTGAAAGGTGGATACCGGTGCAGAGCGGCATCGTTACTAAGTCAGCAAGTGGATTCAATGTGTATTCGAAGAACGAAACAGCTTTATCGTCGAAACAATGATTTGTGGGTTATTTGATTTACTTAATCTACCACACTCGAATGACCGGCAATAGAGCCTGTCACCCAAGCAATTGAAAAATTAAATCCGCCAATACAACCAAATGCATCTAGTGCCTCTCCACAAATGTACAAGTTTGGTTGAACGTTGCTCTTCAGTGTCTCAGTGTCCACATCTCGCAAGTCTACACCTCCACCAGTAACTTCCGCCTTCTTGAGTCCTTCATTACCTGAAATAGGAATACGATACCGAACCATGCGATTAATAATCTTCTGTTTTTGATCCTTTGTTAATTGACAAACAATCTGATCGCCCAGCTTTTCTTGGTTCGAGTCAAACAATAGTTGAATTAACCGACTTGGCAAGAAGTTATTGTTACTGTGTTTGTGAACAAAGTTCCTCACTTGTTGTTTTGAGCCCTTGTTCCGAGCAACAGTGAACAAATGATCCCAATCTTGATAGGTGATGTCTGGAGTCCAATTAACTTCAATGTATAACTTCTTTTGGTGAGTAGAGCTCTCAGCAACGGATTGATGGTACATGAGCCGATCAACGGAATCATTTTGCTCATCCACAACAACCGATACTTGATAATTGCTAGAGTTTTTTCCAGTATCACCTGAAGTGGCTTGTGTAACGTGATCCAGCTTGCTCCCACCTATAATCGTATGATGAGAAATGTTCAATGCTGCTGGTCCCGAATATCCTCTGTGCGTGAATAGAAACGCATTCGCATCAACTAACCTATGAATCATATCACCTTTCTCTAGCGATTCTGGATCACTCAACCAAACAGCAGCTATCTTAACTCGCTGAGAAGACAACCCAGATAGCTCCTTATGCAATGGCTTAACATCGCTGTGCGAAAGCAGTGGTGTCAGAGCAGGATACAATGGTATGATACGATGTCCCAACTTGTACAATAGTTGAATTCCGGCTCCATCCTTGTTAATCACTGATAGGCCGCCTGATGCAATCACAAGTCGATCGCACTTCAGCTCTTGAACAGCCAAATTTTTGTTATTGGAATATTTGAGTTTGGAAATATCGGAGGATTCATCTCTTCGATATCTAATGTTCCACGAGGAGTTCCGGTTCTCAGTGCTTGTATCTATCCTGTCCAAGGCATCGACATTGGCATTGTTAATAATGGTTACATTGACAAAGTCAGAGTACCGTTGATTATTAGACTTAATCTTGGAAAGAAATGCTTCGACTACCTGTCTAGCATCATTGGACTTTGGAAAGTACTTGCCAGTATCAACTTCCAAACTCAACTCAATACCCAATTCGCGCTCAAAAAACTGTTTCTGATCTACAATGGGCCAATGCCGCAAAATTCGCTTCAATAGCTCTGGTTGCTGTGAGAAGAAGCGGTTTGAAAAGGGAACAAACGCGGATTGAGCCACGTGATGAGCAGCAGCAGAACTACTCTTGTTGTCTTCAACAATGTTCTGCTGTGCAGCTTTAGCCCAATCTTCATCAGTCAACAGCTCTGTTGGCCACTTGCTAATATGAGGCATAATGTTGCACCGAGTTCCACCTGACATGAGAATCTTTCGTCCACATTGCTCCTTTCTCTCCAGTAAGAAAATTTTAATTTTTTGTTTCGGCGACGTCTTTTGTTCACTTCTCATGTATTGTTGGATCGCGGCTTGTTGGGCAGAGAGGGCACACATGAGACCTGCAGCACCACCTCCTACAATGGCAATGACCTTTGCTTCGTCTCTCAACATTGTGGAGAATGAAGAGTGAAAGAGGCGGAGATATGACTTTTCATGAACATTGAGCAAACCACTCAACGGTCTAGATGACGATATCAAAGAACCGTGGATGGATGGTGGTGATCTGAGGTTGCCTGTTCGGCCCAGTCTCAGCACTTGCATTTTATCGTTTGTTCAATTTTCTTTGCTTGATGATTCAATCGGAGAAAATTTTATTCTTCTTGAAGTTGCAATTTCGTGTTTAGAGGAACAGAGGAAGAAGGAACAAGATGAAGGAGCTCAAGACCAAACTTGGTAAAGCAACTCTGTCTGAACCACTGACACTCGTCTCAGATACTTCAATCTTGGCACAGTACTTGTCACTTGAAAATTCAGTGTTGTTGTGACACACACAAGTATTGGTTGCTTTGCAGACACCATTGCCAGAACATACTGATGGATCATTGGCCTTAGTTCCATTGCAGTAAGGCGATACTAGTGCGCTGAACAAATAGGTGGTAGTCTTGGGCAGTGTATACTCTCCGACGGTCGCATTCGCTCCGATGTATCCAACAGCGTACAACGTGTTATCATACCCAACACTTAGTTGAGAACCATAGTTGTCTGAAGAAGCACCAGCGGAGAGAGCCCATGAAAAAGTTCCATTTTCGAGATTCATCTTCGCAATGAACAGAGCACTTTCAGCGGTGAGTTGAAGTGAACCTCCGAGATCCAAAGAGATAGAGAACTGACCAGTCACATACAGAGAATCCTTGGTTACAACTGCACCATAAGGGAACACTGAATCTCCAACTGATTTAGGACTGGACAACCAGATGCAGTTACCATTCTCAGGATTATACTTGACAGTAAACATGGTTACTGACCCGGAAACACCAGGCAATTGGCAATTACCAAATGTGATATTGTCGTAGACTGCATATCCTGTGATGTAAGGGTATCCATTGGAATCGATGGAAATAACTGCAGACTCGTCGTTACTTGAGCCACCGCCTGTGACAGCCCAATGCAATACACCGGTACTGGCATCATGCTTGAGCAGGAATGCATCATATCCCTTGGAAACCAAATTCTGTGTTCCGTCTATCACCATTTCACCATTGAAACTTCCAGTGATGTACAATGTTGTTCCATTATGACCTGAGAAGGAGAAGTAACTCAAAGTGTTTGCATCAGAGATGATGCTACGTACCCATGATACACCACCGGCACCACTGGTAACAATTCGTGTTAAACAACCTTCGAAATCATTGCTGATTGTCAAACCAGCTATTTTGGTACCATCCACATTGAAGAAACTCAGCGAAGGCTTTGCTTTTCCCAGCAATGTCAACGCGTCGCTCTTTGGATCGAGAAAGAGCATTGGAGAATACAACTGAGTGGCTCTAAGCACCCAAATCACATTTCCATTTGTAGAATCGACTTTGATAATGAATGCATCGTTGCTGCTGGGAGACTCACTGGTAATCGCCATGCTTGGACTGAACAGGAGAGTACCGTTGAACGAACCAGTCAAATAGCAATACTTGTTGATTGAACTACATGCAACATCACTTGCAAGGTCGTTATTAGCATTACCAAAGGTCTTTGCCCAAATGACTTGTCCACTGGTAGAGTTCATCTTTGCCAGCACAATATCGGTATCACCATTGGATGTAAAGTGATAAGATCCGAGAGTGATACTGGAGCTAAAAGTACCCGTCATGTACAATTGGTTGTCCTTGCCACTGATGACGAATCGAGTGTCATCCGGTAGTGAAGTACCTTGTGTGATGAAACCAATGGTATCAGGTCCATTGGATCCTCCAACGATGGCACTACTCTTGGCATCTGTACAGAGCAAAAGAAGTGAGAGTGTTAGTAATAACAAGAACAACAGAACTGAACCCTGTGAGGACATTATGGCTATATGAAGAAGGTATTTTGCCTGTTGATAACTGTTTTTTCCGACAAAATGAACAAGGTAAGCATACTCTTGTTCCGTTCAAAAGAAGAGCTACTGACGTTTGACACGAGGAAGAAAACTGCAAAAGGTGCTGGAAGCGGTATTGATCTTTGTTGCCTGACCGTTTGTCTGTCAGAGTCACCAAAAACGCGCCATATTCAAAAATTGCCTCTTGATGATCATACTCACCGGATATTGAATATAGTGAGTTTCTCCCTGCTCGGAAATTGTTTCTGTGACACGAACTTTTGGTCGTACATTTATTGCTGGATGAGGTAGCTCTTACCGTATGAAATCCCATCTACAAATCCCTGCAGTAGAAGAGTTTGTGAATAAGGTATGGAAACCTCTCGTCCCAGGGTTATTGTTTTGTTAGGGTCTGGCTTGGGCTCAGATCCATCTGTGCTGAAATAAACTTTGATGAGCTCACGAGGCACAGTAGTTCCAGGCTTTTTCAACTGCGCACGAACGATAATGTTTCGATTGGAACCTATTCGAGTACTGATAGTCAGTAGATCGGTCTCTGGTCCCATTTCAACATCGAACAAGTCTTGTAGGATCGATCTTTGTTGTTGTACTCGTTTCAAGAACTCGTAGTACCTGTCCCTCGTACCAACAGTCCACAACACCTCACTCATGGCCAACAATCTTGGAAAGACCATGTAATTCACTCTTTCTTCGGTTCTCATGTGCTCTGTCCAGCAGTTCACTTCACCTCCAAGGATATTTCCCTTTCCCCTCGAAGCATGTTGCTCTGGCTTAAAACTGTAAATATGCTCCAGATCAATAGTATTAATATCATAGTCTAAATAACAGTGACTAAGTGGTGATGCAATGGCATCATGACCCAGACGCACTGCAGTCACTGCCCCATCCATACTTCTCCAAGCTTGTACAATCGCACCAGGTGCCAAGCCACCTTCTAGAATCTCATCCCATCCGATAAACTTTCGGTTCTTGCTAGCAAGGAACTGTCCTATTCTCCGTATGAAATAACTCTGTAATTCATGTTCGTTCCTTAATTTTTCTTCCTTTATGCGCTTTTGACATTTAGGACAACGGCGCCATCGGTCCTTTGGACATTCATCACCTCCAATGTGTATATGAGTGCTATTGGGAAACAGTTCAATCACCTCCGTAAGCACATCTTCTAAGAAACTAAAAGTTTTTTCGTTACCTGCGCAATAAACATCCTTGTGAACCCCCCAGTTCTTCTCCACGTCAAAGTGATCCTTACCAGTGCATGAGTGCTCGGGATATCCTGCAAGAGAGGCTACTGCATGACCTGGTAGCTCAATTTCAGGAACAACCTGAATAAATCTATCGGCTGCATACTGAACAATCTCCTTAATATCCTCTTGCGTGTAAAAACCACCATAGTACAATTTTTCGTCTCGCAGCGTGATAAAATCCTTATTCTTCTCTAAAAACTCCTGATCAGCGAGCTCATCAGCTCTCAACTCTCTGTAAGCACCCACTGATGTCAATCTAGGATATTTTTTGATTTCAATACGGAATGCTTGATCTTCCGTCAAATGCCAGTGGAATACATTCATCTTGTACAGAGCCAGCAAGTCAATGTACTTTTTCACAAAATGTTTGTCGAAAAAGTGACGACATACATCCAGGAGCATACCACGCCACTTAAACTTGGACTCATCACGAATATGGATCTCAGGCAGCACTAGATCTTGCTTCTTCAACCAACCTGCTTCTCTATTGCTCATGACTTGATTGTCAGCATCCCATTCGTTGGCATCCCTTGCACTAAATATCAATTGAAGGACAGTCATGGCTCCTCTAAATAATCCTCTTGGACTGTACGCTTGCACCAAAATCTTATCATTCTTAACAATCACCTCATAATTCTCATCTTGATCCTGTGCTACGAACGGATTCTTGTTCAAATGTACCAATTGAATTGCACCACTTATTCGATTGCTCGCATCAGCCTCTATCTGCTCCATTCTCGTATCATGATCCAAATAGAAGGAAATCATGGTGCACAGGGAGCGCGCCACAACATCTACAGTCGCAGATTGATCCTTGAAAAACACGACATTCAATTGAGGGTTCACAGGCAAAGTGACACCAATGGTACCACTGCCTTCACCACCGGCATTGACTTGTATAAACTTTGGTTTTGGAATCAAGTACAATGGAATCTTTTCAGCTCTCTTTTTCATGTCATATGAAATTCCATCATGTGTCGACACATCACCCTCCAATGGATCAAACCGGCTTGGTTCGTTGTTCGTCAATGATGCAGAATCATAAAAGGTGTGATCCATGTTCATTGAAAACAACTCCTTGAACAATCGTGTTAACTCTGCCAGTGTAGATCCAGTTGGGGTTGGAGAATCTTGAAGGAGTGACGAATCCAAGTGAAACCGAGAGATCAGAAGAGCAAAGAGTGCGATCAGTGCCGACAGTAGCACAAGTGTCGTTTTCAGTGCTGTCATGCGTTTTTTTTTTCGGTGTTGGAGTGGTGATCTGATTTTTTGAAACGCACCAAAGACTGGTCTCTTCTTCAGATGGCATTGAGTTGTTACATTTATTGTGGAGGACTCTCACACTTTTGAAGTTAGCTCCATGGTTCCTTCATGAATGGTTAATCAGATTCTCATAAATTTATGTCCAAACATCTTCCTTGACACCCATCTTTGACAGAATGTACTTTAAGCTCTTTGTTAGACCAGGCTGTGGCTCAATCCAGTCATGATACTCACACAACAGCAAATCCACATAGTGAATGGCACCCGTGCGAATCATATCAATCAACATTTCATACTCTACACCTTCGACATCCATCTTGACCACAATATAATCATCAATATCATAATTCTTCATAATCAAATCACTAATACCATATCCGTCCACTGTCACAATCTTCTTCTTTCCTTCCTTCTCACTCTGAACGACATCTCTGTGATTGGCCAACAGTGAAGAACCCCAGAAATTTCTCCATCCGTCATTCACCGTATCCAAATAAAAACTCACTTTACCGTCCTTTGTCGTAATGGCCGACTCTGGCTTCATATACACATTGTATTGTTTCTCACCAGAAGGAAGTGTAATGGCAGATAATCGTTGATCCAACAATGCTAATTTTTCATTGAAGAATGGATTGGCTTCGAAGCCCCAAATATCCCACTTTCCTTGCTTGCCCAGACCAGTGAGTCCTTTGCCACCAATGGCACCTTCGTTGCCAACAAATGATTCGATAGAGTCACCGAAATTGGCACCAAAATCAAAAAAGACGTTTCTCTTTTGTCTCTTTACTGCTGGTTTGCTGCTTGTTGTGCTTGTTGTGGCGTCTGACAAGACAACGTTTGAGTCAGTGCTGTCTTGTTGAACACGAAGCACATAGGCAACCGTGATAAAAGCAATGAGCACGAGGGCAATAACCACTACGAGACGATAATCCACAGACTTTCTCATTAGGTTCGAGTTTGTTTGGTTCACTTTGGTTTCAAAGTTGAGCGTATTGTCGGAGGGTTCGCAAGTTCTGGGGAAAAAATTGCGTGGCGTTCACACATCACACTTCAGGATCTTCGCATAACCGACTTTTGTAAAGTTCTGGTGAATCTGAAATGAGCTCGTGGTCCAATTCGAACCAAAGAGACACAACTTCGACCAAGAAGAATATATCATGTTCGATTATGAATCGTGTTCTTTTTGGGGTTGTAGACTTGGAACATTCAATTCACTGCCTTTTCGCTCGAAGACATGGACATTGCTGATTGAATCGTTTGGGTGAAGAGAATTTCATTGAAAACTTTGTTTGAATATTTTTACAATCTAGATTTGCCTCCAACATCCATCCTAACTGTCCCAACACAGATCTGTGGCCGGAGGACAAAGGAGGATGATTCCCCTGGACAAAAAAATGGTAGGATCATCTGGGCTGCAATAATGAGCTGGGGCTCTTCCAATCATGTACATCCACAACAAATTTATGATGACATCTTCTTTTCGGGAATGGGACATCTGGGCTAGCGAATCTGCCAAACTCCAACCGTGCTGGTTTTGAGAATCAATATTGAATAGCATGGTTAAACCTTAAACGAAGATTGTGATCCGAGACAAGAGGCTTGAGTCGTACATAAATTCATAACTGCGCAAGTTCATGCAACGTGGAACTGATCATTCTTTGCTCAAACAGCTTCAAGGAAACCTGTTCCTAGGTTCACATAAACTCCATTCCATATCGTGGTGTTGGTGTCTCCTAGACAACTCCGTTCCAATTCCACGAGCAGCAACGAAATTTCTTGTGCGGACACAAGTTTTCCAAATGTGAAAAGCTTGCTGCGTGTCATCTTGAATTTCAAGAAAGACCCCAAGTCAAAAACACCAGTGTGAAATCAAACCCCCACTGTGAAACAACACGAAAGCTTTTGAGCAACAACAACAAAAAAATGTCGTCCCTAGATCGTCTCAAGCAAAAGTGGCCCTTTCCAACAAGGAATATCATCACTGTGAATCGATGGCTCTCATTGATTGTTGGTCTTTTAATGATGGTTTGCTCTGGAACTCAATATGTATGTCCCATGCATTGTTGTTGTTTTTGTTTTTTTGTTTGTGCACATTTTTTGTTTATTTTTCACACAAGTTGTTGTTTTTGATTGTTTTCAAATTGGACCACTACTAAAACATTACTACCATAACTAAAATGAATGTAGATGTTTGGTTCATTGAGTCCCAAGATCAAGAAGGCGATGGATTATGATCAAACTCAGATCAATCTCGTCGGAACATTTGCCAATGTTGGTTCCTATGCTGGTATTGGCCCCAGTGTGATTCATGACATGTTTGGTGCACGTCCGAACTCTATATTGTCTGGTAGTCTGATTTTCGTTGGTTATTTTCTGTCTTTTCTCATCTTGTGCAAGGCAATTCCGTCCAATTACATTTTGCTTGCCATTTGCTTTGGTATTATGGGTAATGGAAGCTCTGGGTGCTATGTGACTGCCATTTCGACCAACATTAAGAATTTTAGTTCAGAGCACAGAGGAAAACTTGTTGGATTGCATTCGGCATGCTTTGGTATCAGTTCGGCCATCTTTACACTGGTATTCAGATACATTTTCAAGGAGAAACTGACGCCTTTTATCATGTTCTTGGCCATTTTCGGTGGATGTATTCCTCTCGTGCTAGGAACAATATTTATGAATGTCATTTCTGAACAACGAAAGAAGACAGATGGTGAATTGATTGAGGAAGAAGGGGAGAATACATTGGCACCGGTTGCAACTGAACAAGATTCACTGTTGGGTGGCAATCACCTCGATGCACAGTACAAGAGTGAGTTGGACCAACAAGCGCTGCTCGAACAAACAGAAGAGATTGAAAAGTCCTTTTCCATCTCCGCCGATAAGACAGAAGCAGCGGCAGTTGCTGCAGTTCTTGCTCCACCAGAGAATGATGTGAATGCGATTCAAATGATGTGTACGCTCGACTTCTGGTTGTTTTGTTTTTGCTATTTTGCAGGTGCAGGTGCAGGCTTGACCATTGTGAATAATCTGGGTAGTGTTGTCATTTCGTATGGAGGTAAGGATGGTGATCAGGATATACTCGTGCTCTTCTACAGTATTGGAAATTGTCTTGGTAGAATTGTGTTTGGTTACTTGTCTGACAGATTTTCGTGGATGGCCCAGAGAACGACATTCTTTGTCTTTGGTGTGTTGATGATTGGGGTTGCCAGTTATTCCTTCATTTTTGCTCCATTGAAATTGTTTTTGCCTCTCATCATATTCACTGGTTTCATGTACGGATGTATCCTCGTCAGTAGTCCCGCCTTTGTGAGTGAGAGATTTGGTGCAAAGTTCTTTGCAGTTAATTCCACAGTGTGCAGTGTTTCTCCTGCACTCGCATCGTATATCATCTCTACACTACTAGCTGGCAAGGTGTACCAGAATCATATTAAGGGATCAGGCAAGGAATGCCACGGTAAGGCATGCTTTGGAGTCACATTTATGATCAACACTGGTCTCTGTACTCTGGCATTTATGGTTGGGCTTGTTCTCATGTACAAGAATCGTCGTTTGTACGCCGAAAAAGAGAGATACAAGCAATCATTACAAAAAACAAAGTGAGCCTTTACTAACTTAGTCATCTTCAGAGATACCAAGACATTGGAGACAGTGAAAGAAGCCATAAATTCCCACTGCAACCAACATTACCAACGCAACGAGAACGACAATTCCACCATAAAAGGGTGCAAAAACAGCAATGTACGGCATTGTAATGACTCTATCTAATCTGAGTCCACCAAGGATCAAAGTTGAATAAATTGGTGCCAATCCAATGGCAAAGCATAACATTGTACAAAATCCACCATAAACAATCCAACGAATGTGTAAATCAATTTTCATAATTATCGTGGCTGCCATAGTGATAGCAAACATGACCAATGCCGCATAGTACAGGAAGAAAACGTAGGAATAGAGAAAAGCTCGTGGTAGGAATCCATCTGCTTTCAGAGCATTCAACACGATTCCTGCTGTCAACAGCACATATATCAATATGAATCCTAGGATTGTTAGATAATAACGTTGGTGATCCCATCGTATCACGTGCAATGATGCTCCATTGACTAGAGTGATCCAGAGGGATGCGACAATGGGGATCATCATATACGACCATAGAAAGTTCGGTGCGCTGAAATACAGTCCTAACTTCAATCCATACATGAGTATTGTCACAGGAATGGGTATCAATAGTGAAGCAAAGAGAAGCGTATAGTTACATCTATCGGCCTCATCCAACTTCCTGCGAGTAAATATTGGTACATAGTTGTACTTCTTCATGAGAAAAGCGAAAAAGACTCCATAGAGGAGACATATCACTGTAGCTGGAGGCATGAACGGCACCAACCATATGTGATTGTGCCGGGGAATGTATCTGTCAACTGTCAATGGCAAAAATATTCCAAAATAGAGGAGTGCGAGCACCCAAATAATACCGATTGCCAAGAAAAAGTACCAATACTGAGTAATAGGCTCATCTCCTGGTACTTGAGCCCGGGTCGTGTAATTATCAAAACGATAATAGTTTCCGTGAGATTTCATTCTGTGTGTAGCCTCTGCATACAACTGCTTAATGTTTGTGTCTTTCATGATCGCAGGATCAAACACTGAAGTTGACCGTGAATGGTATCCATCTTTCGCACAAGTAGGTACATTCTCAATACGTGTGTATAGAGGCTCCAAATGAAGCAACTGTCTCACCTGTGCCTTAATATAGGGTATAGATCCTGTATGGTCCACGTGATTAATCTCAATTGGTTCCAATTCAGGGTCATCATGACGATGCGTTGTCATTGCAATGTTCTTATAAGTTTTTGTTAATTTTTTGGATGCTAACCACATTCCTTTCACTCTTGATTTTTCGTTTTGAGTGAGCAAATTACTCCACAGTGCATTGTCGCTTGTTCGATGATAAAAGTATCGATTGGTTTCAGCCAGACTCAACACATTCCTCCTGTCCAGATATGACAGCACAAGAGACGTTGTATCTGAATCCAAATCTACTATCCTATAATCACCATTCATTGTCTCTGTTGTCGTCATCTGACGTGGAGGTCTCATCTCTGGACAATTCTCAAACGTGAGCACCTCGGGCGGTACATACATTGCCGCTTCTCGTTTTTTTCGTTTCTCTCTTGCTGCCGCTGCGGCTTCCGTAGCTACAGATCGACCATTCGCATGATAATCAACAGATTTTTCGTCGTTGTCAGAATCAGACGACGACGACGAAGAAGAAGAAGAGGACCGAGGTCTCTGAGGATGCTCTTCAACTTCAATTTCTAGCTCTATTGTTTCTTCATTATCATCATCATCCTCTTGTTGTGGAATAACATTACTACTAGAAAAGGCCATCATCTCATTCACTTGTTCTCTCATGACTTTATGCTCATTATTTTCAACGGCATCATCATCATCATCTCCATCGTGTTCATGACTACGATTGTCGTTATCCTTTGAAAGAGTTATCCTATTCACTTCTATGGTAGGACTACCTTTATGAATTATTTCTACATCTTTTTCGGCTACTGTTGTTGTTGTTGTTGTTGAAGCTTCTTGAACTTGTTGTTGTTCTTGATGTAGTTCGACGAGGTTCGTTTGTTGTTGTTGAAGATGTTCTTCGATGGATGAGGATGCATCTTTGATGTGATCCTCTGTCATGCCTGATGTGCTTTTTGTTTGTTGTTTGTTGTTCAAGGCGATAATGGGGAAATATCTCAAAATCATGCATGATTGTTGTTGGGAGTTCCAGTTCTTGGAGTGTTCTTCTCCTTGTAGGGAACCGTTGGGAGGTTGGAAGGTCGAATCTGATTGGACGCGAAAAAACTTCCATCATCAAAATCCACGCCCCAAAAAAAAGCCTCCAACCCAACAAAAAAATCTCTCACATTCACAACAACAGCAACAATATAAAATACACAACAAAAAAACCATCACCATCATCAACTAAACACACACACAAATAATGACGAGTGATGATTTTTTGCTCTTTCAACAAAACAACAACACTGACATCAACAACAGCAACACCACGACTCCTAGACCACTCGATCTCGTAGTTCTCTTCTCCATACCCATCTACATTGGTCTCAGTGCACTCGTTGTTTTCCTCATTTTGCGTCACTATGCCAAAAAGAGTCAATTGCCCTGGATGGCCTATCTCACACTCTTTTTAACCTATTGGATTTTATTCAGTGCACTTTCATTGGTCACCATTGATTTATCATCTGGTCTCTATGCGAAATCAACCATGGACACTGATGATGACAATCATCCTCCTGTTTATCTCGTTGTTTTTTGGCAATTCATGTACTGGTCCATTCAGTTATTAGCATGGTTCGGTGTGCCATTGTGGCAATCATATTGGAATGGTGAATTTAGTGTTTGGCGTAGGTTGTTGCGCTCTGTTTTTGATAATGCAATCATGTATGGTATTATGGCACTTGTCGGTGGATTGGCAGGTGTTGCTGTTGCTGTCTATATTTTGATTGTTCATCGGGGAATTCCGACCGGAGTTTCTCTTACAAAGGAATCGGTGATTGGTGTGGCGCAGAGCTTATCCAACATGTATGGACTGTTTTTGTTGATTTCATTGTTGGGATACGGTATTGTGGATTTACCGAGGTACTTGTGGCAACATGCGCACAAGCAACGAACATTAAAGTATTACGAGTTTCAAGCAGTGGAACGAGAGGAGACTGTGGATACGATGGAAGCGGATTTGAAGGATCAGTTGGCTCAAGTGTTGGCCCTGGATCAATTGATTCCATCGATTGGTGATCAAGAACAATCAGGAAGAAGACGATCTAATGGTGGTGGTGATGATGATGATGAGGATGATAGTGATGAAAATAGAAGATCAGGAGGTTCAGGAGAGGCATCAGACAAGGTTCATTTGAGAAAATATGTGGATCAGATATTGAAGACGAGTCAGGCAGAGTTGAATCGATACCCTCGATTGTCACCTGCGAAATTTACGAGAGAAGAAGTCAGTGGATTACAACGAAGTTCACTCGTCAAGATTCACAAGAATGTCATTAATGCGATTAATCAATATAGACGTGCTCAGTATCAACTAAAGTACCTCTATGACAGTTATTTCTATTTGCAGGATATTGCAGAGTCAATGGACGCATCCGATAAGAGAATTCGTACCATGTATAGACCACCACGTCGCGGATGGAAAAAAACCTTGTTGGATTATCCTCAGTGGCTCTATTATCGATTCTTTAGAATCATCTTGTACCGTGTGTGTGCAGTGCTCGTGTTGCTGTTTGCCCTGGTGCTCATTTATTCCGAATTTACTCCATTTATCAAAACGATGCAATTGTATGTGTCCAAGGGTACCAAGAGCAAGGATATTTCCGTGTTGAGTTTGTTGGTGCGTTGGTTGGCACCTTCTCGAATCGTTTTGCAAATCGTGTCACTGGGCATTATTGTGTTGATGGCAGTGATTGCACTGTTTGCACTGTTTAGAATTGAAATTTATTCGCTGTACAAGTTGGTGCCTCATTACTCGGATGCGGGCAGTATTCTGTACACTGCAGTTTTCCTGTGCCGTATTGTTCCTACACTGTGCTACAATTACCTTCAGTTGACTGGTGTGACCAAGGACGATGGTGTTGCGTACTATCTTGTGATGGGTGTGTTGCGTGTGGACGGTCTCAAGGAAATGTTCAAGACAACGGGATTCCTGGAGGTGATTGCCGGTGGTTTCACCAACTTTTTCCCACTGTTGTTGCCGGTGATTGTGCTGCTCACTTTGTTCAATGTATGTGGACTGCTGGGTGCTCTGTTTGATGTGAAGCGATTCAAATTTAATCCAAAGGTTGATGATGAGACAATTGAGGAAGGCAGACGTATTCTCGCCACTGCGCGCAAAATCCGTCAATCAGAGCTGCAACAAGAGTTGGCCACCATTGGAATTCACGATATTCACTTGGATGAGGCAGACTTGGACGATTTGGAGATGAGAGTGGACGATTTTGACGAAGGAGAGGACAAGAACGGCGGAAAGACCAACAGAAAACTGGATGAATTGTACAAGAAGTATGGCAGAGATCGCCCAGCCAAGAAGGAAGAGTCCCGATTTTCATCCGTCAGGGGCAAACTGGGCTTGTAGAATACAGAATACACTTATGATAATTGCACAAAATCTTCTATCTATTGTCAATCATTGCACACAACTGTGACAATTCAACTCCGCAGTCTCTTACAACTTTCTTTGTTTTGTCTGCTTTGTTTCTAAAGGCATCCAGTATCCATTCGCTCTTTGCTGCGTAGATTGATGTTGGCGAAGACTGCTCAGCACAAGCTCGTTGGAGTATGCTGGATAGACATTGATAAATGCTTGTCCGGATTTTCGTATTTGGAGTGTCAAGATGCAAAACAAGTGCATTCACAATGAGCTCAACGATTGACTTCTCCCTTTGGACATCTCCATCGCACGGCACGAGCAGAATGATCTGGAATAACACTTTGACAGAGTCACTACTCAATATTTCGATTCCTTCCTCTAATTGTCGATCCGTAAAGTCCTTTGTGATTGCTTCCCATTGTTCATCGACCAAGTTCTGATGAATCAGAGGAATGAGATCTTCAAACAATTTGACAGTAATAACACGGGTTTCCATATCTTCGTCTGAATCCAAGCACGATCTCAAATGAGTCAACATGTCACTGGAAATATATCGAAGTAGCTGCACATCATCGCTGGCAATTGCTTTTTGACGCAAAATGCAACTAAAGCAGGCTACAGCTGCCTTACGAATGTGAGCTTTCATCGGACCAATCTTCCATATCAAATTTGGACCAATGAGACGAACGAGGCGGTCAATGTGAGTCCGAGAAATAGAGGAAGCAATGTTAGACAACAGCCCATTCATACCAGCAAACAGCACTAATACAACTGTTAGATCTCTGGCATCATCTACTATGTGTCGACTAAAGACACTCAACACAGCATCCAAATGCTTGGCAGCTGCATGAGGTCCATGCTTGATTAGTGCCTCGAAGCTATACAAGTTAGGGGATGTTTTATCCCAGGATGCAACATCTCGCGTGATTTCATCCAATGCTCGCTCGAAATGCACCGAGTATAGTTCAGCCATGTTCGATAAATTCTTCAGTGCTCGTACTTGATCAAGGCATTGAACACCCAATTCAGCAATTTCCTTTGGTACTCCTCTCTGGGCACACAGTCGCACAATGAATACAAACAAAGGCAAGCTAACATCGTTGTTCAGTGCGATTCCATTTTCTTTAGAGCATTTCAACAGTGCTTGTACCACTTCGAGGCATGCTTGTTTCATCATGTTCGAATCTCCATAAATCAAGAAATTGCATGATGAGAGCTTGGACATGATACCCTCGATCAATACTTGCCAGTTAATAGTATTTGGGTTGGTGCCTTGCAACAAACGAGCAAACACTTTCAAAACATTGGAAACTAGCACAGGAGACGTGGCGTACTCTGATTTCATAAAGGACCAAACAATAGGAATATAAGTCTCTGGCTCAACAAAATATCCAGTCAATTGCACTGCAGTGTGTACCTGTCTCAATATATCTAATTCATCTTCGTCACTGGCACTGAAGAACTCGTGCACAAGACGGTGCAAGTGTTGAGTAATGCTCGATTCACAGAGAATAATAACTCTCTGTAACGTTCGAACAGCCACCATTCGCTTTGGAATATTCCAATCCTTCATCTCTTCTAGAATTGTTTCAATAATTTTTTTGGCGTGTTTCGAGATGATCATACGACAACCTAGTTCTGGTCGTTCGTGATAAGGCTCGGGCAATGGAATATTGGCATAGTGTCGCAATTGATAGTCAGTGTCATACACCTTGATATCATTCACCTCTTGTTCGTTGTCTTGTTCGTGCATTTTGCCCAATATATCCAATGTCTCCTTTGCCAGAAGCTGTATACTCTGTATCTCATCAGTCATTGCTACACAAACAATGTATACCAATTGGAACTGATAGGACCAACGATCAGAGAGATTAATCGCCCAATTTTGAACTGTTTCCATCATGAGACGACGAACACTGGACGAATGATCAACAATCAATTGTCTCAATACACCATCCTTGAACAATTCTTCAATAGAATCATGTGCACCATTCATGACGAGTTCGTTGAGTGCCCGTACACTATTCTCTCTCACAAGAGATCGTTGATGACTCAAACATGGCTTCAAATGAGTCACCAGAGCAGGAGAGAACAAACTGACCAACTTTTGAGGCAACAATTGACACAATAGCACCGTACACTTGCACATCTCGACCTTAATATTGTGGAAATCATCGTATCCCTTCTTTATAACCTCACTGATTGTGTCCAAATAGTTCAACAATAGATCACCTGCACGATTTGCACATTTTTCAACCACAGTTGTCAAAATTTTTGCCAAAATCAATCTCACTTCCTCACTCGGTTCAATAACAACAACAGAAGCAGCAGCACTAGTTGAATTCGCACTTTCCTCACTATGATAATTCAAATCACCTTCCATATGACTATTCTTACTCTTCTTTTTATCGTTTAATCTTGAATCCAAAACAGGAATCAAGAAACTGAGCCATTCATCACTCATTTCACCACCGCTACTAGTCGGAGTATTATTGTTGGTATCAATGGATGACAACAAGTGAAGCAATAGAGAAGCGGATTGTTCTCTACATGATTCAACACTATCATTGCTCATACATTTCAACAATTGATGAATCATGTGAGGTAACAAGAATACTCTTGTTTGATTACTTGTATTTTGATTGAGAATAGCACTGTTTAAGCGTTGAAAGCTTTGAAGACGAGTGGATCGATCATGACTTGTAAGAGCATTGATGTCTCTCTGCATACTCTGAAGTAAATCAAGTGGAGTACCATTCATTTGATACTGATGTTGTTGATGATGTTGTTGATGATGTTGTTGTGATGATGATGATGATGATTTTGATGGTTGTGAAATGAGAGGTTCATTGTTGTTATTGTTATTATTGTTGTGAGGAGAAGAAGTTTTTTCAAGCTTTTGACGTTTTTTCTGCTTTTCGTCC
Source organism: Tetramitus jugosus (assembly GCA_937625935.1). Taxonomy (NCBI): domain Eukaryota; phylum Heterolobosea; class Eutetramitea; order Acrasida; family Vahlkampfiidae; genus Tetramitus; species Tetramitus jugosus. The sequence goes on along the minus strand of OW569381.1, from coordinate 69,778 downwards.
AATGTGGATAGTACGTGACGTATCTTTTTGTTTTCTTCGGCGAGCATATCAGCAAAGAATGCATCTACATCGTTTCCACTCATTTTTGTTGCGCGTTTTGTTGTGTGCTCTTCTTTGTTGTTGTTGATGCGGACATTTTTCACTTCGAAATTCCGTAAATACAACACGCGCATTGGCGCCAAAATTCCAAGGTCAAATTTTTGATTGAACTTGTCCCAAAAATCCTCTAACTAAAAAAAATCAACAACAATAAGAAAAAAGCAAAAGGATGAACACCACATCAACAACATCAACACAGGAATTGTTGGCCAAATTTGAACAAGCATGCAACAATCTTGGTGGAGCTCATCGCATCGAATCTGAAAATTTTTTGCAGTCGATTGAAGCATCGAATCAACCCTATGAATTCTGTACGACTGCACTCGAAAAATGTACTTCTCAATTACATCGATTTCATGCTGCCAATATCTTGCGTAAAGCTGTCACGAGAGAATGGGTCATTCTACCAGAAGATGTCAAGTACAATTTGACTGTTTATATTATTCAATATGTCATGAATCAGGGGTATGTTATTTATTGCGTATGATCGTTGATGTTGTTTTTTGTCATGATGAATTGCTGTATCTGACATTTTCAATGTTTTTTTTTGCAATGTGATTGAAAACGTTTGTCTTGTGTTCTCTCAGTACCAACTTGCAGAATCAGATTAGAGGACAATTGTTGGCCTGTTATGCCATGATGCTCAAACTGTCGTGGTTAGAGCCAAAGAGTGTTCAAATCAAGTCAAGTGCACTCGAAACCATTACACAACTGCTCCAATCCAATGATTTATCGGTTCGATTGGTCGGAATGAATATTTTGTGCACACTTGTTTCAGAGTTTTCAGGTCAAATGAACCGTACGACCAAAATTGGACAATCCTGGGAGTTTCATGAGAGATGTCGAGTCGCATTTCAAAAGGATTTGTTGCCACAGTGCTTCCAATTTGCAATCACAGTGTTAAATGATGTGAGAGATCAGCGATTGAGTGATGCAGCAAGTGTACCGACGATTGCAAATGCCGCATTCAAATTGTTGAACGAAATTTTGACTTGGGATTTTTCGCCATTTGATCTCAGGAGTGTCCTCAGACGCGCATCTGCAAAACCGAGCAAAAAAGACTTGCCTGCGATTATTGTCACATCGAACGAGTATTGGAGACGAGTGTTGACGAATCCCGAGTTGGTTACAACAGTCATTCAATTGCATGGAAAGTTCCGCTCTGATCGGTTGATGCCGCACTTGACTTTGCAATCACTGGTTCAGCTGTGCTCTGTGTCTCAGAGATGCTTCTTTGATGACTCGTCACGTCTGCAGTTCATTCCACATATCATGAACGGAATCTTCAGTCTCTTGCAACAGCCATTGTCCGGTGCATCGAACACTGCTGGTCACGAGATTTATCACTTGGCACTGTGTATCTTCAGAATTGTGGGTAATTTTGGACTCGATATGTTTGTGCAAGTTCCGTCATGTGCCGAAATCATGAACAATTTATCTGCCGCTACTATTCAAGTGACACGATTGAGTGCCAACAGTTATGATGAGTGGTTCTTTGATGCGTTGGAGCACTTGCTCGATTCTTGGTCTCTTTTGGTGCTTGCGCTCGAAGTGTCAGCAGGCACTATTCCTCAGAATGCTGTGTCTCTGCTCAGAAACTGCTCTACTGCCATTTTCTCTGCTTATTTAGAATCACGACTCAAGTTTGGCACAAATACTTCCAATGCCAGCAGTGATGATGATGATTATGAGGATGAAGAAGACGACAGTCAAAGATTAGAGGAGCAATTGACTTCTCTGGGTGTGTTGGCGAGACAGGACCCTGTTCAGACATTGAGTTTGTTGAAGGCGAGATTGTTAGAGCGATTAAACGTATTGCCGCAAGTGTTGGGTTCGAATGGCTCGCAGTCTGATTCATTGTGGAATGATTTGGATACGATCTTGCAATTGATTGGTTTTGTTTTGGCTGATGACGATGAAGGTGAGACACCTGTGATTCCTAACTCGATTAATCAAGTGACGCAAGCACCAAATGGTCAAATTCTGTTTGAACTCATGGACAGTATCTTCAAATATGTTGAATTCGAGTCAATGTACATAACAAATGGACAAACAGACAAGTTGAGTCCATACATGGGCCAAAGACTCATGTGGTTATTGAATCGATGGTCAAAATCTTACCTGATGCCAAATACCACCTTTTATTCAAACTTTAGCCCTGCGTTGAGTCAAAAGTATGGATCAGAGAGTGGTAAACAACTTGTTGCCTTCTTACTTAACAAAATCATGCTCAATCTCTTCAAGTGGCAAGGAGAAGCCGATCTGGCATCAGACACATGCGCTCTATTGAGCACATTGGTGAAAAACAAGGAAGCTTGCCGAGGCTTGCTCTCATTAGATGCATGGAAACAACTAATGAATGCTGACAAGGACACTTTTTCAACTCTCGGAAATCAACAAGATTCAGTGAAGGCCATCATGTTGCAATGTTTGATTGTTGGTGGAACACATGGATTGAACGAACAAGATTTGCTCAACTATCTGACGCAATTGTTGACTCCACTGAGAAATCAATTTTTATCTATTGTTGATAACCCACAATTTGCTACCTTATTCCAGTCTGCGCCTGCCATTGCTCAGGTATCATACTGTTTGGAGAAGTTTATTGGTATTGTCAAGGCATCATCCCACTCGAATGTGAAATTCCTATTCTCCTTCTTCACCTCTAATCAACTGTTCGAGAAATTAGCAGCTCTAACTGACAAGTATCACAATCATTCCAATGTTGTGAATGTAGTTCTCTCGTTCTTTGAAGAATGTGTCAAGAATCAGCTTGTCCACTTATCAATTGCAGAGAGTAAGCATCTGTGCCATGCCTGCTTGGCTATCATGGAAACATACAGAAAATATAATGCTGGTAGAACATTTACGGGCGTTTTGGGCTCCAATGCTGAAGAAGAACAATTCCAAGATGTGTTGACATTGATTAGCATTGGAACACATGTTGTCTCAAAGGACTTTTTGGACTTTGCAGGACCAGATCAGACCAATGATCCTGATTTGTTGGACATTTCGATGGTTGTTTTCCAGGGATTGAATCTAATATTGCCACTGATCACGCAAGAGATGCTTCAATTCCCAAAGCTTTGCCTGCAATACTTTACATTGGTTACATTTATGTTTGAGATGTATCCGGAAAAGGCTGCCCAATTGCCACCTAATTTGTTCCAACAGCTTGTATCCTCTATTGTTTTCGGTATTAAGCATCACAAGGCAAAGATTTGTAGATTAAGTTTCGACGCTCTCAGGTCAATGTGCATCCGTAACGTGCAACAGAACAGAGAGACATTTAGACAGCAGGAACTGCAAAATCCAAACTTTGTCTCCTTTTTGCTCGAGAATGTATTTTCACTGCTCTTGTTCGAAGCTTTCAGCGATGACATGGTGGAAGCAGCTGCCGAGGCTCTATTGCCTCTGATCCTCTGGGACGAGGAGAAGTACAGACAAATGGTGAACAAGCTGGTTCAAGGAGAGAATGGTTCTCCAGAGAAGCAGCAGAGACTGTTGTCAGCATTTGGACTATTGTTCGAGGGTGTGAATCCACAAGAGAAAACATCCAGAGCAAACGAGAAGAAATTCTTGGAGAATTTGGAAAAGTTTTTACTCAATGTCCGAACCTTTATGAGAAAGAACTGAGCTGAGAGCCGTAAGACGAAAAGGACACTCATCTCCTTTTCTTCGTAAACTTTTTGGCCGGTCGTTCCATTGGAAACCTCCAAATTCATTTCCAGATTCCGCATCCCAATATCCCGACGAATCCAACGTTTGACTCGTCGGTCAAAAAAAAATTGTGCCTCGTTCGAACAAAAAATCCAACAACAAGCACCAACAAACAACAGGCATAATAATAACAATAATAATTATTATATCATAAAACATCACAATGACACCACACCCAACCGATGATGACTTTCTCCAAGATGGAGGTGAAGGCCTAGCCTACTACTTTGACGATCTCCGTTCTCAACTGAAGAAACTCAATCGGAGAATTAACGATCTAAAAAATGCCAAGACATCTGAAAAGTCAAGTAAACAAAAGGAGGCTGAAAAAGTGTTGAACAACACTCAAGAAACAATGAACCTCTTCCAGAGTTCTCTCAACCAGGCGGACGCGTCCGAAAAGCGTCAATATACGGACGACTTTGAGCGCATGAAAAAAAAATTCAACAAGTACAAGAAAGATTTCGAGAGCGCCAAATCGGGAAAATCTACGGGTGAGAGCGCAAGAAATGAACTGTTGAACGACAAGAAAAAAGATGGTGCGGACAAGGATGGCAACGGCAAAAAGAAGAAGAGAAGAGACAGAAAAGCAGAGGAGGCTACTGATGGCAATCAAGTTCAAGTTCAAACATTTGACAAGCATACACAAGAGGTGATCGATCTACAACAGAAAAATCTAGATAAGCTAGAAGAGTTGGTTGGATTGAACGAAGAAACGATACAGATTGGTCAAAAAGCTGCAGCAAGACTCAAGGAACAAACAGAGAAGCTTCACATTATTCAAGCAGAGGTTGATGAGATTGGAAGTGGTCTCAAGAGAGCAAAGAAGGAAATGGCAAGCTTTTATAGAAATATTGTGTGCTCCAAGGTCATTATTCTCATCATTATTATTTTAATGTTGTTGGCTGTGACGGCCATTGTGTTGAGAGGTATTTTGGAAGCGTTTGGTATCAAGGTGTTGGATGCCAATTCAATCATTGCAAATATTAAGAAGGTTGTCAAGAAGAACTCATAAATGGATATGACTGACTGACTGCTGCTACTACTGCTTGGCATAGGTGTGTGTGTGCGTGTGGGAATGATCATTTACGGGACATGTCCTTTCCCTTGATCAATCAACTGATTAATCTCTCTAAGAATGAACAATTTATTTTGTATTTGTAAACAACAACTTTTTAACCGACGGATATCACTTTTTACAACACCACATTTGGTTGTACTGAGAACTTGCGCACCTGGTGCATCAACAATCCTGCGAAAGTTCAACAAAAGCTTTCATTTCAGCGAGCCACAGCTTCCTTCACAGAGATGCACTTCCTTCACGAGAATAACTGCTCTCTCAAAGGAAAAGACACAGAGCTCCCAAAGAAAGTAAAAGATATCGAGACAACCACAACAATGGACGACGACATCAAATACACCATAATTTTACAAGTGCTCAAAAAGTATGGTCGTGGTTATCCTCACTTTGTGGTGATGAATCGTGAAGAACACTGCTACCGCTTTAATTGTGATGTGTGTGGAGATGCATCTGGAAGGAGAGTCGATTGGTGGTTCGCGAGTGGCAAGTTAAGGTGGAGGAGCAAGCATAACGAACTTACAAACACTAGTCCTGTCTTTGAAGCCATCACGGAAGACCATCCCAATGTTTTTGCATACGACCATATGCGAATGCATAGAATTCGCTACGCAAATCAAAGAGTCGAAGTTCAGATAAAGGGCAAGACTGAAGCAGAAATGCAATGGATTGACTGGGATGAAGGTCCATTCTGATTAATGCACAAGGAGTCACCCAAAGAAACACAATAAACCATTCATACCTCAATAGTACCACAGAACAGCAAGACTTGTCTGATGTGGAATTTTCCAGATTGGCCACATAACGAATACAACCGAATCCACTGCTGCTTCCATTTTTTATCGGTGAATTATTTGCATTTTCTGATCTGCTGCGATGACACCCGAGTGTGAAAAACAAACCAACGTCACCACCATCACTACAACACACATTCACTCATCATGCTACTGCTCCATCACACCTACCTTCGGCCGTCAACTACAACAACCCTCTTCTCTCATCTCCCATTTTTGCATCCTCGTGCCTCTTGTAAACTCCGCTCTTTTTCCAGGAACTCAAGTCCCATCTTGAACGCCACTCAAAGGACAAACAAGTTCTCACCTCATCGAACACACAATTTCGCAATTTACGCGACACCAACAACGGTCGCTTTAAAATCAAAAAATCTTTCCCTGCTAGAAAATCTCCAACAACCAACAACAACAGATTTTTTAACATATAACATTATTCGAAAAAAACATAACAACGACATGAAACTTACATTTTTAGGCACAAGTAGTGGAGTTCCCACATTTGATCGTAGCGTATCCAACATTAATTTATCACTGGGTGACACTGATGGTAGCATCTTGATGTTTGACTGTGGTGAGGGCACTCAGAACCAATACAGAAAAAGTTCTTTGAAGAGTGGAAAAATTTCAACCATTTTCATTACTCATTTGCACGGTGATCACGTGTTTGGATTACCTGGTTTCCTATGTACATTATCGGGCAATAATCCTCCAACGAGAACAGAGATTCAAATCTATGGACCAGTGGGCATCTATGACTATGTTCACAGTTCTTTGAAATTGAGTGATTCTCATGCGAGTTTTGTGATTCGTATATTTGAGATGGCTCCTCCTCATCTGTCATCCACTCTTTCATCATTGGACAATGACCAACACTATAGTAATCACAATGTTAATGTTGTGAGTGATTGTGTCAATTATAGTAGAGAACCTATTGATGGCACAATGGTTGCCTATGGAGGATTAATACCGTACGATGCAGAGAATCAGTGTTATCACGTGTACTCCAAGGATGGTGTTTCTGTTAGAGCTGCTCCCATTTATCATCGAGTGTTCACTGTGGGTTACGTCATTGAAGAACAGGAATCTGTGGGAAAGTTGGATCTCGAAAAGGCAAAGCAATTGGGAGTGCCAAGAGGTCCCATGCTCAGCAAGCTCAAGTCAGGTCAAGATGTGACACTGGACGATGGAACGGTTGTGAAATCGAGTCAAGTACTGGGAGAGCCTCAAAAGGGCAGAAAGATTGTTGTTTTGGGTGATACGCACGACCCGACTCCTATCGCTCACATTGCAAAGGACTGTGATATTATTACGCATGAGGCTACACTCTCCGATAGTCAACAGAGTATGGCTGAAGAGAGAGGACACAGTTGTCCATCGATGGCTGCTTCTTTTGCAAAGAAGATTGGTGCCAAAAACTTGATTCTCACTCACTTTTCTGCTCGTTTCTCTCTGGAGGGCGTCCAGAAGGAGAGAGTCGACAGTGTTGATCTGTTGAAGATGGAAGCAGAGCAGGTGTTTACTCCACAGGATGGAACAGTGTACCTGGCAAATGACTTCCGTAGTTTTATTCTCAGCAAGGACAAGTCTATCAAACAAGAACAACAAGAGGTGATCACAGAGGACAGTGAGAACTCTGTCGCTCAAGACTAAAACCTCACATCTTCTGGCTTGCATAATAAAAAATGGACCTTCAAATGTCATCCTTGTCTGAAAATTTCCATCCAATCCTTGCCCAAAAAAAAAGAACTCAAAAGGGATATGAAAAGAAAGCTTGATCACATTGGTAACAACAACGACGAAGATGAAAACGAGTCAAATGACTTTAGTGACAATCATCAGACTACAAACAAAAGGCAACGTGACCAAGCACTCCTCAATATTGAATCGGCTTCACTTGTCGGGAGCGAAACCCGAAACTCCGCCAAAACTGGCGCGGTCGGAAAGAAAACTACGATACGGAATGCTCTGCTTGGTGCGTACTCTGCAGTGAGGAAGAAGCCATTAGCAAACAAGCAACAACAAGGTCTATCCTCTCAGGACATTGACGAGAATGGGAATGAGCTCTTCTCTGACAACCAATTCCATATCAATGACCTCCATGAGCTCCCACTTGACTGGTCACTTGGTTCCTCTATTCGTTTCGTCTCTGATCGCTCGTTTCTCTGGGTGAGTCACTTGACTGACTTGGCAAAGACGGTGGGAATGAGACAATTGATATCCAGGAGATCAATTGACCTCTCGACATCATCCGCTCTTCAACCATCTGGTTGTTCTCAGAGTGGAATGCCTGATGATGCCTCTGGTTCATCATCTACGATGGGAATGAACCTATCATTGAGTGTTTGTGCTGATTTGTATCGATCAATGCTATACTTTCAATTTCCTGCGTCTCAATTGCCTCAGAGCGTTAAGGAAAAGATGAGATTGTTGTCTTTTTCGACTGTGAAGGTAATGAGTGGTGCCTATGGCTCTCAACAACAAAAGAATGATGCCAATGTGGGTGTTGGTGGTGTGACTAGTCTAGTCAAAAAAGAAGTGCAGGATGACAGCAGCAGCAACGCGACTCGATTCTACTCAGTGAGTGCTGGTGATCAAGCGGATAGCAATGATAGGTTGATGGAGCCAGCAGAAGCTGAGCAACACTTTTCTATTCAAGGCTACCAAATCTTTAAGGATGTGTTGGGTGGTGACGCCACATTCCTGAATGAACGAATGCACGATTGGTGCATTAGTCTCTCCAGTGTCTACACATTGTTTAACAATGGTGAATGTCCTTATTTTTACGTGTTGCGCGAGAATCAAATGTCTGTCATGTTCATTTGTGCAAATGTAGGTGGATCGATATCTGTTAGAGCCATCCTCACCAGTTCTACGCCTGATAAGACACATCAGAAGCTCAATGACAGCTCCATTGAATTTCAGAGAAAAGTCGACTCCAGTTTTCTATTTATTGGTAGGAGGAGAGTGCATGCTCTGTACGGTTTCCTGTTGATGGACTGTGTGAAGCACATATCGAGTGACTTTCCCACCATTATTGCGCCAGTGACATTTATGAATGCGGCATTGAAGTCACTGCGAATTACAAAGAATGAGAGTTTTTCAAAAGTGAGTCGAAGCGTCAAAACAACGAAAAACCTCAATAGCGCACAAGAAGATAAGCCTCATTATTTCCTGGAATTATCTGGATACATGCTCCCACATGCCAAGCACGCACTTACTAATGCCATGACCTCTGCTGTGCTCTCTTCTGATGACTCAAATTCTGTACTGGCCATCAATCTGCAAAACGAGAAGCTCACAACTTCATTCAACATTCAAAACACTGAAGAAGAGAACACAATGAGCAGCCAGCAACCATCCACTCCTACTGTAGGTGCATCTCCTAACATTGGCAGATGTACCTGGAATTACTCACCTCAAGAGCCAAGTGACTTGACAAATGAACTTCGGGCGGACATATTTGCATGTTTGAAGAGTGATGATATGCCAGCTTTTATGAACAAATCTCATATTAGCAAGATTACGGTGCGTAAGAGTACTGCAAATCAGCTTGTTTATGATATCATGTTAGCGAAGAACGAATGAAGAGCTTTTGAAGGTGGCGCAGCTGAAGATCTTCATAACGCTTTTTCTCCTGAGAGTGTTGTAGATATCACGTTTAATCCACACTTTCTCTCAGAGTTTTTACTTCCGAATAAAAGGTTTTGTGTCACAACTTGTCATTAAGAACAAACATGAATTTTATAATTACCACCTTAATTATTACATCTATCTCCTTCTCCCATGTCCCTCCTCAATTGCTAAACGATTACTCCTTTTACTGCGGCCGATTTTACTGTCAATATGCCATGCAGGTAGCTGACCTGACACTTTCTGCCATTCCTGTTCAAAGTTTCCCTCTTCTTCCTCTCTGACATTCTCCAACTTTTTTGTTGTTTGTTCTCTTCCACTTCTGTCAGACACCTTCTCCACAGTTACTGTCTTATCACCGATTCGACGTTGAACAGACATTCTCTCTGTTCCGTCTCTAGAGTCTTTCACTGCTCTCTTTGTCTCTGTAACCCCGTTAGAGCTCGTAGTGCTCATCATAGAGCTATAGTACACTGATTTTCCATTGTTCGAGCTTGAATTGAAACTGCTTCTCATCATCCGATCGTGTTGATCCACAATTCGATGCCTATCAAACAAGTCATCGCCCATATCGAACGGATCATCCTCAAACAAACGACTATGGTTCATGACTTGATTCATGCGATTCATCATATCATCCATCAAATCATTCCCAAAGGACGAGAATCCACCAAAGAGGCTTTTACCTCTGTTTCTGGTGGACATCGCGGAAGGATATGCCGCAGCAGATCCACTCGATTTTCTATGAATGGGTACCTCTTCGTTGTTGGCCGTGGATTTTTTAGTGGAATTGCCCCTTCTTCTCTGTTCATATTCTCCTTCTTCATCAGAATCTGGCTCTTCAATCACAGTTCTATATTGACTGGATGAACTGGGATTGGAATATGTGTTGTTGGTGGTGGTGGTCGAGGGGAACTTGGTCTTGGTTGAGCCTGGTTTGTTTGGCGCTGGAGTTGCTCTTTTCTTTGTTGAAGAATTTTCTTCTGCTTCTTCATCCTCGCTGCTATACAGCTCTTCAATGGTTGGTCTGCTGTTAGAGAATGAGGGAGCTCTAAATGATCGCATCACTTGTTTTCTTGTTAGGGAGATAGGTGACTTTGATGAGAACTATGTGTGTGTCTCTGAGATCTCAAGCTGAAGCTAGAATTACTTGAACTTGATGGTTGGTGCAAGCTATGGGCCAACCAAGAGAAATTCCATCGACCTGAGCTTTCCGAGCTGTAAATTGAAAATTCCGGACAGAAAACACAAAAAAGGAAAGACTTCTTGCCCATTGTTGTATTTATGAGTGAGAAAGATCCAACAAACTAAGAAGACTACTCGGTGTCATTGGCTGCTATAGGTGGTGTTATCCTTGTCCTGCACTCCTGAATGATGGCCTTTAGCTCACGTGCACTGTATGCGCGATCGGTCGCTGCGATTTTATCGAGCAAAGGAACGAGTATCTCCAGGGCTTTATCATGCTGCTCAGCGTAATAAGCACACATTCCTTGTGCGATCTGCCCATGTATCAGATAATCACTGCCCTCCTCTGTTTCAACGTTTGCCACCTTCAATACGTGCGCCAACTGATCCAACATCTCAATCACTTGAGCACGATCTCCCATGGACGCACTAATCTCCGCTCTCAATCCATAATATTCATCAATGGCCATTGCAGCATCCCTGTTCTTGGATATGGTACCGTCGCTAATCAGTGATTCCACGAGCCGCGTGCTCTTGTTCATAAACGAAATGGCTTCGGTTGATTCACCTGATTTGAGCAATGTCCTTGCGAAAGCATTCCTCGTCTGAATGATAAACTCTGGTTTCTGAAAGTACAATGAGTCGAGTCGCGGCAACACGTACTCTTCGAAAACATGTTTCGACTCTGCAAACTTGTTCAGTTGTTGATACACGATGCCCTGGATGACCAATAAAGGATAAATGTGATCCTCACCGGCCTGCTTATTCAAATCAACAGCCTTTAATCTCTCTTCTAACATTTTGGCTGCTGATTTGAACTTGCACAGTGAAAGCAAGCTCTTGGCATAGATGACCGAGGAGTCCAAGTTGAACACTGGTACCATGTGAATACCGTGAATCTTCTCAAACTGTACCACATCCTCCAACGCCTTCTTAAACTCATGTTTCGACAAGTAGGCTTGCGCTCGATAGAGAAGAGGCAATTGATCCTCTAGATAGAGCTTGAGTGTCGCTGTGCACACATTGATACAATCATCCCACTCCTTCTTCTTGAGCAACGATTCAATGTACAGTACGCGACAACGATAATCCGCGGATGACATCAAATGACGATCCATCACAGATTTCGCAACAGCCTGAGCTTCATCCACCAAATTCAACCGCAACAGACACAAGCACTTGAATGATAGAGCTTCCGAATGATGAGGTGCAATCTTGAGTGCCTTATCCAACGCACCAATCGCTTTTTCATACTCTGACCAATGTGCATAAATCTTTCCCTGTTGCGTCAAACAAAACGCCAACTGTTTTCTTGTTTTTTCATTTTTTGGATCGGATTTGTGCAGTGGCGCCAATCTCGTATCGACCAACTCTCTGAGCACGATCATGGCTTCCTTGAGCTGCTTGAGCACAATCAAGTACTCTGCTTTTTTCGCACTCAAAAAATTCAAGGATTCTTCCCACTGGTCCAACACGCGCAATTTTCTCAACTGTTTTTCCAACTCAAAAAACTGGTTACACATTTTCAGAGCAGACTCATATTCGTTCATCATATCATAACACTCTCTCATTGAATCAATCACATAGTACCTGTATTTTAAGAACACTGTAGCTTCCTTGTCATTCTCTGGTCCTCTCATCTCTTGATTCAATGTATCAAGTGCTTGACTGTACTTGTCCAATGCGAGATGATATTTTTTTTTCTTGAGTTGTTCGTCACCTTGTTTCACAATCGCTCTAAAAAAGTCTTCTTGTTGTTGATCCTCTTGTTGTTGTTTTTGTTGTTCGAGTGTTGGTTTTTTGTGATCATTGTGATGTATGAATGTTCTAATTGTTGTTGATACACTTGTTGTTGTTGTTGTTGTTGTTGATATACTTGTTGGTGATGATGATGGGGATGATAGGAGAATCAGTGATGATGAAGTGGTGATGGATGAGGAGGAGGATCGGTGGTGAAATGGTCGGGTGATCAATTGTGGTCGATGAAGACGACGAATGAAACATGTATTGATCATCTTATGCACCAGGTTCAATTTGAGTTTTTTGTTTTTTGTTTGCTTGATTTTTTTTGTGTTTTATTTTTGTATTGTTGGCGGGTCAGGAGTTTTTGTGATCGGCGGAATGCACGGTCGCGAATTTTTTCGTCTAGTTCAAGTTTTGGCTCTGTGAAAAGGACATTCACAACACGTTATTCTAGAGCCAAAAACAATTTTTCACGCAAAGCAGACATTCCAGAAAACAAATGTCATCCACAAATTCACGTTTTAACTCTTATTCTCGATTGCGAGACGAGGAAGATGAACCAGAAAAATCATTTCTCGCTTATAAAATTCAAAACGGTTGCTTCATTCATACATTTGTTGCAATTGTGATTCTCTTGTTGGTTTTGGGTGGATTTGCACTTGGTATGTTTTGTGCCGTTGCGTTTTTTTGTAAAGTCCTTGTATTGGTGTGAAAACTCCGACCGGATTGTGATTTCAGGTAGTTGACCCTTTGCATTGAAAGGTTGGTTCTTTTGGGACAAGTTTTTGATTAAGCCACTGATTGGCGACAAGAAACAAGTATACATGAATTCTACTCTGATTTTGGACATGGGTCAATCCATATCGGAACCATTGAGCAACACTCAGGCATTTGTTGAAGAATATCAATTGTTTGTGGAGCCAGAGTACATTGCGTCACAATTGGAGAATTACAGTGGACTCCAGATTGGATTCTTTGACAGTTCAAAGTCCTCTGGCATTCAGGTGTCTAATGAGCCATCGGTCCACGTCAAGGAACATTGGAGTATGGGTACATTGCATCCTTCGAGTCCCATCTATGAACACACGAATGGTGTCTACAGAGAACAAAGAGTTATTGGTATGAACAGGAATTCCACCATGAGACTCCATTACCAATATCAGTTCAACAATGTGGCATCTGCAGAGGTCATGCAACTGAATATGCTTCATGTGCCAGACGTGTATCAGCACTTGTTTAAGCCGGATTGCGAATGTGAAAATTTTGGTTGCAATTGCAGTCTAGTTGTGACCAAACTGTTCGAAAACATCGATGCGCTATTCTTTAATATGACAATGGAATTCGAGTTCAATTATGTGTTGGAACCAGAGGCTACATCGGTTGGTTTTTCAGGATCTGCATCACTCCTATTGGAGAACACTGCTTTGGAGTCGACTACTAGCCAGGCATCATTCTTTGCTTGTGATCTGAAGAAGTTTGTGTGCAAGATTCCATTTGTCAGTGGCACACGTGTCTTCTTTGGTGTGAAGAAGATGAATCTTGTTGCTCGTCAATCGAGCGATCCACAAGCGGACTCCCTTGTGACAAGTGAAGCAAATCCAGAGATTACCATATCTGTGAAGCCAGTGATTCGAAAGTGGCTCTATTGGACAGTTACCATTACACCGATTGCCTTGAGTTTCTTGATCTTCTTCTGCTGTTGGTGCTGCAGTTACTGCTGTTTCGCATGTAGACCGCAGAAGAGAAAGAACGAATACTCGAGCCGATTCTCTTCCGTAGACACTGAGAGACTTCGGTTAGTGGATGACAGAAATAGCAATCTCTATCGACAGTAAATCGAACCAGTTCAGTTTTGTGTCGAACTTTTTTGCCGCCAATTTTTCGTTACAGAACCCGCAAACGCCGAATGCAAACCCAGAACGATATTTTGAACTCTCTCGAATGTGTGTGTTCGATTTTTCATCACTTTGGAATCGACTATGTTTCTCCTAGGTTGTTTCGAGCTGCCATCAAGATCAACCACCTGAGAACCAAAGAACCATTGCTAAAATCGATCATGTGTCTCATATTGATGCACAAAAGACCAAACTTCTCCTTGGAGTCTATTCGAACTCTATGGAATCGTGCCACATTTGATCCCCAACTTGTTTCATACAGTGCTCGACTCTTCCTCTTCCAGAACCAGTATCCTAGATCCCTTCTCTTCCATAGTTCATGTGGCCGAGAGCTCTTGTTTGCTCTCTGTTGGTTGTTTATTCAAACAGAAATCACGAGAAAGTATCTATCGTTTTTCTCTGATGAAAACATGTTCTTTCCTGATCCATCTGCAGCATACTCTGAGCAATTGTCCAAGACTCCTGAGGATTGGTTTGACGAGGATATTGTTGATGATTCTTTGGAGGGGCTGTCGAACAAGTTGATTTCAAAAGTCAACAAAGTGTACAATTTCTGTAATAGTTTGACCAATAAGAGCAACCACAATGCAAAATTGGTTAGTCAATTGAACGACATTCAACCTGGTGTCACACCGACAGAGTTTCACATCATTGTAGATTCCTATGCGACAATGGGAAAGAAGGGCATTCCTCAAAAGTTTCTCGACTTTGAAAAAGAGATACATTTCCATACAGTTGTTTATAACCATGTGTCGGCGTTTGTTGCCTGGGTCGAAGAAACAGCTGCAAAACATCCTTTAGAGAATGAAGCTCTTGAAGAACAGATTTCAATAGGGGGAGATTGTAATCAGATACGAGATCAAACAATTAGATTGTATCAACAGTTGAGAAGTAAACTGCTCGATAACGTCGCTCTCCTCAACAATAACCAAAAGAACTCCAAGAAACTGAGCAACTCATTGAAATCTGATCCACCTGTTTCTCCTCATATTCACCAGTTTATCCAGAGTTATGCTCTGAACCATCAGCCCGCCGTAAACCGATCTGAACGGTCCTTTCCTTTCTCTAAGCAAAGAGAACGGCTCATCAAAAACAATCCTCTGTTCGAGAAGACTCAGGAGAGTTCTTCTCACACGCATACAAATAACGAACTGTCAGAGGAGATCCTAAAGAATCTAAATAACAAACTGGAATCGATCAAGCTCAGATTGTCAGAAAAGAGAGAGCGAAGGAAGACTGTTCTAGAGTAAACCAATAACTTGTATTAGTATCATATATTGTGGAGGAAGATCAGAAACTTCTTCAAGTTGAAACTTCCTTTCACATGTGGCTGTGTTGGTCTATGAAATATCCTTAGATTCTGGTCTTGTCCAAATCATTGAAGAAAGGATGATCCAATGCAGCCTTTGCAGAGATACGCTCAGATGGATTATAAGTCAACAACTTGGCCAACAAATCCAATCCCATAGGGTCCAAATTAGGAACAAATGTTCTCAAGTGATTTCCAGTCCACTTTGGGAAGGTAGGCTTGTAGTATGGAAGTGCGCTCACACCAGGCCAATTGGCTTCAGATGGTGTGCCCAAAGCCTGGAAAATCTTGTACAATTGATCAATTTCGCTGTCAGCTGGGAAAAGAGCTCTACCAGTGTACAATTCTGACATGATGCAACCAATGGACCAAACGTCCAATGGTGTAGCATATTGGGATGCGCCCAACAAGACCTCAGGAGCTCTATACCACAAGGTAACAACCTCATGAGTCAGAGTGTTGATTGGAGTGTTGAAAGCACGAGCCAATCCAAAATCAGCCAACTTTACAATGGTGCCATTCTCAATCAACAAGTTCTGAGGCTTCAAATCTCTGTGAAGGACTCTGTGAGAGTGACAAAAGGCAATACCCTTCAACAATTGGTAAACAAAGCTCTTGGCAGTAGCAGGCTCAACCTTTTGATTTGGGAATCTCTTCATGTACTTTTTCATGTCTTCATCCAAGTACTCAAAAACAAGGTGCAATTGCTTGTCACTATGGATGACTTCGTACAAACGAACAACATTTGGATGAGCCAACTCCTTGAGCAAGGAAATTTCTCGGATGGAAGTGGATGGAACACCGTCGTCCTCGTGCTCTAGACGAATCTTCTTCAGAGCTACAATTCTTCCAGTGGTCAAGTCCTGTGCCTTGTAAACAACACCATAGGTACCTTCACCGACCTTTTCAATTTGCTTGTACTTGAGAATGGCATCGTGCTTGTTGCTAGCAGCTGCTGAAGGAGCAGCAGGGCCTGTTGGAAAGGAAGAGTATCTACTAGTCGCGGCTTGCATTTGTACAGAGTGGTATCAGGGAGAGAGAGCGTATATTGTATATAGTTATGTCCTACGACCGAGAGAGGGGGTGATTGGCTTGTGGTTTGTGAATGATGATGGCAAATGTTTTTCTTGCTTGAAATATGCTGCCTACGAACACCATGCGTGGTGTGAGCAACAACCAGTAACTTGCGATATTTTTGAAATTCAAATGCGAGTAACGACTAGTTTTGAGCGCGAAGATGTTATGTTTACGACCGATGAAGCTTGGTGTGGAGAAAAAATGATCCCGACAAGGTGGTCACTTCAAGGTTTTGATGCCCTGTTCTTTTTGTCTTTTATGGACCATGATTTTCTCTTGTTTGATACTGCTATGCCTCCATTTCCATTCAACGATCTGAGGTACTCTGTTCTGAAGCAAACGTTTCCAATAATCGAATGCTGTCCTCGAATCTCATACTTGATGTGTTTCTTGAGTGATTTCATCTGAAATGCCATATCAGACAAACTTTGAAAGCATTGGACCATTCGAATAGGTGAAATAAAGAATGTCTGCATCGCGTAGAACCTGGCCCATAGCATGTCATCGTGAGAGACTTGGTTCCATTGTGGACTGACGAGACTTGCACTGCTCAAAATTTCACTCGGAAAGAGGAAGGTCATAATGTGAAACGCACAGTCATCTGGTAGTTCTTCCATGATTGACAATTGAGTATGAGATCGTTTTGTGCGGTTGCTCATTACTTGATCTGGTGGTTAATTTTTGAACCTGGCAGCGCTGAAAACAACTAGTTCAAGCACAGTTCCAAGTGTCATCTTGATATTTTTATGAAGTTGCTTCCTTCATCTTCAAAACACATAAAACTTGGTACCTCTGACATGTGGACACAAGTAACACGTGTTCTCGAAGTATTTTCCAAAACAATTTTCAACAAACAAATAAGAACAAAAGTGAAGAGCAAAGCATGTCGTAATAAAATAAAAGTGTTTACTCTTGAAATTAGTGTTGTAGCTTCAAAAGCCAACTGTACAAAAAGTGCCGAATTCACACAGAGAGTGTAGTGAACATGTTAGAAATAGGAGTACCCGTGTCGAGGGACAAGTAAGTTGCTGATCAAAAAGCTGTTTGGATGACTTTAAGATCTGTCACCTCTAATTCTTCTGGCCAATTGAACATCCTTTGGCATGATAGTCACTCTCTTTGCGTGAATAGCACACAAGTTGGTGTCTTCGAACAAACCAACCATGTAAGCTTCAGCAGCTTCTTGCAAAGCTTCGACAGCAGAGTGTTGGAATCTCAATTCAGTCTTGTAATCAGAAGCAATTTCTCTGATCAATCTTTGGAAAGGAGCCTTTCTGATCAAGAGTTCAGTAGACTTTTGATATCTTCTAATTTCTCTGAGAGCAACTGTACCTGGCTTGTATCTGTGAGGCTTCTTCAAACCACCGGCAGATGGAGTCTTTGCTGCAGACTTTCTTGCGGCCTTTTGGGACAATTGCTTTCTTGGTGCCTTACCACCAGTGGACTTTCTTGCTGTTTGCTTGGTTCTTGCCATTGTTTCTCTTATGATAACTGTGTGTTGGATCTGCTGATCTGGGTTTTGCTGTTTTGGTTGTTGTTTTGTTTTGGATGTCATTGGGTGGAGAGCTTTTCCAGAATTTAAAGGAAGCTTGGAACGCTTTGGACAAAGTCGAGAATTAACGATTTTTCTGACACGGAAAAATGAAAATATTTCATCAGGGTACCCCCTCCATTGATACTCCGAAAATCCTGATTATCTAGAATCTGGCTTCTTCTTGCCTTCATGTTGTTCCCACCAATACAAAGAACACGCAATATCAAAGAAGAATGACACCTTTATTTTACTTTCTGTAACACTTGTTGTCCTTTAGCTCAGACAGTGCTTGCTTGCAACCAGCTGGCTTATTGCCCTGATATGTCTTGCAGACATAACCAAGCATATCACTGGTCATTGCGTCTTCAATGACCTCTGAGTGAACGCCGTTGACCAAAATCCATGGCACATACTTGTGAGGTGGATTCAAGCTTGCTGTTTCCACTGCATTCTTGTGCATGAGTTGATTGCCCTGTGCTCCCTTGGCACATGCATCAACCTTTGTAAAGTCAATTTGGAAGAGAGCGGCGCATTTTGAGGCGGCAACAGCTGGATCGGAAGTTGCACCAGAATGAAGCGCTCTTTCTACACAGTAGATGAACGGAAAGGCGGCAACACCATTACCGCCGTAAACGGAATCAATAACACATGTTTCGTACAAATTTCCAACACATTCTTGAACACCGTGTTGGCATGTGAAATTGTACCAATTTTGAATAGAGGATGGCACTTCCTTGGCATTGCCATACGCAACAAGATGCAAATCAATAATATCCTTGACACCTTCTGCTTGAAGAGTTGGATGGATCTGAGTCAAAATAAATTCTTGACCTGTGTTGTGTGATCAATGATGGAGTTTTCATTTGTGTGTGAGTGAGTGAATCAAATCAATCAAAAGAGCAAATAAAATGTGTGAGACAAAAAATCAACGTACATCCAGGGCATAGACTCTCATAATAAAGAGAAACTTGAACTTTTTGTTGTGCCTGAACGGTAGAGGAAAGGCAGAGCAACAATAGTAGAGCACTGCTGATGAGGAACAGGAGATGAGACGACATTGACATTGTGATGTTTTTTTGTTAGCAACAAAAACAGAGAGCACAAATCCAGAACAAGGAAAGTTGTGATTTTTGGTGGACTTGGGGTTGTGCGCAACTGGAATTTCGCTCAAGTTTCATCCTCCAATACAGATCTCCGTAACAAGGTGCATCTCCACCATCACTTTAATTTCATTCTTACAAGCATGAGGAGTTGATGGCAACAAGGTCAAATGCAAGACACCAATCAGGTCAGTAAATCGGGAGTGCAGGAGATTCGCCGCCATTTTGTTGTAAAAGTCTTTTCTTAGTTTGCCCGTTCGCTGTAAATGGAGATTGGCGCCCAACGGAGGGGACCCCATCAATCACTTTGTTCTTTATTTTTAGTCGACTACCAAGTTCTGTTCACACACGTAGTAGTTTTCGTTCACTCACACTGTGAGCATCAACTAACCTGAACAACACACAGACATACAAAAAAAAGGATTTCACAAACAAACAACATCAACATCTGAACAACCAACATCCCTTCACACACACACAAGCACACTCTGCTGCCTACAACAAATTTTCACACAAACATTCAAATAGGAAGACACAACAACAGGATCACAAAACAACAATCAGCTCTCTCTCTATTGATAATCACATAGACATCATCCACTTGTACAATACTTAAAATCGAGATCTCATCTCATCATCCCTCTCTCACCTTGTACAATTTAACCACCAAATTTTGACTGCTTTTTTTTTGAGAATCAACCAACTGCTACTACTTGTAAATAACCCATAGTAACGAGCAAGATCACTACCATCACCACTGTAAGATAACTACTACATCATCAACAACAACACAACAACAACAACTACGATTACTACACTTTTAAATTATCTCTCGAAAAATGATCTCAAAGAGTATGTCACATATGATTTTCCCTCCAAAATTTTTTTACAAATGTGCAGTTAACTGACTCTCTTTTTGGCGCCATCTCTTCCCGTAGAGCAAATGATTTTGTCCAAGGTTAGAATGGACATTGAGAAGAAGCTTGAACAAGGTGAAACAGTTGGCTTCAATGTTCCAATTACTACTACTACTGGTAGCTCTCACAACTGTGAAGACAACAAGGTTCTCAAGAAGAGAAAGCTCAGCTTGGACACTAGTGTTGCTGTCGTAGGTGCTGTCTCTGTGGATGACATTATGACTCCAAAGGACCACATTCATCCATCAGAGTTCACTCAAGACTCTTCCACCACCATGATGATCAGCAGCAGCAGTAGCTCTACCACCACCACAATGACTACTGTTTTGCCACTGTCAGCTGTTCATCCTGCTGTTGCTACTGCTGCTGTTGTCTCTGCTGTTAAGTCAACCAGAAACAA
The DNA here is from genome assembly GCA_937625935.1 of Tetramitus jugosus. NCBI lineage: Eukaryota > Heterolobosea > Eutetramitea > Acrasida > Vahlkampfiidae > Tetramitus > Tetramitus jugosus. Next base: position 49,297 of record OW569381.1, on the reverse strand, counting down.
CAACAGTGTGGGAAGACCAAGAGCGAACAGTGGTGCCACCACCACCACCAACAATAGTCGATCAAGACGATCATCAAGCAACGGAGTTCACTCCTCTGCTGTTGCCTCTGCTGTCATTCAACAGCATCAACAACAGCATGGATGTGCTGCTGGTCAAGTAGAGTGCTGCATCAAGGGTTGCGACAATCCAGTCACCAACAGACTTCGATTCAGCTTGAGATGTCTGAGTGAAGACGATTTTAAGCCAGAGTTCATTCAAAAATCGTTCAACAAGGTCTGTCACTACCACTACTTTGCTGATTTGTATCGTTACAAGAAGGCAAACAAGGCAAAGAACAATGGTGCTGCTACTACGACTGCCACTACTGGTGCTACTACTACTACTACTACTAGTGTGACTACTACTGGTGCTGTTGGTGCTGCTGTTGGTGTGAATCAACAAAAGAAAAAATCATCCAATGATGCAACAAAGAAGAGATCAAGAAACGATTTTGAACAACATCATCATCAGGGAGTGACAAGCAACAGCAAACCATCTGCCTTGTCCCTTCCAACAAGTGTGTCTCACGCTGCACTGTTCAATCCGTCTCTCTTTGCTTCACTGGCACCACAGACATCATTGCCATCCATGATGTCAGTGCCTGTTGTCAACACCAAACTACCTGTTGTCTCTTTTGCATCCAACAACAATAGCACTGCCACTAGTGCAACACCATTGTTGAATCAGTGCAAGGCAGTGACACCAGTGTCTTGTCAAGATGCAAGCGTTTTCTTCAACTTTGTTGGTCTTGGACAAGTGCCTACAAACACTTTCCAAACAAGAGCCATGTAACACTATTGACACACACACAGTTTATGACAATGTACCATAAGAATAATATCGAGGGAAGATGATATCGATTCAATCGAACACAAGATTCAATTCATTGATGCATTGACTTGAAAGGCAGCCATCGATCATAATCATGGCAGTTCGTTACATCAACTCAAACGTTCGCCAAGTCAAACAGGCATCAATTGGGGACCGTGGGGTTTTCTAGAAAAACATAACCAATTGAATAAGAGGAGGGGTTACCTATTTTACACGAATAAACATAATTGAACTAAAACGATCAATCAGCAGTCTTTTCCTAGGGCTCATTATTGTCAAATCGTTCAACTGACTTGTGATTGAAGTGAATCAAGAAGATACTTTGCCGTACTCTCGTTCAAATGGGTTGACAATTGTCAGATTTTGGAGATGAGGGATCCACATTTTCAGTCTTGGATCGTTCAACACTTCATTCCTCACCTCTAACCATTTCTGTACATTCTTAACTGTTTGATCTTCGATTCTTGTCAAGCACACTTGGATCGCCAGACCAATATCCTCCATGAATTGATCATAATCTTCTTGGGTATCATTCACATCTTGGCTCTTCCTGTGTTGTTCCTTTCTTCTCATGTAAATGCTCTGAAGTTTGGCATTCCGATCTTTAAGAATCTGTGATCTCAATTGCAATTGAGCTTGCATGTCTTCAATCACCTTGATGTATACTTCCTGAGCCTCTTCAACGGATTTGATTCCATCGATTGGAAGAAACGGACCTATAATATCTCTTCTATTCTTCTTTGCTTCTAGTTCCTTCTCTTCTCGTATCATTTCTTCCAACTCCACGCGTGTTGGTCTGTTTCGGATATGATCATATATTGTTGTTTCATGCTCATTCTTTTCTTCCTCACTTCTTCTTCGCTTCATAATCTGCTGGATTTCTTCATGACTCTTCTGGATCATCAATCTGCATTCTCTCTCTGCGTCAACTAGTTCATTGTATTCCTCAATTGTTTCGACCACTGAGGGTATTTTCATGAAAGGATCTACGCACTCTGTAGAGAAGTCTCCTTCATCTGAATATCGGCGAACAGAACGAGTAATCTTACCCTTCCCGTAGTGGTAGTCCAGTTGGATTTTGTTTTCGGATGAGATGAAGATCCTTCTGGCTACATCATGATTCGCATCTTTGTGGTCATTTCTATTGAACTTTTCAGTCATTTTGACAATTGTCATAGTTTCTAACTTCTTGGCGATGTCAATGGTATCAGTGTTCAGGAATGCAGATAGATTCGATTTGCCTCCCAATTCATACCTGGCAGAGCGATAACAGAGGAAGTCTTCCCTTCCCTCAAAGTATTGGATAATCTTGTAAGGCACAGAAATATCCTTTGGGCTGTAGAGTTCAATTCTGCATCGTAAGCGATCCAACCTTGTGTCATGATAAAATCTGAACTCTCGCTTATTACCTTTCTCAACTATCACTTCTTTCAAGCCTTCAATATTGTTATCGAATCTTCTTCCTGGATCAAACCACTCATGCACTCTTTCATGAGGTTTCATTGATAGAGTTAGAGTTGCTTCCATGTTGAGCCGGTAAACAGACCGTCGTGTCAACTTATCTCTCCGATGAGCGAAAAACATGTGATACTCTCGAATTCTTGTATGGCTTGGATCGTCGTACAATGTTATCTTTCTAACACATAAATCTTTTCGGTGATAAGTGGCGTACAATTCAACAGAAGAGTCCTTGTACGTAATCTTCTTCTCATTTCCTGGATATTTCTTCTCGTGTTCCACCTTTGTGATTTTCAGTTTGCCAACCCAGGAGGCAGGCAAATCTAAGATGTCATCATCTATCTCTCCACTTTCTAAGGCTGTAATCTCTTCCCTCTGACGGGTTAAATCTTCTTCTGTTTTGTCTGGAACAAAGATGTACTCCCATTTCTGTAGGTCGTTCATATCGAACAGTAATTCACTTGGTTTCAGGTCAGGCATCATATTTACCCAGTAGTTCTCGTTGTTCCATACTGTTTCCACACTTTGATACTCTTCACTTTCGATCGGCATCATTTCACCGGTGCTCGGTTCGATGAAGAAAGGTTCTCTTATGTCTCGTTGGCCAGGTACGATCAGTATCCAGCAATGAACACAAGGATATCTCATATCTTTTTCTTGATCCGAACACTCTCTCTCCACTGAAACTTCTACCTTTTCTTCAGGTTTTTCTCGGTCTTTCACTTCATAATCCTCTGGTTTGTAGTAACTTTTCATGTTAGGTCTCGGTTTCAGCTTGTACTTGCTAGGTTTAAATTCCAAGCGCTCCTCTACCTTGGGCTTCTCCTCTGGCTCAATAACTAAAGGACAATTTCTAATTGATTGATTGTTTGTGGTAATTTGTTTGAATGCTCTTCCTGACACGCAATAGGCATCATAACCCACTCCTACCAATAGAGACACGAACAATTGACATAGGTCGAACGAATCTCCTTTCTGCCAATGCAAGGTCGTGGTGGGACTAACGATCACACCCGGGAGTTGGTCAAAGTTCTCAAGCGGCTCGTACGTGATGTAATCGGACATAAAACGAGCTAAGGAGTCCCAGTAATACAGTTCAGTGAAGTTCAATTCAGTGGGCTTCACATATGTGCTGATAAATTTCTGTGTTTTTCACGAGTGTTAGTGAATGATAGACACCATCACCAACCAGTGACGTACATCAAAAACAAGACAAAATGTAGACTTACATGAACTCCAACTTCATTAACAGGAGATAGCAACAATTCATTTCTCTTTGGAAACAAGTGAACATATTGTTGCCTAAAGTGTTCAACTGTTTCCAGAACCAAGTCCTCTTTGATCGTGTTGGAACGGTACAAATTGGGAATAAACGAAGTAATGTACTTTGCCTTTTCCAGCTCTTTGTCTTCGACACTCTGTTTCATGCTCTTGTGAATGGTGTCATAAGCATCGTAAACACACCGAAGTCTTTCACTCTTTGTCATGGATTGCCATTTAATTAGGGGCTTCTTGTCGAACTCATCATCGTCCTTGCTCACAATGTTTTGTAGACTGATCATTGCTTTGGTTTTCAGGTGCTCAATTCAACTAACTCCCGTAAAGCCAAAAGCAAAACTTAAAAGATCTCCCATACCGGGACTCGAACCCGGGTCTTCCGGGGACTTTTGCATTTCAGCTTGGAAGTGAAAGCCGGATATCCTAACCAGCTAGACTATATGGGATCATATCTTGAAAAATAATAAATTAGCAAAAATGTATGTTTTTTTCGTCGCGTGAACAGGGTGAAGAGGAGGTGCGTCGACACCCTTCATCGCCTATTCATCTCCCACAAGGAAGACACATAACAATGACGCTCTACGAGCGTCATTGTGAGAAATGAAAAGTAACGGAGGAGATAACGCTCTTCGAGCGTTATCCAGTGTAAATAGTCAGAAAATAAAATCGGAGCAACCGAAATGGTTGTATTAAAAAAAAAAAACACAAATTTTTTTCGTCGCAAGAGGAGATGTCATAAAGTGGCAACAACTGTTGTATGGAAAAAAAAATGTATGTTTTTATGCTTTTTGTAGTTTGGTTTTGATGAGGTGCGACTGAAGGAAGGAAAGGTTGTGAGGCAACCAATCAAAAAGTCTAGCCGTGAACTGCTGCAAGGAATGATGGGCATAGAAACGGACGCCATCATGGAGGTCGCTGAGGGTGTCTGGAGACTTCTTCATCTGGCACAGAAGAAAGCCAAAACATATGTGAATAGTGTCAAGAGGAGATGTCTTAAGACTCTCCACCACCTGTTCACTACAACGAAGGATAAATGTAATCAACGGCAATGACGCTCTCCGAGAATCATTGCCTACCAACTGGTAACTAACCAGGGCCTACTCTCTTCGAGCGTAGGCAAGTGAATAAGCAAGACAATAAAAAGAGCAACCGAAATGGTTGTATTTAAAAAAAAATTTTTTTATGCTTTTTGTCTGGGTTCTGTTGTTTTTTGTGAGGTGTCAACATCATTCATAACGCTTTATTTTTTTTCATTAAGATTATAGTTTCTATCAGTGAGCACACTCCTGTGTGATTGATTCAGATTAAGTACGTTGTACATGTTAGCATTCGTTGCTGAAAGAAGAAGATGATTGGATGTTAGGGTGAATGACTGTGTATGTTGTGTCACAAGGACACATATGTTTATTAAATGGACGGGTGATGTCGGGTCTATTTGAAAGGCAAATATGATCGTAAATACATTGAAATTACATATTCTGTGTTCAATTCCGTAGGGAGTTGTAGGGAAACACGTTAACGAAGTACCAACTTCTCCGCCTAAAACAACAAAAAAACATTAGATGATGTGATGATTTGATGATGATGAACAACGAGGAATCGAAACAAAAAGGCAAATACTTATGTCCTGCTTGCAGTAAAAGCTTTCTCAAGAGTCAACTGAAGAAGCAGAAAATGATTGATGCTGAAGAGTTGCCACAGTGGCTAGCCCAGTACGAGAACATGAACGATACTCATCTCGGTCATCACCCCTGTGGTTCATGTCGTAGCATACTCAAACGTCAACGTGAAATCACTCTTGAAGAAGAACTTAGAGAAACTAAGAAAGCAAAACGTGCTTCTACATCTACAGCAACATCAGATGTAAACAAAGATATCAAATTATCTGCAGCATTACATTCCAAAATCAAATTACTAAAGGGTCAAAAGACATTCGAACATTTTATCAGTGATATGTGTGATATATACATGAAGTACTCAGCGCTAGACAAAGAGAAAAATACTCACGAATTGTATTCTGAATGCGATTCATATAATACTAAAGAATATGAGTGTGCTACATGCAAATTCTTGAACGGGAACATTGCTACCAGCAAACTAGAACACCGAGACATCGCGATTCAGTGTGACGAGCCCTCAACAGAAGATTGTATTAAGACTGTATCAAACTTGGAGTTCAAGAATAATAAGCTTACTTTCAAAGTAAGAGAGAACAATACATCAAAGGGCATGGGCGCCTTGTCGTTGCGAATGGAGTACCTTGCTGCCAAATTATTACATTCTCAGATATTACCTGCAAGAATTAATAGGGTATTACAAGCTGTTGCTGAAACTTTTGGAATAGAATACATCGGTAGCCTTCCCTCTCTAGAGCAATATATAATTATAATACACAGATACGCTATCTATGGTGACATGTATTTTATACACAGAACTAAAGGATGTGATTTAGCAGCTATTATCGACGATTTCAGTCGAATGTTCAGAGCTAATCAAGTAGTAGGATTAGTAGCCCTTGTTGATGATAAAACTGTGAATCATGTAGCAGATATATCGCGAGTACGCGAGAAAACAGTGGATTGTAAATTTAATAGTCTCCTTGTTACAAAGGAGTACTACGCAGCAGCAAGTCGAATACTCAATAAGGATATCTCAGATGATGAAGCTGATATTCTACTGCGAATAGTTGCTAAGATGAGTGACAGATTTATTGTAGAGCAATTGCTTGGTGCAAAGTTAGATGAGTATGTTAATAAGCATGGAAAGTCTGGAGTTGTTTCAGTATACTGTGCTGCTCACCTAGGCAACACTGCTGTGGAAGCAGCTAGTGCAATGCGAGCGAAAGATGGCACAGTGCGCCATGATCCTGGCTATAAGCTCTGTAGAACAGTAATTAATGTCTACAGATCCAGCAAATTCTTGAAAGGAGCTATGCAACTGACTACTGGAAAGATATTCCACTTCACAAAAGAGATTACTGTGAGGTTTTATCAGAATATGAATGACATGAAAGAATTATTTGAGTTGATTGATGTTTTGAGAGACAGTTTTGAGCTACTCGAGTTATTTGAAAGGGCAAGTGAAACACTTCCTAAGAAAGAGACATTAGAAGTTAAATCAATGCTCGCTTGTAGTGAACACATTACTGGTCTCTGGGTGAATACACTTGAAGTGATCAAAATTTTAAAACCATATCTACAACTATTGCAGGCGAAGAAAGAAGCATTTGGGTTCTATCCAGCATTAATACCTGTGGTGGACGAAATGAAAAACATAATTAGCAATGCAGATAAACTCAAACAGTTTGTACTGGCGAATGATGTTCACATCTTCGACAAACAATATGTAGAACATCAAATGCCTCGTTTCAGAAACAGTGTGGTTACACAGTTGGCAGTTGAACAGACACGTATAACGCTCTCTGCATGGGTTGAGAACATGGAAAAGGTATTAGTGGAATTTAGAAGAGGTGGTAAGTACCATAACTATCCTGACAAGAAGACAGTTGGTATCGCACCTAGCGTTGGAAATTTTGCTGAATCCATCGTGGGAAGTTCCAGTGTTTCCAGACTGAAAATGAGAGTGATATTGCACCAACAGCACCCAGCAATGGTATTGGTGATGACACTCCAGATATTGAATATCTTGAGCAAATTTCAGCAAGGGACGCAGATCTCTTGAAAGGAAAGAGATTAGACAAATATTTACAGGCGTTCAATATATCCAAAAGTGGTACTGCAGACAACAAACGGTTCAAAGTAAAATCATACCTCAAAATATTATCCTACACGGAGGATCAGAAGAGAATGATGAGAGAAAATGTAATTAAGATGCTTGGAGATCCGCAGAACATTGTAAATAGAATTATGGAAGACTTGAATGCTGAAAGAAGCCCATCATACTTGCCAGAAAAATGTATTACGTCCAGTGTTATGGATTGGGAGTCATGTTATAGTAGTCCTAAGTTTAAGAATTCGCAACTGAAGCGTCTGGGTGGCAGGTTGTTTTATCAAGCTTGCAAAATCAACGTATTCGAGCAACGAGGATGTTGGTCCTTTGCCAGAAGGGACTACATTCAACCATTGCCAGCATCAGCAAAGAACAGGGAGAAATTTAAAATAACTGCAGACTCTCCTGAGATAAGGAATGCATTCTCTCCAGAAGAAGTAATGAGAGCATGGGAAAGATATGATGAAGAATTAAATGTCTATGGAAACCTGCTTCTGTTTTACTGGGCCAGTAGTAACTTTGATATTAACATGCTACAGGATGCATTAGAAGAATGTGGTGCAAAGAACCCTGGTTTTGTGACGTACGCGAATGCAATGAAGCTCGTTAGATATTTGATACCAGGAATGGAATCCTACGCGTTGGAAAATATCCACAGAGCCCTAGGATTTGGTGATTATGGCGCTCATGATGCTTCTGAGGATTGTTTAGCAACTTGGAGAGTGTTGTTGTACGCTGTTCACTGTTACATTGGTCCAAATATGGAGCTCACTGAGGATTTGTTCCATACTATTGTGCTACACTTATTGGAAATGTTTGATGCCTACCTTTGTGAATTTTCTGACTCTGTTGCTGATGATCTCGAGTCATCCCAATAACAATCCTCTGTAAATTACTGGTTGTCAAACATCATTCATTACAACAAAAATCTATTTTCAAACTTGCAAAAAAGGAATGTTGACACCTCACTTTTTTCAAAAAAGTTTTTTGTTTGTTGTGGAAAGTTGGTCGACTTTTGTGACCTTTTATTTGAGGGATTTTTCCGAAGTTCTCCGACAGAACATCTCCTGCGAAAAAACAGAGAGCCATGACAAACGGATCATGCTCACTTTTGTTTCTCACAACAACAATACTCTTCTTCATTTTTATTATTTCACTCTCTTCTATAGTGGTGACATCATCCACCACTATATGCAGTCAAATTGCTTCCAATTCGAGCATTGTCTGCTCAGGTCACGGAACTTGCAACACGACGAGCTCAACTTGTGATTGTGATGTCGGTTGGTTCGGTGATCATTGTTCTCTACCGTTCTGTGACGAGTCAAGAAAAGTGTTGTGCAATGGAGGAACATGCATTGGTCACAACATTTGTACCTGTGTTTCAAAGAGGTTTAATGAGAGCTCTGGAGAGTGCCTTGATGGTCATTTGTTGAACAGAGAGTGGACCAACTCGATCGTTTGTTCACCTGTAGGTGTCAATTTCCAACGATATCAGATTCAGTACCAGAGTTTCAAGGACTTTTCAATGAATGAGAAATCGAGGATTGCATGGGCCAATTCGACTCGTGTGGCTTTATTGAATTCGATCGATGGACTGGCTTCTATTCACCTCTTGAGTCACGATTTGACAGTAGTGGAACACCGAGAGTTGAAAGTGGGTGATTTGATCATGAACACTGTGGATTTAGATGACAGTAGAGTCGTGTATTCAACTTGTTCCCCTTCGCGCTCCAACATGTGTTCATTGTTCACTTGGAACCGAAACTCAGTATATTCTAAAAAAGTTGCCAAGCCGGAAAAGGCTGTCAATCAACTTGTAGGTGTGCGTCAATTAGTACCCATCATATCTAAACAATCCGAGTGGCTTGTATTGGCTTGGATATCGGACGAGAATTACCATGGATCGATTCAATTTTCAGAGTGTTCCAATCCTGTTGTGATCCCACAATCGATGCTGTCCTTCATTTCCTATCCATATATCGCAGTGTTTCGAATAGATCCTAATACTTTGTGCCTGGTTGAACTTTTGGCCACTATTTTACTCGTGTTGCCTGAATCCACGCCTGAACGTCAGATTGATCTCAGCAATAAGAACAAGCCTATTCTGTCAGCCATGTCCTATAACAATGGTATTGTCGTTCGGATAGATTTATTGGATTCAATCGTGCTCATGCCATTCACCACAAGTGAGCTGTTCAGTCCAGAAAAGTCATATCTGTACCGTAGTTCTGTACTTGTGTTGAATGATTTGCAAACTCCAATTGTTGTCAATGAGAAATATGGAGTTATGTTTACTGGAGTTCATTCTCACGATCTCAACTCGATCACACATGGAATCGACTCATATCCACTCGGTGATCTATCTCTATTCTGTGATGGAGGTATGAACAATGACACGATTAAATTGTGGGCTGATGCAGGATACGTCTACATGTTCATCGGTGAGTGCACGAAAAACGGATTGAATCTGTACAACAAGTTCTTCATATTTGAAGGCACAAGAATGATTCATAATGAAACATTGGACATCATTTTCAGTTATGAAAAGGTTGTGGACATGTATGTAGATCACAAGTACCAGAGAATTCATTTCCTTTTCTCTCGTTCTGGTCAAGTGGTATTCAATATGTTTGTCCCAGAACACTGTACATTTGAGGGAATAGACAAAAAGACATCAGCTATACATCCTGCCATTCGGTTCATTCCTCTGTATGTGGTCATAGGATTTGGTGTCCTCCTATCGTTCGTACTTGTATTATTGGGTTGTATTTGGAGGACATATGTCGGTGCTAGACATAAACGAAAAGAGAATGAATTGCATGCACGACTGCTCGCTTTAGAGCTGCCTGATACTGATGGTTCAGATGTTGAGAGTCAATACTCCAATCTAAAGATTGAGATGTCTCAATTGTCATTCAAAAGCAAATTGAACGAAGGAGCTGGAGGGGTTATTTTCAGAGGATCATGGTACGATCAAGAAGTAGCAATCAAAAAGTTGAAGATTGAAGATGAAGATGCATTCATTCATGAAGTGTCCATTTTGAATCGTCTCAGGCATCCCAACGTACTCACATTATTCGGATACAGTATCGATGGAAGTGGAAACAAGTATATTGTAACAGAGTTCATCAATGATGGAAGCTTAGATGTTACGATTTATGAGCGCAAGTGTATGAACTATTCGACAAAGCTAACGTATTTGATTGGTATTGCACAGGGAATGTGTTTCCTTCACAGCCGTGGTATCATTCATCGTGACCTTAAACCACAGAACATTCTCGTCCAGTCTGGTGGTGTTTGCAAGTTGTGTGACTTTGGAGTTTCAAAAATCATGGATCAGACATTGACCGTGGGTATTGCGTATGGAACGTGGCAGTATATGGCACCTGAAATCATGACTCAAAGCTCAAACTATTCTGAGAAGTGTGACGTATACAGTTTTGGTATCATGATGCATGAGGTTTTTACCTTGACTAGACCCTATTCGAAACAGACAGAAACGAATCAATTTCTCCTGGGAATGCAAGTCGTGAATGGGAAACGACCAGAGCTTCCAGATGGCGTATTTGAGGATCACGATCTCGATCTCTCAGTTATTGACTTCTTCCTAGCCACAAACAATAGTTCAACAAAATCAAGTCAGCATCAATCAAAAGACAACAGAAACTTGTCCATTTCTCGTACAGTGCGGCAGTACTTTGCTCTGTGCCGCAAATGCTGGGACAATGACAGCACGCACAGACCTGCCTTTTCTGAGATTATTCAAGCACTAAAGGACATGCAACAAGAATGGGAAAGTTAGTTGGTTCGATGTCCGATAAGCACAAACATTTTGATACGACGGGTGATAGGAATTTTACCGTGTTTCCAATGTTTTATTTACAAACCGAGATCCTCCTTCACAAGGTTGTGGTGAATCTCCGAAATGTTTTCCGACATAGAGAACGTTTTTTTGGGCTTTGCCGCGAATTTCTTCCTCACCACAAATGGCCAATAGCCTTGAATATGTCTATCATTGGGTATACTCCCAGGGGAAAGCATTGTTTGCAGATTAAACACGCTCCCAATAGATACCAAAGAAACGAACAAACACGGCTACCATCTCAACTACTCCACCTCATTGATTGTGTGTTCAATATAGAGTCACTCAACTAAAATCTTCAACAAACCCAGAACAAAACTACAGTGGTAAATTATTTAGCTCTTTTTTTGTCCATGTCCCATGAAAGAAACATGAGCAACAACATTACAAACACGAATCCAAAGAATTGTTCTTCAACTACAACAAAATCAACCACACAACAATCGACTCTTCTCTCCTCACCTTCAACAACATCATCAACAACCAATGCAACACACAGAAAGTCAATCATGACCTCGACACAACAACAACAGAAACCACAATACTCCATGAACAACAGTCATTTCTTATTGATGGTATTAGTCATTGTTATTTTAGTTTGTTGGTGCAAGAGAGATGAGCCCCTACGAGTGTTGGCTTACTTGATCTCAGTTGCTCTGTGGACTCTTGCGCGCTTGAAAATCAATGCACGTCATTTACTGCTCGAAAAATTCTCCACAGCGGACAAAAACGGTTCATTGAACTCTCCCCAAAAGTCAAATAATAATCTGACAAACCAATCCGTAGCTTTACTGTTGGGCACTGAAGCGATCCACGTGCTCATGAATAGCTTTATCATTTGCCTCTTGTTCTTGCTCATGGGTGAGGATGCTCCCATCTACTTGCACTCTATTGTCATTCAGTGCACCGTAGCTGTCAATGTAGACATTTTATCAAACAGTCATCTCGTTTCATTTGCCATTCTGGGAATGAACACGTTGATTACACTGCTCATGATGCTCTATATGAATATGCCTCCCATGGTCATTGGTATAGTAGTAGGAGTTTTGTTGATTGTAAAGCTCGGAATGATCTCTGTTGTGTCATACATGAAACAAATTGCATTCTCTGAGATGGCCAGTGAGAAGCAACAAGTATTGATGAAATCAGAGAGATTGTACAAGAGATTGTACGATGATGCACCCTCTCTGTTCATGAGCATCTCAAAACAAGGTCGCATTTTGAATGTGAATCGTGCTGTGATGAAGCTCATTGGTCCCAAGTTTAGCGCAGCACTTTCTGGAGAACGTGAACATGGTGATGGTAAAATGGCTTTGACTGATAATTCGGCTGCTGTTGCTGCCTCTGCTGCTGCGACTGCAGTTGATGGCGTTGATTGTGGTGCCGCTAATCACCAGGAGAATGCCGAGTTGTGCAACAATCAATTGATTGGGCTAAATATTGAAGACTTGTTCATGGACTCTTGCAGACAACGATTGAAGGATATCTTTGATCGAGAGGAACAGCATGAAGAAGAAATGCAGCAGGTTGAGCTCGAAATGATGTCATATGACGGAACCATTCATCACATGTTGGCTACTATCACTGCTACTACATTTGATTCAAAAGATCCTGACTCGTGGTACTCTCTGATGATCCTCCATGACCTATCAGAGAAAAAGAATCTGCAAAGTCACTTGGAGGAGGCAAAGGAGAGAGCTGAGGAAGCATCCAGAGCCAAGTCAGCATTCCTGAATCACATGTCTCACGAGATTCGAACTCCTCTCTGTTCTATATTCGCTCATGTAGAACTATTGCTGTCTGAAGGTGGATTGAATGATGATCAGTTGGACACTGTGACATCGATTCAGAGCAGTTCTCTTTTACTGCGTAATTTGATCTCTGATGTGTTGGATGTGGCCAAGATTGAGGCTGGTAAATTGATTCTCGAATCATCAGAGTTCAATGTACAGAGCTCTGTACAAACTGTGCAAAGAGTGATGAAGAGTATCGCAGACTCCAAAAACTTGAAGTTTACGGTCAGAACAAAGGAAACCTTAAGGTACGCTACTTTTCTGGGAGACAATATGCGTCTCAATCAAATCTTAATCAATCTGATTGGAAATGCAATCAAGTTTACCAATGAAGGATCTGTTGAGGTTACTATTACTGACAGTACGAATGATCTGACTGGCGCAGTACGGGAAACAGTTAAAGAGTTTGACAGAAATCATCCTGCTTTGCCCCACGAGAGGAGATTGATATTTATTGTAAAGGATACGGGAAGGGGTATTCATGAGGATCGCATGGACATGCTGTTTCAACAGTTTACTCAAGTTCATGACAACACTGAATATGACTCATTAGGAGGAACAGGGTTGGGTCTCACCATATCCAAATCTCTAATTGAAATGATGCGTGGTCAAGTGTTTGTAGAAAGCAAGTTCAAAGAAGGTTCAACCTTCTACTTTACTGCCGTTCTCAGCGAGGTAAGATCAGACAACAACAACTCCAATAGTCCCTCAGAAGACCTTGTTTTGGTGGATTCTACTGAAGCACAGCACCTACGGGTACTAGTCGCTGAGGACAATCTTGTAAATCAGAAAATCTTGTACAGAATCCTGAAATACTATGGTGTTGGGACTGTTGCTTTTGCCAACAATGGCAGTGTTGCTGTCGAACAGTTCAAGAAAAGTGTGGAAACTGGAGAGACATTCGACCTTATATTCATGGATATATTTATGCCTATCATGAGCGGGTACGAAGCAACTAGGTTAATCCGAGAGATGGATCCAGAAGTGATCATCATTGGTCTATCGGCCAATGCCTCAAGTGCTGCTCGATTGGAATCTGTTGAGTCGGGTATGACCACGTTCTGCAGCAAGCCTTTCACGATGCAACAGATTGCATCATTTCTGCGGAGGAAACTACATGCAAGACGCAACTCCGTGTGCATTGCATAATTTGGATCGCTTACTACAACTAGGAATTATTAACATCGCTTCATAATTAACACTCAGAGTAAATTAACAATTGTATTGTTCTGTTACTAATTCGAGTTCTTGTCTTCTCCGGTTGAAAGTCCGCTTTCGATTCTTCTCTCCCCTTATTGTTGTCACAGCAGAATCAGAATCACAACAAAACTTTGTAGAATGGTGTCCTTTGAGAAAATGATACCGCGTGATCCTGCGTCATTCAAATGTAGTTGTTTCTTGATGACACTTGTATTATTATGTCTGTTTTGTGTCGTGTCTCGCGCTGGTGCTGTTGTAAACGTTGCTAAAAAGAGTCAAGATTCTCTGCTGAATGTCCATGTCGTACCACACAGTCACTGTGATCCCGGATGGTTATTCACAGTTGATGAATACTATCAGCAGAGAGTTAGGTTCATTCTGGACACTGTTGTCACTGCTCTCATGGCTGATAAAAGCAGAAAATTTCACTGGGCTGAAACATCGTATTTCTCAATGTGGTGGAACGAGCAAACATCTGAGAAGAAGGCACAATTCAAGAGCTTGTTGCACGGTGGTCAATGGCAGTGGTTGATTGGTGGATGGGTCATGTCAGACAATGCCCTTACCACTTACTCAGCCAATATTAATCAAATGACACTGGGTCACACGTTTCTGAGAGAGACTTTCGGAGAGTACGGTATTCCAAAGATTGGATGGGACATTGATCCGTTTGGTCTCAGTCAGAACATTGCTCGAATGTACAGTGAAATGGGCTTTGATTACCATGTGATTGCAAGAATTGATTGGGTAATGAAGAGTGATATGAAGGAGGAGAAGAACCTTGAATTTAGATGGCGCGTCGATCAGAACGCCTCAGAGATACTCACTCATGTCATGTTTGATTCCTATTGTTCGCCAAGTAAGCTAGACTGGGAGGGATCGTTTCCATGGGGATACAACAATGAAACAAATGCAGCACCAATTACACCTCTGAACATTGACTATTACTCAGAGTTGCTGGTCAATGTGACAAAAACAAGAGCAGCTGCCTATAGAACCAATCATCTTCTGTATCCATTTGGGTGCGATTTTGAGTATGGAAATGCTGAGCTCAATTTTAGCAACATGACTCTCTTGATCAATCATATCAATAGCCATCGAGACAAGTATGGCGTTAATATACAGTACTCATTTGTCTCCGAATATTTTGAGGCAATCAAGAATGCCAGTTCTCAATTCCCAGCATATGACTCAGACTTTCTGCCCTATTCAGACAACTCGCTGAGTTATTGGACTGGCTACTATACCTCTCGGCCCGAGTTGAAGAAAACTGCTAGAACTGGAGAAAGTCTTGCAAGAACAGCAGAGATTCTGTTCGCTCTGTCACACAATACTTCCAATTTCAAATCCAATTTTGATAGTTTGGAGACGCTTCGAATAGGCAATGGATACATCCAACATCATGATGCCATCACTGGAACAGAACGCGACCACGTCATAGCCATGTATTTGGACTATATAAAACAGGGCGTGAACAGTGTTGCTCCCGTCTTGGATAAGGTACTCTCTCGTCTCATCTCCAAGAACAGTGAGATACCATTGATGTTTGAACACTCGATCGATGAAACTAGAATTGCCAAAGGTGAAAGGTTTGTTCCTCTCGTGTTATTCAATTCATTGGGATGGAAAAGGAGTGCACTTGTCAAACTACAGTTGCAATCCCCAAATGTGATCATCAAGGACCAGAATGGCTTACGTCAGATGGTTGATATTGTTCAGAGAGGAAACATGTATGAGGCTGTGTTTAATAGTCAGCCAATTCCTCCGCTCGGATTCACAACAGTGTTTGTTCAAATGATTGGTGGTTCTCCGGACAAGAAGCATGTAATCTCACCAAAGCCCCTCTCACCTCAGCAATCTCCAATGACAACACTATCGAACAGTGTGTACGATGTGCAATTCTGCAACTTTGGACCAAGTGACACAAGAATATGCAAGATATCTAACAAGGTATCAGGCGTATCTATTGATATTGAACAAAATCTGTTTCAATATATAAGTTTCTCAGCTGCGAAACAACAATCAAGTGGAGCCTACATTTTCCGCTCGACCAACGATACCAAGTATCCAGTCAGTGAATCGATAACCACGACCATCACGGGCAACGAAGACTCCATGGTCCAGGAAATCACCCAAGTGTTTTCCGATTATGCCAAGCAGACCGTTCGTCTTTATCGCATGAATGATCCACACTTGCTCAGTCTGGACAACTTTGTTGAAATTGAATTCGAGATTGGAGAAATGGAGCTCGATAGAGAATTGGTGACAGAGTTTGTGACAAACATTGCATCCAACAATACCTTCTTTACTGATGACAATGCTTTCACGACAATGGAAAGAACAAGGTACCCCAACTATGTTGCGTTCGAATCTGGCAACTATTGCCCAACACAATACTCCTCATTCATTAGAGATAAGAGAGCGGAGTTTCTCGTGTTGACAGATCAGTCTCGTGGAATGACGTCAGCTAGCAGTGGTCAAGTAGAATACATGTTGCACAGAAGAACCTCCAGAGATGATGGAAGAGGTCTAGATCGTCCTTTGAACGATACTACAACAGTCAAGATTACGTTCCGCCTGTTTGTGGACACACCCCAGAATACGGCCGATTTGAGACGCCCTCAATCCTACTTGCACAACTTCCCAATCGATGTATTCCGTTTGAATACAGAAGACGCACACTGGAAGAATTTGAGAATTGACTCGAGCGAGACATACAAGCAAATGTTCAAGACGGGATTCAGTGCAGTGTCGTCCGATCTTCCATACAATGTCCATCTGTTGAATCTACAAGCCCATAGCAGAAACGACCCTGGGCAGTTGTTGCTTAGGTTGCATCACATATACGAAGAAAAAGAAAGCAGTAACCTTTCACGCAAAGAGACGGTGGAAGTTCAACGATGGCTCAAGTCAATTCCAATACGAACTCATGTCGAAACAAAGTTGTCAGCCAATCAGATGCTAGGCTCACCCAGCTCCACACCCTGGACTTCTTATCTATCACCATCGCAAATCCGAACCTATGTTGTCACAACACATTAATGAACTCCAGCAGCGACCATGTTTGGTTCTTTTATCTGTAAGCAAAAATGACAGAATAAAACAAGTCGAATAATCAAAATAAACTACTGATTAGTCGAATAATCAAAATAAACTTTTTTCATTTACAGGGTTACAGTAGACACTTAGTCGTCTTGGGTTTGACGTCTGTCGTACCAGATATCCTTGGTTGACTCCTTGACTCTGGTCAACATTTCCTTAGGGAAAATTCTCAACAATTGCCAAGCAATATCTAAACTTTGGAAGATGGTTCTGGTCTCATTGAAACCTTGAGACAAAAAGTTTTGTTCATACTTGTCCAAGAACTCCAGATACAAGTGATCTTCTGGTGATAGAGCTTCCTCACCAACGACAGCCTTCATGGCCAACACATCCTTACCAATGGCATAATTTGCGTACAATTGATTGGAGACATCACCGTGATCCTCACGAGTCATACCCTCACCAATGGCAGACTTCATCAGACGAGACAGAGATGGCAACACATTGATTGGTGGATAAATTTGCTTGTTGTGAATGGCTCTGTCAACGTAGACTTGACCCTCAGTAATATAACCAGTCAAATCAGGAATTGGATGGGTAATATCATCGTTAGGCATGGTCAAAATTGGAATTTGAGTGATGGAACCTGGCTTGCCCAAGACTCTACCTGCTCTCTCATAAATAGTACTCAAATCAGTGTACATGTAACCTGGATAACCTCTTCTACCTGGGACTTCTTCTCTGGCAGCAGACACTTCTCTCAAAGCATCAGCATAGGAAGACATATCGGTCAAAATGACCAGAACGTGCTTACCACACTCGTAAGCCAAGTACTCTGCAGTGGTCAGAGCAAGACGTGGAGTAATAATTCTCTCAATGGTTGGATCGTTGGCCAAGTTCAAGAAGAGAGTCACACGTTCCATGGAACCGTTCTCCTCGAATTCCTTGGTGAAGAATCTAGCGGTTTCAGTGTTGACACCCATAGCAGCGAACACAATGGCAAAGTTGTCATTCTCACCAGACTTGTTGATACCGCCCTTGACGAGACCAGCCTGTCTACAGATTTGTGCAGCAATTTCATTGTGAGGCAAACCGGATCCAGAGAAAATAGGAATCTTTTGACCACGGGCAATCGAACACATCATATCAATAGCAGAGATACCAGTTTGAATCATTTCTTCTGGATAGACTCTAGAGAATGGATTAATTGGTTGACCTTGAATATCCAAAAAGTCTTCTGCAAGCACAGGTGGACCATTGTCGATTGGCTTACCGGAACCGTTGAAGATACGGCCCAACATGTCCTCAGACACTGGCATCTTCAAGACATCACCAGTAAATTCAACACGGGTGTGCTTGGCATCAATGCCTGATGTTCCCTCAAACACTTGAACAACGGCCTTGCTACCCACAACTTCGAGCACCTGACCTCTTCTCTTTTGACCATTACCTAGAGTAATGTTGACAATTTCAGCGTATTTTGGGAACTATCAAATGTTATTGTTGTTTTTTGATGGTTTTTTAAAAGAGAATGGTTGTGTGTGAGTAATTGAGAAGGTGATGACGAAAAAAAATATAAATCAAAGTTATCATCATCAAGGAATAGGAACTGTGAGAGATCCCATGTTTGAGAGAGAAAAAAAAGAGTCAATGAATTGCGACATTGCTCAATCAAAAGCTTTTTTTTCACACAGGATTTCGAGAGAAGAGACCAAAGCTTTCAGCACTCACAAAAAATATAGCAATGTTTGACCAAAAGCTCTCTCAAACTCTTTTCTCTCTCCCAGGTGTGTCACTCTTTTGTTGTTGAACATGTTTTCTGGAAACCGTCATGACCCACACATGATCCATTCTACTCCTTGATGATGACGACCATTTTTTTTGTTGAGGTGGTGATAGAGAATGCATACTTTGACATTGTCCAAAATGACCAAAGGACCGTTGACAGCAACAACTGTTCTGTAGTCCAATCGTGGTGCGACAGAGTAGTTTGCGGATGTATCGTTGATTGCCTGCACGTTGGCAACAAAGTTTCGTTGTTGTTGACTCATCTGTTGTTCTTCTTGTTGTTTGATGCTTGGGAAAGAGAAAATATCTTGAAGTTTGTTTGTGTGCACAGGCGCAAATCTCCAACACATTGGAGAGCGGAGCGCGAGAGAATTCGACCAGATTTTTCACATCGGACCTTACAAAAAATTGAAGTCAACCTAAAAGATATTTGTCCGAACAAGAATCTGTCTTCCAATTGACGTAACACAAATATTCTGGCAACCAATACAACCTCTCGGCAAGAGAGGGAGAAGATGAAACGTCATCATTATGGAGCAAGAACTCACTCAACTTTGATAAGGTAAGAATAAAACAATTTCTGATCGACATTCCTACTTCGTCAGAGTGCAATGGATTTTGTACAGAACTAACTGGACATTAAAATATGTCTAAGTTTTTGGTGATATTCATGCGAACAAAATATTTGTCTATTACGTGTTCGTGCGTTTGGAACCAATACAACGAACTTCTTCTCATTTTTCCGATTTTCCGTCAAGGAAAAGAAAAAAAGCCCATTTGATCTGATTTGAGCAAACAACACACAAAACACTCAAATCAAAAACATGTCTGATTTAGGACTGAAAGAACTTATCCGTTCCGTCCGTAA
The DNA here is from genome assembly GCA_937625935.1 of Tetramitus jugosus. Taxonomy (NCBI): domain Eukaryota; phylum Heterolobosea; class Eutetramitea; order Acrasida; family Vahlkampfiidae; genus Tetramitus; species Tetramitus jugosus. Next base: position 29,408 of record OW569381.1, on the reverse strand, counting down.
CTGCAAAACTGCACAGGAAGAGAGAACTGTGATTGCAAAGGAATGTGCAGCCATTAGAAAATCATTGGCTGAGCAATCACCTTATCGCGCAAGAAATGTAGCAAAGCTCATGTACATACATATGCTCGGTATGTAAATATTCCGTGACATTTTTTTGTAATAAGCTTATGTTCAATGAAAGTCCTTTGAAGCTAAACATGAGATTTCTTTTTTTTTGGAATATGCATCAAACATATCATGTGAATAATCATATGTGCAAACATTGCAGGATATCCGACTCATTTTGGTCAGATGGAGTGCATTACTCTGATCTCTAGTCCAGAATATCCAGAAAAGAGAATTGGTTATTTGGGATTGATGATGCTGTTGGATGAGGATCAAGAAGTATTGCCACTCGTGGAGCACTCGTTGAAAAAGTATGAAATCATCACTGCTTTTTTTTTGTTCAAATTGAAGTTGTTTGTGATTGAAGCATTGAATCACCGAACATAATCATGACTCACTCGAACTGAAATTTCATGCATGTACACACACACACACACCACAGAGATTTGGATGACACGAATCAATTTGTTCAAGCAATGGCACTGACAACTATTGCCAACATTGCAAGTGCTGATATCTGTCGTGACTTGTCTCCAGAAGTTGAAAAATTATTTATTCATGCGCCTAGTTATATTCGAAAGAAGGCTGCATTGTGTGCGATGAGAATGGTGAAAAAGTGCCCTCATGAATTGGCTGACAATTATGTGGAAAAGTTGGACATTGTTTTGACCAATGAACAACATCAGAGAAATCACGGTGCAATGCTTACTTGCATCTCTCTCATTTTGGAATTGTGTCGCATCAAGGACGATGAGTTACGAAGGTATGATGCATGATACTTTTCAATCATCATTCCATGGCAGATCAGTGTTAACCTCTTTTTATCATTTTTTGATTGTTGGTGATTCGTTTGTTTTCAATCAATCCACAGAAAGTACACGTTGCACTTTAGAAGATACATTCCTGTTTTTGCAAAAATTTTGAAGGGACTTTCACAGAGTACTTACGCATTGGAGCATGATGTCGGTGGTGTTGCCGATCCATTCTTGCAGACAGCCATCTTGAAGTTGTTGCGTGTTTTGGCCAAGGGAAGCGCAAAAGCCAGTGAAGCCGCAAGTGATATTTTGTCCCAGATTGCCACAAACACTGATTCGGCAAAGAATGCTGGAAATTCTATCTTGTATGAGTGTGCACGAACTGTGTTGGATGTGGAGAGTGAGAAGGGATTGAGATCGATGGCCATTAATCAATTGGGTAAATTCCTAGTGAGTAAGGACAACAATTTGCGCTATGTTGCACTTCATACCATGAGCAAGGTTGCCGAGCAAGAGGCATCCATTATTAGCCGACATTTGAACACTATTGTTTCATGCTTGAAGGATTATGATAACACGATTAGAATGCGAGCTTTGGATCTAATTTATTTGCTAATGAACCGTGACAATGTTGTGATGTTGACTGATAAGCTCATTCAATTGTTACAGGAGTTGTCAGTAGCCAATCAAACCAGAACGACTCTCGATTCAGGTTCAGAAGCATTGCGCGAGAATTTAACCACCAAATTATGTACACTAGTTGAAAAGCATGGACCTTCCGAGGATGTTGCTTCTCGTAGATGGAAACTCGAAACCTTCTTAAAAATTATTACAATTAGTGGACAGTTTGTTCGTGAAGAGATTGCATCTATTTTTATTGGCTTAATCACACAGAGTCCTGAGCTTCAGGCAGAGTTTACACTCAAGCTGTTTAATGCTCTCCGAAAGTTTATTCCAAAGCCACATTTGATTACTAAACTTGATACTCTCGTTCAAGTGGCAGTGTGGTGTATTGGAGAGTTTGGTGACTTAGTGATTGGTGAACCGATGGATTTGCTACCCGGTGAAACGAAACAAACAAATGTGTCCAATCAGGAGGTATTGCGAGTTCTTGAGCGAGTCATGGATATCGTCAATCGAGAGAACACCACAACACGAAGCTACATTTTGACATCTACTGCCAAGTTTTGCTCTCGGTCATCCGAGTTGTTTGCTTCTCAAGATTCATCTTCAGCAGATTCGAAACAACCTGTACCAATTCTTAAATTCTTGAACAAGTATAGAGCCGATGTAAATCTCGAATTACAACAACGCTCTTGTGAATACACAAAGTTGTTTGGTCTCAATTATGATCTGGTCAGCAACAATATTTTGGAGAGAATGCCAGTCATTGAGGTTGATAGAATTGTTGATATTTTAATGGCCGGTGAGGGTCTCGGTGACAAGAAATTCACTGTGAAGAGGAAGGGAGAGGAAGAAGGAAGCGATGAATCCGTGTCAGGTAATACTACGCCAGTCCCTCGGGAGGAAATTGTGCCTCAACAAGAAGAGGAGAAATCCTTGGAGAGTCTTCTTATTTCCTTCGACGAGCCTGCTGTGAGTGTAGAAACAAGTGCTACAACATCCAAGTCTACAAAGTCTTTACTGGATTTGGATAGTCTATTTGACAATTTGAGCTCTGCAGAACCATCAACCAGTCCACCAACACCAATTGCTACTCCATCAGTGACTACACCTGCTGTAGCCAAAGCAACGGCTGTCACGCCAACCAGCACAACACCTTCTCCAGTTCTCAGTCTTGATGAATTGATGTCGGGTACAACTACCGTGAATAAGTTTGCAGGAGCAAAGACTGTCAGTGTCTATTCCAAGAATGGAGTCATTGTACGTATGATGATTAAGCAGAACGATCCTATGAACCAACCGGATGTCACACATGTAGTTATTCAATTTGGTAACTCTTCTGATTCTATCGTGTCGAATTTGAGCTTCCTCTGTGCAGTGCCAAAGCATGTCAAGTTACAAATATTTAAGGTGAGCTCAGAGCGCATGGGTCCAAAGACTGAGTTGGGATCAGTGACCCAAAAGATGAAGTGGGAGAATCCAATGTACGCGCAACGACCTGTCAATGCTGTTAAATATCAGATCAAGTACACACTCGATAACACAAACATCTCTGATCAGGGAACTGTCCAAGTGTAGAATGCAATCAAGGATATTTAATAAATGTCAAAGTTTGGATATCTCTATTGAGGGAGAGTCGATGGCATAGAGTATGGCGTTGCATATGTCTGTGGCTGTGGAGGTGCATAGTTTGGTGATGGCGAAGCAAGTTCGACAGCGTGTGGTGCTCTATAGGGGGTGTCATTGCCGTATGGATGCAATGGTTCATTGCCATTCATTCTCTGATAGACCTGTGATTTGTTATCAGATCCTCGTTTGATACACACAAACACAATAAGCAGAGAAAGGAATATCAGCACAACGATGGCACCGATCACTAACATGGCTATGATTACGGACATATTTTTCTTCTTGTCTCCAGGTGTATCTCCTTTGCCTGGATCGACAACATCACCCTTGCCACCACTATTGTGCAACCAAGTAATCGCTTCGTAAGCTACATCCAACGATTTTGCACTCAAAGTTCGATTGGAATATCCAATGTTCAACACATATTGCTGTCCATTCACAAATTGATCAAACAAAAGCTCGGTTGGCACGACAGCAAAAGAGGAGTTGCTGTTGGACACTTTCTGCAGACCACAATAGGTTCCCACATTGAACGCACCACTTCTTGCATCTTCCATCTTGACAAAAGTGAATTGATATCCAGTCTTCACAGGAACCTGTACATTGCAAGTCGATGCGGATTCATCCACGCCGTCACATCTCTTCAATGCATTGAATTGAATGAGTTTGTTGGCCGATGATGTCTTTATAGACATATTATCAGCCAGATAGGATCCATATGGTCCACCCTGTTCCTTTGTAAATCTCAGAAAAGATACTTGAACTTCAATACTGTTGCTATTGACCTCATTGGTCAAATCACCCTTCTTCACAACGACTCCAAAATAGTAGACCATTCTGTGGGATCGAGATTTTGATATGGATAGAGCCGGTTGACCATATGTTCCATTCGAGTCCTGATACACTGAATCCAACAGATAATCACTTGAATTACTGTTTGGAAACCATCGGGCATTGCCATTGTCACATGTCACACTGCTCTTGGAACAGGAAGCAGCATAGATTTGAATGAGTCCACTGCAGGCTTCAAATGTGAATGAAGTATAGTAGGGGAAGTCTGGGTAGAGATCAGGTTCGAATCGAAAGTATCGTACTTGTCCAGGAGTCAAGTCTATCGTTCTTGCATGCTCATGTTCGCCAAATGATGTTTCATAGTGTGGAGCTGACTGTTGACAGGTCATGTCAACGCTCAAAAACAAACAGAGGAAAAAACCCAAGATGAACAGTTGTTTCATTGCTGTTAATTGTTATTATTGCTGAGCTGCTTGTGTTTGTTTGGGTGCGTGGATGTTCCTTGGTCAGAGTTTTGTTTGAATCCAAACACAAATCAGAAGGCGACAGTGACAAGGGGGACGGAAAAACTGACGGAAAAATTGAAAAGTCCGAAAAATTATGATCCGAAAGTTTTGGGATCAGACACTTTCAGCAGTGAAGCACAACATGAAGCGAAGAAGAGCAGTGCGCACACACGTATCTTCGTCAGACGACGAAGAGGAAGTAAAAAGTCCCATTCTCATCTTCTCTTCATCTGATGAATCTGGAGAGGATGAGAAGATCCGTGAGCAACAACAACGAAAAAAGAACAAACAGAGTCATGAGAGATCGTTTCATGGTTTGCCTCCCTCGAATACATTTGGTATGAACAAGACACATTTTATGGAAATGATGAAGGAAGATCATTGTAATCGAATGAGTGGTGATAGCAGCAGTAGTAGCAGTAGCAGTGGTGGTGGATATAGTCCATGTGATGAGAAGAACACTTTTTGGTTTCATGACTTGTTTCAACCACCGACCATCAATCCACCACAACAATTATCGACGTATCTGAAGCGAGTGTACCTATCGACTTATAATGTCGATGTGGGGTGGTTGTTTTCAAATAGAGCAGCTCACAGGAGATTGTGCTATGCTGATTCGATTATTCTCGTTCATGGAATGCAATCTCTGCAGCTCAATCTGTCAGATTTGTTGCGAACGAATCCAAATTTACCATTTAGTCAATTGATACAGAAGGATAAGAAACTGAGACTGCACTTTCCAGAGTTGAAACTTCCCTATGGCACACAACACGGTAAATTATATCTCATTTACTTTGAGAATTCGATACGTGTTGTGATCACGACGGCAAACTTGACATCAGGTGATTGGAATGAGCGATTACAGGGAACGTGGGTACAAGAATTTCCCAAGAAGTCTGCTCCGGGATCATCCACTGATAGTACTACTTCTGGTTCTAGTAGCAGTCGTGCTCATGTCCGACAAACATCATCGACAAGGTGTGACTTTGAAGAAACATTGGTTGATTATCTGAATCGATTACAAATGCCGGACGAAGCAAAGAGAGTGAGAGAGTTTGATTATTCGAGTGCAAAGGTCCATTTGATCACGAGTTGTCCTGGCTATTATTCACGTGACCAACTAGACAAGTACGGGCACATGAAAGTCAGAAAACTATTGTCTCGTTTAGAGCACAAGCCTCAGCTATCAAAAACTCATTGCTTGTTTTCTAGTATGGGTACGCTGAATGAAGCATACATCAATCAGGAGCTTTATACAAGTTTGTCCATTCCTCGCGTCCAAGACAAGAAGAAAACATTGCAGAGTCAATCCAAGTCTGGCAATCTGGCATTGATTTGGCCAAGTGTGAAAACAGTTGTCGATAGTCTAGCAGGACCAGAAGGTGCAAGTCATTACTGTGGAGACCGCAAAAAGTTCACGAAACCATTCATCATGAGTGCGTTGAATCATTGGGAACCTGTTCGCTATGGCCACTTATCGCACACAAAGCTGTACACTCAACTGTTGCAAAAGAGTGGAGGTTCTCATGCATCAACAGACAACAGTAAGTCTTCTCCCGAGCTAGCCTGGTTGTTCCTTACAAGTTCGAACTTGAGCAAAGCAGCACATGGACAGCTCATACACAATGGCAGTTCACTCATGGTCCGATCATTTGAGATTGGTGTACTGTTTATTCCGAGTGACAATCAAGTGTTTGTGCCTGCACTCGATGCTCCTGCACTCAAACAAACATCCAAGCAGGCAACATCGTCAAGTGAGAACCAACAAAGTGAGACAGAGACCGAAGCTTCTCTTTCGTCGACAACTGAAAGGATCGAATTTCCCCTACCTTATCGGTTACCGCTCAAACCCTATCACTCCTCACAAGATCAACCATGGTGCTCTGAAGAGTACAACTCTCGAGTTTCCTGAACACACAACTCGTCATTCAAAAATTGACAGAAACGCTCGAGTAATACTGTAGTAGTTCATTGACTGAACTTCGGAGGGACATTGTCGGAGCTCCGAAACCTCCAAGCTCGTTTTGGAACCAACCATCAGCCACATAACAAAAAGCTGCCAGAACACCCCGCAACACCAAACAGCAGAACAGAAAAAAAAAGACGCAAAAAAAACACCACACAGCAAAAGAACTTGTGAGCATCTTCTTTTCTCAACACACCCACCACACATACACATACACACATACACACCACAGATACATTAGGGACACCGACAAAAGAAAATATTTTTTAAAAAATGAATTGGTTATTCGGTAAAAAGAAGGAAGCTTCACCAGCCACCATCGCATCCAACAACAATCACGATACAAAAATTCAGAGAACCATTGATAAAAATTTGGCCACGATTGAAAACTTGGAAAAGAGACAAGAAGTCCTACAAAAGAGAATTGACAATGAAACGGAACGTGCCAAACAATTTCTTCAAAACAACAATCGAACCGCAGCCAAACAATGCCTCGTCAACAAGAAACAACATCAGACACAATATGACCTCTTATCAGGTCAAATATCCAATCTCATGGCAACGAATGCATCACTAGAGAATGCAGTTCTCAATGTAGATGTAATCAAGGCCACAAAAGCCACAACAGATGTCATGAATGACATGTTCAAACAAACAGGTGGACTAGACAAGGTGGAGGACATTATGGACGATTCTAGAGAAACGTTGATCATGGCGGATGATCTTGGTAGAGCATTGGCTCAACCGATTGGTGATGCATTGGATGATGATGAGTTGGAGAATGAGTATAGTGCACTGGAGGAGGCCATGCTGGATGAACAGTTGAATTCAATGAGAGTTGGATCAACCAAGCTACCAACTGCTACTGCTACTGCTGCCTCTGCTACTACTGTTACTACTAAGACATCATCAGCCAAGATTCAAAAGGATGACTTGGATGATTTGGAGGCCGAGTTGAGTGCCCTTGTATAATACAATCGTTGAAACGAAGCTGTGGCATGGCTTTTTTTTGCATCGTGACGCACACAAATTTTTCAACAATCACCACCATCAGAAAAAAAAAACGATAAAAAACACATAACAACAACACAATAGACACACGATGAAAAAAACAACTCGTTCATCATCATCATCAACAAGCTCCAAAAACAACAATAATCAAACAGGACCAGCTGTGAATCATCCACCAGCAATCGCACACAAACGTGCGAGTTCAAAACCATCAAAAGAATCAACAACAGCAACCAAAACAGCACAGCACCATCATCCAGTCACAATACCATCACCATCATCATCATCAACAACAACAAGTAGCACTGGAGCGATTCCACTGTCCCAAGCAGCATTACTCTTTCGAAAATCAGGAACACTTCTCAATCAACAACAACAACCACAACAACAACAGCAAATAAAAAGGAGATCATCATCATCAAATACATCTAATACCACGAGTACAGTTACTACTATTGCTGCTGCATCTACAACTGATGAAAAAAAACACAAGTTTCCATCAAAGAAGCGCAGGAGACCAAATGACATTTCTGATGCATCATCAGCGGATTACAGTCATCATCACCAGCAGCACCAACATCACCAACATCACCAACAGCATCAACAACAGTCTTCTTCTGATTACAATGACTATTCAAATGCACCAACATCAGGTTACCATCCATCATCATCAGCAGGAGGCAACACTGAACAACAAGATTTAGTAGCCAAGCACTACAATAGAAGACCAGAGCGTGGTATTGAAGCCAGAAAAGAATCTAGAATCTTTCAATTGAAACAGTTTAACAATTGGGTCAAATCCGTGCTGATTCGCCAATATGTCAAACCAGGCAACACTGTATTTGATTTGTGTTGTGGCAAGGGTGGAGATTTACTAAAGTTTCACAATGCCCACATCAAGAGCTATGTAGGTGCAGATATTGCAGAGGAATCAGTCAAGGCAGCCAGTGAGCGATACAATAGCTCACAACATCAAGTTCAAGCAGAGAAGAGATTCAAGTTTGATGCAACGTTTGTCCATGCCAACTGCATCAAATCAAATCTCGGTTCCACGTTGGATGATCGACAATTTGACTGTGTGAGTTGTCAATTTGCACTTCACTATTCGTTTGAGAGTGAAGACTATGCAAGGACATTGTTGGTCAATGCGACTAGTTCACTAAAGGTCGGTGGTCACTTTATTGTCACGTGCCCTGATGCCTATGTGCTGGTGAAGAAACTGAGAGCACAACCAGAGCAGTCTCTCACTATTGGCAACGACGTGTACAGAGCAGTGTTCCACTCCAAGCACTTTGATGCCAGTAGACCATATGGTAATCGATACGAGTTTTACTTGAGTGATGCAATTGATGAGTGTCCCGAGTATCTCGTCCCACCAAACACATTGATCGAACTGGCCAAGGAATATGGACTACAGTTGCTCCTCTCAAAGAATTTTCATGAATTTTGGGAGATTCACTCTGAGAGAGACGAATTGAGACATTTGACTGAAAAGGTTTACAAGCTCAAGAGTGGAGATATGACACCAGAGGAATGGGAGGCAATTTATCTGTACAGAGTGTTTGTGTTCAAGAAGGTGCCAGAAGAGGACGAAGAAGCCACTCAGGATCAAGATGAGAATGACGATGCCACGACTGATCACAATCAATCGCAACAGGAACCAGTGATTATTCCGGATGCAAGAAACAGTCGCTTCAAGCAAGTTCAACAATCAGACATTATTCATGTGGCATAAAATTCCTTCCACCCAAACAACAACAGGACCATTCAATGTTCTTTCTCGCACACAAAGCTATTAGATCGCACACGTTGACAGAGATTCTTCGGATGCGCGATTCTCGCTTTAAGGACATCGCCTTTTTGGGTGGACTCTTCAAGAGACCGTCCAAATCCATCCTGCTTTGCTGAATTTCTCCATCAACCAAACAAACAACAACGTCTTCCATTTTATATTGAGAGGGATAATCATTGAACAGAAGCAAGGTATGAGTGAACAAACCAACATTGTACAAAGTAAGGATTCAAACAAGACAGACAACGACGCTTCACTCTATGCTCGTTATGCTGTTGCAGGAGGGACATGCTGCCAATTAACTCATACAGTGCTCGTACCGCTCGACGTCATCAAGTAAGTCTATCATTGTTGAAGTTTTTCATGTTGTGAAGTTGTCTGATTGCAAAGAGACTCACTCCTACTGTTCATTTGGCAAAATGCTTTTATTCAAGGACACGTTTACAAATCTCCAAGGAGTACAAGGGTGTATTCGATGCTTTTGTAAAGATCCCTAAACAAGAGGGTATTCGTTCTTTGTTTCTTGGTCTTGGTCCAACCTTTGTCGGATATTCAATCCAGGGAGCAATCAAGTTTGGCATGTTTGAGCTGTTCAAAAATCAAGCGGTGCAGACACTTGGTGTTGATACAGCCAAAAAATACAACTTACCCATTTATGCAGCATCGAGTTGCTTAGCTGAATTCTTGGCCACCACAGCACTCTGCCCTTGGGAAGCATTGAGAATTCGAATGGTCGGTCAACCTGATGTGTATGCTAAGCTAGGAATGATACGTTCATTGAGCTTGGTCCACTCTCAAGAAGGACTAAGAGGGTTCTACAAGGGGTTGGGACCTATTCTGGCTAAGCAGATTCCATACACAGTCACACAATTGACTGTGTTTTCAAAGTGTGTCGATTTTGTGTATGCCTCTCTGTTGCCAAAGTATTTTGATCGAACAAAGGATCAACTGACTCCTGAGCAGCAATTGTTAACATCAGTAGCTTGTGGTGTAGTGGCTGGTGTTGCTAGTTCGTATGCCTCTCATCCAGCTGATACTATTCTGTCCCGAATCAATATGAACTCTGGTTCTCAACAGCAGAAAACCATTTTGGGCATCACCAAGGAATTGGGTTTCAAGGGAGTATGGTTGGGTGCTGGTACTCGAGCTGTCATGGTGAGTGTCTTAAGCGCCGGTATGTTTTTGATTTACGATAGTGTGAAACTTGCAGTAGGCTTGCCAACATCACAAGGAATCGGGCACTGACATTGCTTGATGATCTGAGCAACCTTATCTTGAAGTGGATGGGACAATCGACGCAAGGCACATTCCAAATAAAACAAAATATTTTCATTTATTCGACACAACTCGACTTGAACACTAAACACTCATTCCTCGTTGCAGTTACATAGTGACTGGTTTGTTGGAGGCAGCTACCTGATCGCTGGTTCTTGGATGAATACCGAAGAATCTTCTGACAGGAGCTCTCTGCATCACATAGATTTGAACGAGTGAGAACAGATTGGACGTGATCCAGTAGACAAACACTCCTGAGGGAAGTGCAGCAGTGACCGGGACCATTACAGCAGCACTGAAACGAATCACCGAGCGAATAGTCTTCATGAGTTCAGTTCTGGCCTCAGCAGCACCCAACTCGATAGTCAAGAGCCAGGAAGCAGCACTCAAAACAGGGAGCATAAAGGTTGGATCCATACTGCTCAAATCGAGGAACCATAGCAAACCACCAGTACCTCTACAACCAGGATCATGCAAGCATATTCTTTCAACAGCCAAAAAGACGGAGAGAAACATTGGAGCCATCACTAGAGGTGACACAATGTTGTACAGGGGATGACACTTGTTCTCCTTCAATATTTGACTGTACTTGTCGGCTGCCAGGACTTTCTCCTCTTCGGAAGACTCAGTACTAGACATAATTTGACCCTGAGATTCGAGGTTTTGTCTCACGCTGTTGAGTCTTGCTGAATTTCTGATGAGTGAAATGTTCAATGGTACTACCACCAATCGAAAAGCAATGGTGAGAGCCGAGATTGCACCCCACCAGGGAAGTCCCAAGCCATTCAAACTCTCGAGGAGCGATTCAATAATGTTAATGTGAGGAAGAGATTCAGGAACATGACCTCCAGCAATAATTTCATGTGGTTCTCCAAACGTCAACGGATACACAAACTCTGGTCTGTCGTGTTGTTGAACTACTGATTCAGTAACGGAGGCCGAAACAACACCAGATGAATGGTCAGAGGTAATTTGGGATTGTTGAACATTGAGAGTGGTTTGCTGCAAGGATGGAGTGGAGTACGTGGGTGCAGATGCTTCAACACTGGTACCAGCAAGGTTGATTGGTGGATTGGTCTGATCAGCTACGGTTTTTGAAGGCAATGCCCACCAAATACTTCTGGAGGATCCTTGGGAAAAGAGAGGTCTTTTCATGGCTTGGAAACGTGTCTCATTATTGCGACACAAAGAATGGACAGCCAATGTTCTTGCTTGGTTGCCACGAGGTGTGGTTGTGGCAGAGAAGAGACGAGTTCTTGACGCGAGGGAAAATCTTGCTGATTGCAGCATATTCTTGGAAGTACCAGGATAGGAGTATGAAAATGAGAATGAGAGAGTTTGGTTGGTTTCTGATTGGTTGTTTCGAAGCTGCTGCGAGGTGGACGTTGTTGATGATTTTTCCTTTCATCGGGTGCGGGGCGAACCCTTGAAGAGACCATTACTCCGCTAATTCGCGGAATCCTTGACCAGGGAATATTCGGACCAGATAAAACAAAACCAATCAACTCAATATTGAAAAACTTGTCTATCAAACAGTACTATGCCACACTCTCCATTCACTCATCCATTCATTCAAGTCATCATGCACTTGACCAGCCCCGTTGTTTCTAACATGATAGTGTTCTTCTCATTCAAGGTATGCCGCCACTGTTGTTTTGTTTGTGTTTTAGATGTTCGGTACCTGACCTCACGACTCTCATCTTTTTTCAAGGCCAATCATTGGATGAAGATCAAGTATTGGAGAATGTCGTCCAAGATTCAAAAGTCAAGAAGCAAGTATCAACAACCAACCTTGCCATCTCCTTCAAAATAAAGGGTAGTCTCATTGCCATTTTACTATGGTTAATCCATCTTCGTTTTTCGCGAGGATCAAAAACCAAACGGTGATTTATTTTTGTATTTACATATTTGTTCAGTTGAGAGTTATTACACAGGAAGAGCTCTCCACAAATTTGATTCAAATCCAACTTCGTTATTACCTCTGCTGATCCAGAAGAATCCATTGATACCAAAACCTGTTCCCCATTGGTTAGCTACGATCCAATAGGCTTGATTACTAGGCGATTGCACTCCCCAGCCAACTAGACGAACTGCATGTCCTCCAACGAAAGCACCGCTAGTGAACTTGTAAACTCCGGAAGTATAGTAGAAAAAGTCTTGGTACACTGCGAAGGCTGCCTGGATGGGTCCAAAATTCAGAATTTCGTTCTGAACTGAAGGGATATCATTTCCATTCAATTGGAATGCGTTCTTTGCTTTGAAGAACACCAATGGGGAGTTGTTTGCGCATTTGGTTGGGCAAACTCCATTCGTACCAGTGTATGGGACACATGTACTAGTAGGATCTCCTGTGTTTGTAAGGAAGTTCCATGTTTTGTCCAGAAAACCGCCAGCACAACCAGAGTTTGCAGTGTCGCATGAGACTTGGTATTGTGGAGATAATGACAAAACAGCTCCCAGGTTCTTGTTGATACAGTATCTATCACCTAGTACCAGAGCGGCACTGAATGCCCAACATGAACCACATCCTCCTTGGTCTCCAATTGGATTAATACAACCTGGCCATTTGTTGAGAGAATTGAAGCTGGTGGGAATGCCTGGGCAAGTACCCTTTGGCTTGAGGATATCATTACAGCAGTCGTATGCCGTTGGTAGATAGCAAGCAAATCCACAACGTTGGTGACCCACTGGGCAGAGGAAGAAGCCACCCAAGCACACATGAGTTACTGGGCTGTAACAAGTACTTGCACAGCATTGATCTCCTGGTGGACATGCTGGACACGCTTGGATCTGCTTTGTTTCATGTATTTTACGTACTGCAGGCGGAGGTGATGGTAAGAAGGTTCCAGCTAGCACCTTCACATCATTCAATGTCTTTCCAGCGAAACCAGGATTAGCTCCTGCCACCCAACTATTTTGAAGGGAATTCAAAGCAGAAATAATGGCTGGATCATTCAATGGAGAAGTTGGCTTGAACAAACCAGTAAGTTGTTGGACCTTTCCGGTGCTGTCACAAAAGTATGCAGTTGTGTCATAGCAAGTTCCGTTGCATCCTAAGAAATTACCTTTTGGACAAAGACTGTTGAAGGCTGGCTTGAAAGAGTCCGGTTTGCAGTCGTGAGTAGTAGGACTATAGCACACGAACGACTGTCCCACGACAATATTGTTTGCGCAGCATAGGTCAGTTGGATTTTGACAAGTTGCAGTCCCACAAGTGACTTCCACTCTCCTTCCACCCTGGAGATTCTTGACTCTTGCATCAAGAGTAGAGAAGGCCAGAAAAAGTATAATAACAATTGCTAAAATGTAGGTTGTGTAATTCATAGTTAATTGTGTTGTATTTTGTGTTTGGGGCAACAAACCGGTCTGACAACATCTTTTTGAAGCCGAGAACTTGATGTTTCCAGATTTGGCCAAAAATAAGCAACACAGATCTTTGGCCAAAAGTTTCCACAACTACCCAATCTTCCCACATATCGAGCCATTTGAAGTTATACCAGTGGAATTTTAGAGAAAGTACTGATCCAGTGGGTAGTTAATTATGATAATAATACAAAGGACTTTGTTCTTTGTGGAGTTTAGTCATGCGGACTTCCGAACGAAGTGTTTCCTGTTCATTAATAGTATTGATGGTTCGTGGTAAATGATAATGATCATTGTTCACATTCCTCACAATGATGGTTGAACACTGTAGGGTCTACCGTCTACCGTTGTCTTCTACAATCAGGGATTTTCCGGAGTTTTCACTCGGAAGATATTGTGACAATTTTGACTCAAATAGACCACTGTGATCAAGTTCAAATTATGACTACATCATCATTAAAAACTCGGAGCTCGGTTTCTTATGTATCATCCCCAGAAGAGTCCTCTGATGATGGGCTTTGGGGTCGTAGAGGTTGATCATACAACTCACACCCTTCTAACTTGTGGAGTGGTAGAGCTGATGCGGACCAAATTATCAAACCATCCAAATTGAAGAAGCATTTTGGCACGTCATCATCGTCAACGACAACTCTTTGGAACCAGGTTGCACAACCTGTGCATGCAAATATAAAGTCACAAAAGTCAAGCATAGTTATGTGTTGACATCCAAGAAGATTCATCGCTAGTTTCAGGCCTTCTTTTTTGAGGTATGATCTATTCGATTCTTCAAAAAGTGTGGATTCATCATCCCAAAGCTCGAAGTCATCAAAGTGGAAATCGATGGAACCCCCTTCATCTTCATTTGAATCGAGATTTCCATATGAACATGAGTTCATTACGAGTTTATGAATCCTTGACGTTGATAAACTTTTGATACTGATTGTACATGTTCTTGAGAGACTGAAATACTCACTGATTGTAATTCCCGCTTCATCTCCCTTCTCATCGATTCTTGTCACATTCTCAGCAAGCTTCATCAATTCACAATATCTGGCGACTCTCTTTTCTTCTGTGTGTTGAACTTTCATCCAGACAGAGGGAGTATTTTGCTTGTAGAAGAACGCTTTACCCTCTTTCAGATCATGAATTAATTCGTTCCTTTTGTGAATTGCCTTCACATGGGTGTACAATTGAGCGAGAGATTCACTTTTTTCTGTTTCAATCAGTTGCTCTAGAGTATATTCTGAAGGCACAACAACGACAGAATGTCTTCCTTCCACACATTCCAAAACAGTAGCCAAGAAAGTGTTCACATCTGAGATGCCCAACATTGTAGCTATATGTCCAGCCTGTTCATTATTAACCTTGAGCAGTAAATCACAATTAACATATCTTCTTGCAATAATTCCATCTCCAAGTTCATCATCCTCATCATCTTCGTCACTGTAGCCTTCCAAGGAGATTAAGTTGACGCGTAGTGGTTCGAGGTCACATTCAGAGTTGAAATCTTGTACAGTGACAACAACATCAAAAATATGATGACGTTTGAGGCTGTTCTCTTGATTGCTCATCACTCGTACCTTGCATTCAAAAGAAACCAAGCAAAAGTTGCCAGGATTGAAAAATGAAAAATTGGAAACGACCTGATATTCATCAATAGTAGTCGTGCCAATTGAATCGCATTCACTCACTATCTCCTTGCATCTACATGCACCAAATATGGTTCCTTCTGTCAACTGTTCAAGCTCAGAGTGATTCACAGTTTCATCTTGTTGACAAAGTTGCTGCATTCTATGCTTGCACATTTGATCAAACAAGTGTTGCATCACATGTTTGGAGATGTGAAGGGAAGAGTATATAACTTGAGGATCTTGCCTAAATTGCTCAAAAAGTGTCTCGTTCAGAAAATGATGTCTCCAATTGGGAGCTGTTTGGAACATTTGATAGGCTCGATGTTCATTTGGAGTTGCAGAGATGTTAGTTGTGGCATTTCTCTTGTGCAACAACAGTGGAATCCAGACGGAATCGTTCGAACTGACATGGTACCACGTCTTGTTCACAAGATTGACTCGTGTCAAGTCAATAATGTTTAAGAAGCGAACAACTTGAAAGATAACAACTTGATCAAATGTGTTTGTTGACGTTTCAGTGCATGGATTCACTTTTCTTCTCTTGGCGTTGGGTTCTTCACTGGTCATGTGTGGTTTTTCGCTTTGTCGGAAAATTGAGTGAATTCCTGAACGGAGAAAGCAGTCCCAAAAGAGAAGTGAATCCATCACTAGAAGTGTGCTGTGTGACAATGGCAAGCAGGTGGATAGGTGAAGAGGTGGCACAGAATCACACAGTTTATTGGTAGAACAAGTAACTGATTTGGTCATAGCCACCAGGTACTGGTCCATAAACCTTATAAGAAGCTTCAGAACCTTCCTGTGGGATCTTATAAACAATAGAGCCCACTTTCATTTCTGAAGTAGTTGTATCAGACCAGGTAATCACAAATGTGTCCTCAGCTTCGTTCAGAATTGAGTCCATTGATAGAGGTCTTTTCACATTCATGAAAATAATATCGTAGGCAATTAGATCCAGACTCCCTCTGTCACTGACTTTCCAACGAGCAACTCCAATATAGTTAGCAACTAATGGATATATATCCAGAACTACTGCAATGACTTCACTAGATCCTCTGAGATGTACCTTGTAGATGGAATTGCTGAATCGACCAAGAGATGTGGATACAGATGATCCAGTATATGGATCCAATAGAAACAATGATGAATCAGCAATGAATGCAAGTGTGGCTCCATTCCATGCTGAATTGACTCGAACTGCACCAAAACGGGTCAGATTAAACAAAATCTTGATTGGCTCAAGTGTTCCTGGATTCACAGATTGGAGTAAATAATTCTGTGTGGTTTGACTTGGTCGCGTAATCTCCAACAGTGAGCCAGATTTGTCATCATAGTGGAGATCATTGATGAAAGAGGTAGTATTTGCAACATACAAAAGTCTCTTGTTAACCAGATCCAGAGCAGTCATATAAGTACGCTTCTCACAATAAGTGGCAGTGTATGCAATACCATTTGTTCTATCAACTGTGAAAGATACCCAAGCTCTTGAACCACCACACTTTGGTTCGTCTTTCCAAAATGTATAATTTTTGGATATCTGCATCGTAGTGATATCGAGCTCTGCAACGCTGTCGCTTTGCATAAGTGATAATTTCTTTGAAAAGACCAGGCCGAGGATAAACAACAATACAATTGCGAAAAGTGCTGCTCTCATTTTGTTTGGTACTGGGGATGATGTTTGCCTTCGAAAATTTCAGGCATGCGATCAAACCGTTCGGAAAAATATTGATTCTGAATTAGAAGCAATTTCAGTGGGAAAAAGTGCATGTTCATTCAGTTCAACAACTTGAGAGAAAGAATCGTTTTCTTTCGAGGATCAAACAACCAACAATGATGAGCTGTATGAATCGGCACCAAAGTGCCCAACAAAATCATGTTCAACATCGGACCGCAAAACATGTTGAGTAAATGCTTTTTATGTACAGTTAAGGTTGTTCAACTACGTTTTCATCGTCATCACCGTGAATGACAGAGTTCAACTGATCTTTGAGAAATTCAATAATACCCTTTTCACGTTTTGGCACACTTTGTTTTGGAACACCCTCTCCCATGATGTATCGATTGCCTATGCTGTGATAATGAGGACTAGCCCTCGCTTTGTTAATGTAACCAAGTTTCTTCGCTTCGAATTCTCTAATTAATTTAAGTTTCTCGTGACTATCAGAAGTCATTTCCTGAATTTTGTATTCGACCGCCACTAGCTTTAGAGCCTTACTTGTTTTGCTCCTCTGTGCTTGCTTATCAAATTTTTGAGTAACAAACTGTGTGATCTTATCATTCTTAACTTCAAAACGATCAACAATATCTAGATAGACCCAATCTAAATATATATCCTTGTTCTCTTCATTCTTTGCATGGAAAAGCATGGTAGCATAGTTATCCAAGTGACTAACATCAGTTTCCAGGGAAATACTCCATACCATCAGATGAAGCTTCAATAGCTCCAGAAATTGAAGAAAATATTTGGCATATTCCTTCGTTCTATACTTGAAACTAGCGTACATGACACAGTTGAAATGTGCAGCTAGTATCAACGGAATGGACTTATCGAAGAACGGAGATATCTTCAAACACTCCAACACGTATTCGAGCTTTTCGGGATGTTCTTCTCCAAACAGCAACGCTGTACGAGAAACCTCGCCCTTCAGCCAACTGTAAACAGGCACTGTTTGCTTCATGAAATTGAGAAAGCCTCGTATAGACTCAGCAAAGGACTCTAAACTTCTTGGACTACTCTCTTTTGTAATTCTTCTTCGTTTGGCAGGCCTCTCTGCCTCGCTCTCGCTTTCTGTGTCGCTATCGCTATCTATTAAGACAGTTAACTCATTAGTGGGAGGATCAGGAGTGGAAGGAGTACTCGATTTTGATTGCTTGCTCTTCACTATATGATCCAGCTCCATCGAGAAGGCAGTGTTGATGCTAGCAAACAAGTTTTGTGTTTTGATGGATCCCATGAACATGGCGGTCCAAGCACAAGACAAGAAGTCAACTTCTTCTTTATCATCAAACAAGCTTGCATCAGCGAGCGAATCATATACAAAATCCCAAGTTTTTTCAATCTTCTCTCTCAGTTCATGATTGACCAATCGTCTCGCGAAACCAATAAAGAGAGCTTTTGTGTTCTCGAGCGCGTTTAAAACCTTGCCTCTGTCGTTGATTCCCATGAACGTTTCAATTACATTCACCTTTTCACTCTGAATATAGCACGTGAATCGAAATCCCTCTCTAATGAGCGAGTCAAAATCCAACAGCGTGTTCGTATGATCTGTCAACTCATTTTGCATATCATTAATCTTTGATGTAAAGTAGCGATAGGCGGCACATAACCTGTTCTTTGCAGCTAAACTTCTCTTATTCTCAGATTCAGCTCTCAAACGCTGCACAAACTCATCACTCATATCATACACATCTGTATTGTCATCATCAGACACGACACTAGATCCACTCACATCAAGCAACGGCAATTGAACCGTCGATTCATCAATCGTATCCTTCTTCTTCTTACCCGTAATTCCAACTGTTAACAGCAAATGAAGCAACTTTGTAATATCAGTTCTTGTCGTCGTAATCAGAGGATAGTACTTTTGAGAGCCTCTCAACTGCAGTTGAAACATGGATTGAATCTTTGTGCTCACCACTTCATTCTTCTCCTTCAACTGATGGCTAATGACACTCAACAGAACCAACACTGTTGTAATTCTCTGTTGACCATCCACAATTTCATAAAAATTGATTGTTTCATTGTCTTGGGACTTGTTGATCAATGATGATCGAAATTCTTCATCCAATGGCTTGAGAATAATATTGCCCATAAACCGTTTTTTACCTTCTTCACTATCGATAATGTGCATGTAAAAGAGATCGTTCCACAGATCGGACCACTGTTTCTCATCCCAGGCATAAGGTCTTTGATAGCTTCGAATAAATAGTTTCTTGTGAGCCAACACTTCACGGAATGAAAAATCTGTTGCTAGACTAGCCATTCTGGAGGACTTCAATTGTTTTCTTGTTGGTTTTTTCACACAGATGAGACGTGGCCAAAAGAGTTGTAAAGGGGAGAAATCGTGACATCATCGCCTTCGAAAGCGGGTTAAAAAAAGACGACTGTGACGTTCATTGTAAGCGAAACTTCAAAATCTGTCATTTGTGACAGAAGACGATGGCTTGGGTTCTGGTTGTCATCAGTTGGGTCAACCTTTTCAGCTTGACGCGTCATACCCACCGGTTCAGGATTTGAATTAATCTAGCATATGATGGTGGTAATACAAGATACCATCAGCAAAGATGATTCCTCAAGAGTTTATTGTTGAAATGTGGCCGAAGGGTCATGTTGTCACTGAGGCTCTATCTGATCCTAGTGTGGAAACTATGTCACCTAACACTCCATTACTCTCATCCAAAGCTGTTGGAGAGCCGCCATTGATTTTGAGTTCAAGTGCATTCATGGCTATTAGAGATGCTGTCAGAAATTTTAGACAACAGTTTGATTCCAGCATTACCACCTTTGATTTTCATAAGGCTCCTGCGTCTTCTGTCAGAATCTTAGAGAGAGCTTTAGATGCAAGCAGTGTTGACTGGAGTCAGGCAATGATGAATTATTTAGAAAATCACCTATAATTCAATCCTCGACCAGTTTACAGACACCATGAATCTCAGCGCGGGATTATTCGTAATGACATAGTACTAAACAACACAGCAACGACAGTTACAACTCAATGTTTGTTATGAATCCTTTTTGCTCTTCGAGGTTGAACCGAATTTTTCTTCAGTCTTCAAGAGAATTGATTTCTCTTGCGTTGTTAAAACCTGATATTCTTGTACTCTTTTTGCTAACCTTTTGGATCATTGACTTCCTTGCCATACATGCAAGTCCAAAATATCGAGGAATACTGTTGGCTTCAAATTGCAGAGCAAGATGTTCGAGTGGACACTGAACAATCGTAGATGGAATACAAACTTTTTTGGCCGACAGAAATCACCCACCCCATGGTGTTGGTTGTTCTCCAAGATACCAGAAAACCAACATCATGGATAAAGCTTTCTTCCCTCAATTAACTCTGGTAGTGACTCAAATGATAACTTGGGTATATCTGACTGTGGTTTCAGTAAAGTTGTCACCTCAACCACAGCACCAAGAGGGATTTACGGAACAACTAGAGTACCGTGTTCACCAACGAGGATCTACCCTTGACGAAGCATTGCCACATATATCCAGATATAGAAAATGGCTAGATAAGAAAGTACAGTATTGTGACGTGCTGCAGAACAGGTGTACGGTGTTTACTGAATTGACACTAGATCCATTGATATCCTATCCTTATGGATGGACTAGTCCTGGTTTGAATAGAAATTATCTCCAGAATGCTGTATTTTATCAGAAGCAGAAAGCTGTCCAAAAAGTCAAATTTTATCTCACTGATCTCGACACTAGAATAGTTAATCTACAGATCAATATGCACCACTTTACACAGAGCACCAATGCTAGTATACTTATTGTGGATAGAAAAGCTCAAGTACCTAATGCTGGATGTTTCATGATGAAAAATGATGCGATTGAACCTTATTGATCAGTGGGTAGATTTGGAAGAAGGGATGATTTGGAAACTTTCGGTTATTCCGACCATACGTAATTCTCGCGTTGTAAACTCTTTGGTATGGACAGTAAATTGACTGTCTACAATATTTAATTGAGTTGCGGTGCGTAGCGTTTTGCGTTGTGTCGCGTTGTTCCAAGGTTGACATTTGCAAAGCAAAACGACAATAACGAACATAAATTGAGGGTAATGAACAGAAGAGGAACTGAATCTCCTTTGGAGGTATCTGCGCGCCAATTTGCTGCCCAACAAAAACTCCGACCAATAAGAAGCTTCAACAAGAAGCAGTTCTTAAACAAGAAGCAAGCTCTCAAGAGAAGAAGCAAAGAGAGGCTTCAAGTAGATCCAATGGGTGATTCATCCCTTTCTACATGTCAAGTATGTCAAGTTGTTGTTGAGGGAATCAAGAGATATGGACAACAGATTTTGCATGAGGAGACAAAGGGAGACTACTGTAACAAGGCAGGTTTGTTGAAGAACGTATGCAAGTCCATGGTAGGTCAAATGATCCGTGTTGTGAACAACGCTCGAGCCTTGGATTTTGCCTTGAATAGTTTCCAATGATAATCTTGTTCTCGTATGATAGGTCATGTCGGAAATCTGTACTGTTCGTGTACTCGCTTTTCAGTAAGTAACAGAAGGAGTAAGAAATAACAGATGAATACAAAATTGTTGCAAAACCTGTCAGGAAGCACACCCACTCTTCACTTGCTTGGTCACTCAACGCCTCGGTTCAGAGGTTGGGTTTCATCAACAACCGAGTGTCAGCCACCTTGCCTTGGTGCATCCATGTTGTCAAAAATTTTCTTCTCAAGGGCTTCGCCTTCTCACCACTCTCAACCTGCGGCTACAAAGTTGTGAGTCAATCTTTCACTCCACAACCTAGAGTTAGGAGTCATTCTTTCATTCTTCGTCTCCAACTCAACTCGATTCAAGTGTCCACAAAGTTGAATGGTGGCTCACTCTTCAACACTCCAAAATCAATCCTTTCTTGATTGCAAAGTTGACAAGGAGTCAATCTCATCATTCACTCCTCGAGTGTCAATCTCTTGATGGTGAATGAACCCCTTCTCTCCACTCAAAATCCGGAGTCAATCTCTTCACTTGCTCAACACTCCAAGAGTCAATCTCCGTTGATTGCAAAGTTGGATGTCAACCTCCTGTTGGTCACTCAGCACCTTGTATGATTGAAACCCGGGAATCAATCTCTTCATTCATTCCTCGATTCAAAGAAGCATTCTTTGCTGACTCGACACTTTGAGGGCCAAACTCTTGATGAAGCAACACTCGTGCAACACTTTGATCACAAACTCTGAAGCACCTTGTTCATGAAGCAAAACCTTGGACTCAATCCCTTCATTCTCTCGACTCTTTTACGAAGATGGTGGTGAGTCCATGTGTGGGGTTGGTGGAATCACTCAAGAATATGAACCGATACACGAATCGAAATATACAACAATGGATGAACCAATTGTTACTTGGTTTGATGCACATGCACGAAAGAAACATTTTTCATCGAGATATTGTTTGAACTCGTTGAACCATGGAGTCATTCTCTTGCGATCCAAAACTCGGGAGTCAATCTCTGTTGGTTCAGTACTCAAGGGCCAATCATTGATTCAAAACTCAGGAGTCAATCCTTCGAAGGAGCACTTGATCATGATTCGATGACCAACTCTGAAAAGTGCAAAGCCTGGATTGCCACTTTCGAGGGCCAAAATTTGGTTGTCTCTTTCTGATACTATGCATGCAGGATAGAATCCGACCATGTCGTGAAAGATCGCACTCGGGATGTGCTTCAGAGATGAAGTTGACAGATCAAGTCACTTCCGTGAAACCAGTAAAGAATGGAGTAGTTGTGTTCACCATCATAAAAGATGCCTTTTTCGGAAATACGATCATGAAGTGACAAGAAATACAAAACTGTTTTCGGTGCCTGACTGAAATTCAGAATGATTCCTTTGTGACTAAATCGAAACTCCGTCGATCTGAATCGTTTTGATCAACCCTTGAAGAGACCAATCGATAGCACTATTTAAGTCTTGGAACTGAACACCAAACACACCAACTCACAAAACCAAACACCACAAATGAAATTCTCGATCTCTTTGTTCCTCGTTGCCCTTGCTGCAATGTTGGTTTATACTCGTGCTGTGTGTCCTACTGGCCAACCAGCCACTTGCGGTACTGAGTGCTACAATCCGCTCCTCAAGCGCTGTTTACCAGGAAACCATCTCTGTTTTATCTTCCAAAGTCTTTGTGGCACCGTATGCTACAACCCTACTCTCTTTCGATGCATTCCCCCAATGGACACCAGTTGTCCAATTACATTCAATGTTTGTGGTTCAACCTGTTACGATCCTACTGTGAAGCGCTGTATTCAGAATACCATCTGTCCGATCACATCTAGCCTCTGTGGTTCTACCTGTTACGATCCTACTGCCAGCCGATGTGTAAATGGAGTTGTGACTCCAATCCCTCCAGGAACATGTGGAACAGGAACTTGTGGTACTCAAGGTTTGTGTTTCAATCCAGCCACTCATGTCTGTTTGAGCGGATCCACTATTTGTCCTATTAATACCCAGTTGTGTGGAATTTCGTGCTTCGATCCAACAGTCTATGAATGCAGTAACGGATTACTGTCTCTGATTTCCGGTGCTCCTCCACCTCCACCTCCTTCTTCTTGTGGCACAGGGCAAGCTCTTTGCGGTAGCCAATGTTATGTTCTATCGCAATACAAGTGTTTGACTGGAAACCATCTGTGCAATTGCCTTGCTCCCAACTACTGCCCAGGAAGAGGTGATTGCTTTAGTTCTACTGATTACAGTTGCTGTGGTACTACTGCTGCAAACAGTGGCTTAGTCCAGGGTGCGAATCAATGTGTCACTGGTCAAAATCAAGGCATTACCACTGGAGTTGGATGTTCTTAGTTTCGATGATTTGTTGCATGCCATCAGCATCTATCATGCACATTGAAAAAATTAAAGGGGGGTTACTACGCATTAATTTCATTGTATTGTTCCAAAAGGAATGTCCAACACAAAAAAGCTGTCATCTTAATTACAACGCACGAGCGACACAATCCATGCAACATAAGATAGAGTCATCAGCAAAAAAACAAACGATGCCTCCAAGGTGCGCCTTTCGGACGAGCTACCAGCTATACTACTTCCATGTGCGAAGCTAGTGATGAGACATTGTCTGATACTGTCTGTTTGAGAACTCCCAGTTGTTGCCCTCACTGTCTGAAGAAGTCAATAGGGTGACAATCCATGGATCAATTCCAATGGTAGTCAGCTTGCAATTTGATTTTTCAGTCTTTGGTTCCTTCTTTAAGTTTTTCTTGTTTGAATGGTGATCAGTCAATTTGCGGCTTAAAATCACAGAGGCTTGAATGCCATCCCTTCGAATCGAGTGGCACTCACAAAGCTCGTGAGGCAATAATCGTTGACGAGTCAACACCAGAGAGTTAACATCATGTGATTGCAAAACCCGGATTCGATTCTTCACTGCTTCAAGTGTCTTGGCTTCAATCACCTCTTTGATGGAGTAACACCTCAGGTCAAACTCTTGTGAAGCAACACTCAATCACCAACTCTGAAAATGGTCAAACCCTGAACTGTTGTTTTGTCAAACAATGAACTGGTGTTTTGCAAGTCTCAAAATTTTATTCTCTCTTCCAGTGCGTGCTCATCACAGAGTGTCGCTTCCTTTCTTTCCAAGTCAGAACTCAATCTCTCTGTTACTTGCAACGACCACAAGTCAATCTCTTGTTTGTCATTCAACACCTTGACTGTCACTGTTTTGGCTGCTGCTTCAAAGAATGACTCACAGTCAACTACCCCCGTCGTGTGCCCTGTATTGATCACTTCTTTGTCAAAATAAAGGACATGAAGAAACGAGAACTCGAGTGTCGATTGGTATGGATTGATTCCTCCACGCAGCGTATTGCTGTTAAGCATTATGAGACCTTGCAAACGTTGCAAACCAAATTGGATCGATTGGTTCTGTTTCGTAGCCAACACTCGGGTGCTTCGCAAGACAAGATAATGGACCAGTTTGTTCACTCGTTTCAGTTGCTTGCCTCCATCAAGTGTTCTGTCATGAGTTTGGAGGAAGCACAAACCGAATCACATTCCTCGGCACACACTGTGTTGCACTTGGTATATGTGCCATACGTGGAGCACAAGACTGACACTGTATTGATGAGGCGCATTCAGAAGCTCAAACAAGATGGTGACTTGATTGTTCTGTACACGATGAACACTGAACCACCGGTGGCAGACAACTCAATCTGGAGGTACTTTCGAAAGTCGGAGCAGTTTGTTGTCCCCAAGTTTGAATCCGGTTTGTTCCTTCACACGGAAAACCCATTCTTGATGCACCTGTTTGCTTACTCTTCCAAGTCTGTGAGTGCCAGCAATGCCAATCAGCAAACACTCAACCTCATGATTGATGCCATGCTGATGGTTGCCAAGAGCAACATCAATGAACAGTCTGTGTGGAGCAAACTGTGGAACTGGGCAACGGATCCAGACACGATTCGTCACGCCCTTCAGATTGCAGCTGTCGGTGGTCTCATGTATGTGTCGATGGGTGCCACCCAAGCAGACATGAAGAATGGTGTTCTCTCGGTCGTGACCGACTTTGTGACTGGCGACCTCATGGTTCCAAAGCCCATATTCAGTTCTGTCGTGCACTATTATCAGGTGGGGCAGATTGGACTGAAGGGCGCCGAATACCTCAAGCCTTGAATCGAACGGGACATGGGCTTGCGACGCGAGGCGGTGAAACAAGTGACAACTTTCAGTGATCAATTCCCGAGTGGCAGTTGGGTGCTCGTGTGTCACATGAACTCTGTGTCCATAGAGTTGGATAATGTGATGAAGACAATGGAAAGACATCGAGACAGGGTTTACAGTTTGGTCGTTGTGGCAATCTCCACCTCTGCTCACGTCGACAGAGATTTGATTGTCAAAAAGGCTGAAGTGCAATCATTGAACCTGGGTTTGTCAGTCAATGTGTACCAGTACAAGTTTGACACTCGTCTCAGCTATGAATGGGTTGGGTTTGGGTTTGGGGTTTTCGTAAACCAGTTCCCATCCCACTTACAACTCCTTCTATTGTAAAGAGCTCCTTGAAAGGAGCATTTTGGTGTTTTTTTTTGTAGTCAGGGTTGAGTTTGGGCTTATGAAATTTTTTTTGGCAAAACCCAACCCTAAGGAATTTGCCTGCGGCGTAAGACGCAGGCGTTATAGAAAAAAGCGGATGCTTTGCGAGCATCAGCGAGCAATGCATAACAGGATAGATTTCTTTGCTTTGTGAGCTTCAAGCGAACAATGCATGACTTCCTGATTTTTTCTGCCTCTGCTCGCTCCAAAGATAAGTCTAACTATTTTTTTTGATCAATTCTAGATTTTTCTAAGAATCGAGTCAGATTCTTGTTGGAATGACCGGAAGACCCTTTCAATGGACTCAATACCCTTTTCTATACTTGTAGCTTTGTATGGATGAGCTAGAAAGCGAGTTTAATCACTACTATATAATGAAGTCCTCTTATGAACACATTGCCAAGTACAATTTTGTTTATCACTCTACGTTATACAAACCTCTGTTTTACAATCCGATTCAGCTGATCAGAACATTCTTTATCCCGAACTGAAACAACGGAACTGTTTCTGATTGATTCTCTGTTAGTTCGAATCTGCTACATACAACTTGCCTACTTTCGAAGGTACAATGAGCTAAAAACAATTAACTATTGATACTTATGAATTGAAGACAACATGCAAGAGGATGTTATTGATACTGTCTGGTAAATACAAGGTTTTTGCTATCGTATGACTCCAGGATTCTCTCCAATGGATTTTTTTCGCTGTATTTCTATTGCACTACAAGTCTCTCGCCTAAAAACCTTTCCCAGAGCTCACCACTCCAACTGTTTTTGTTTATCAGGAAGAGATGACAGAAGAGTAGGTCTGTTGCAAAACCTTGTTTTAAACACTAGATGTTGAAAGAATTGGCTTACCTCTGATGTATCTATTGCCTCCAATAGCATGCCTGCTGAACTTTGAGCTTCTGCACTTAAGGAATGCACTTTAGAGTGACATCTCCTCCAACCAGCATACAAGCCCGAACCCAACCTTTCCAATTGAAATTTTTTGGATTTGAAAAGAGAGAGAGGTTTATTAGCTTTCAATCGTATCGGTATTGGAGCACAAGTCAGTTCTGTTGAAAAAAGATTTAGGTTCAGTTTTCCTCCACCCAGCATATAAACCCAAACCCCACCCACCCTTTTTCTTTTTGATTTTATCTGGTAGAATAGGTCGTTCGGAGCTCTATAGCCATTCAATGTACCTTCAATTGCATCTCTGTTGAATCGCAAATTATTTATGTCAAAAGTACATTTAGGGTTGACTTGTCCCTCAACCAGTGTATAAACCCTTACCCAACCTTTTTTCTTCTTGACTGTTCAGGACTCAGAGCATTTCTGCGTCCTAATGATCATATCTGTTCGTAATCTATTGGTTCTGAAGTTATTTACATTGAGAATGCCTGTCAGAGGTTCAATCTGTCTCCATCCATCTTTTAAAGGGTTGGGGTTTGGGTTGTGACATAAAGGCAAACCAATATTGTATAACCCAAACCCGTCGTTGTATGAAATAGTACACATCGTGTTTGTCATGCTCTGAAACCCTCAAACTAAGCTTATCAATAAAAAATATGTTGTTGTTGTTGAACTGTACTGCGAAGTACATGTATCCAGTTGGGTTTCAAGTTGGGTTTCCAGTGGAGCTAAAAAGCTCCACCTAAAATGACTAAGGAGTTTTTCTTCTGCAACTGAGCTTTTTTCTGGTGGAGCTTTTTGGCTCTGCCTAATTTTATTGGTGGAGCTTTCTCCTCTTAGGCAGCTTTTTTCTGGTGGAGCTTTTTGGCTCCACCTGTTTTTCTCAGGCAAAAATTGTCATGGCTCCACCTGAAATTACTGAGGAGCTTTTCTCCAGTGACTGAGCTTTTTCTGGTGGAGCTTTCTCATGGTAGGAAGAGTATTTCTGGTGGAGCTATTTGGCTCCACTTGTTCTTCTCAGGTCAATTGTCAGTGGAGCTTTTTGATTCCAGCGAAGAATTTCGACCAATGAGGTGATTGTAACGGAGTAAGAAGGAATACAACACAGCAACAGAAATATTATAGAAGAGTGTGAAGGAGTTGAACCTTGAAATACAACGGCAGTTGTACTCGGCACAGAGAGTGAGACAAAAAGCAAACAACAGGAGGTTTCATGATGTAGTAATATGAATGAAGAAGAAGTTCGATACAAAATTACAATGGTTGACATTGTATTCCTGCATAAAAATTGATTTTGAGATGATTTCGTGACATTGATGAAAAAATGGATTTTGACTTGGGTTTGGGTTTGGGTTTGGGTTTGGGTTTGGGTTTGGGTTTGGGTTTGGGTTTGGGTTTGGGTTTGGGTTTGGGTTTGGGTTTGGGTTTGGGTTTGGGTTTGGGTTTGGGTTTGGGTTTGGGTTTGGGTTTGGGTTTGGGTTTGGGTTTGGGTTTGGGTTTGGGTTTGGGTTTGGGTTTGGGTTTGGGTTTGGGTTTGGGTTTGGGTTTGGGTTTGGGTTTGGGTTTGGGTTTGGGTTTGGGTTTGGGTTTGGGTTTGGG
This sequence comes from Tetramitus jugosus, assembly GCA_937625935.1. Classification (NCBI taxonomy): domain Eukaryota; phylum Heterolobosea; class Eutetramitea; order Acrasida; family Vahlkampfiidae; genus Tetramitus; species Tetramitus jugosus. The sequence continues at coordinate 702 of OW569381.1, read as the reverse complement.
TTTGGGTTTGGGTTTGGGTTTGGGTTTGGGTTTGGGTTTGGGTTTGGGTTTGGGTTTGGGTTTGGGTTTGGGTTTGGGTTTGGGTTTGGGTTTGGGTTTGGGTTTGGGTTTGGGTTTGGGTTTGGGTTTGGGTTTGGGTTTGGGTTTGGGTTTGGGTTTGGGTTTGGGTTTGGGTTTGGGTTTGGGTTTGGGTTTGGGTTTGGGTTTGGGTTTGGGTTTGGGTTTGGGTTTGGGTTTGGGTTTGGGTTTGGGTTTGGGTTTGGGTTTGGGTTTGGGTTTGGGTTTGGGTTTGGGTTTGGGTTTGGGTTTGGGTTTGGGTTTGGGTTTGGGTTTGGGTTTGGGTTTGGGTTTGGGTTTGGGTTTGGGTTTGGGTTTGGGTTTGGGTTTGGGTTTGGGTTTGGGTTTGGGTTTGGGTTTGGGTTTGGGTTTGGGTTTGGGTTTGGGTTTGGGTTTGGGTTTGGGTTTGGGTTTGGGTTTGGGTTTGGGTTTGGGTTTGGGTTTGGGTTTGGGTTTGGGTTTGGGTTTGGGTTTGGGTTTGGGTTTGGGTTTGGGTTTGGGTTTGGGTTTGGGTTTGGGTTTGGGTTTGGGTTTGGGTTTGGGTTTGGGTTTGGGTTTGGGTTTGGGTTTTGGGTTTGGTTTGGGTTTCGGGTTTGGGTTTGGGTTTGGGTTTGGGTTTGGGTTTGGGTTTGGGTTTGGTGTTTG